>QLTV01004294.1:2045987-2056518 GCA_003457575.1 Thermophis baileyi | reverse complement strand
GTTATCTAAGAATGATGAGCAATGAAACATCAGAGCAATAAAACAATAAAGATAAACCATCCTCTGCTACCATGTTGCGGAGAAAAATAATTAGAGGTGAAATGAATCTTGTTTCCCTGCCCTCAATCCTCATGAATAAGACCGGAGTCCAGGAAAGAATAAAAGTAATATATTTGCATAACAAAAATAAGAACACCTAAGTCTGTGTCTACATGGTGAAGAACAAAGAGAACAAAGGAAAGATTAACAAATGCGCAGTACAGGTATCACATGAGAACTTCATATCAGTATACAGTGTCATTTCAGAATAGGAGTCCTGCTGACAAATTAAAATG
This sequence comes from Thermophis baileyi, assembly GCA_003457575.1. Lineage (NCBI taxonomy): Eukaryota > Metazoa > Chordata > Lepidosauria > Squamata > Dipsadidae > Thermophis > Thermophis baileyi. The sequence goes on along the minus strand of QLTV01004294.1, from coordinate 2,056,183 downwards.
AACGTAGTGACAAGTAACACAGTTGTTAATTGAATCTGGCTCCCCCATTGACTTGGCTTGTCAGAAGGTCACAAAAGCTGATCCCGTGATCCCAGGACACTGCAACCATCACAAATATGAACCAGTTGCCAAGCATCTAAATTTTGACCATGTGATCATGGGGATGCTGCAATGGTCGTAAGTGTGAAAAATGGTCATATGTCACTTTTTTCAGTAACTTTGAACGGTCGCTAAAAGAATGGTCGGAAGCCGAGGACTATCTGTAATAGCAGAATTATAAATTCAACTATTTATACCATGATAATTAAGATAAGATAACTGTCAGGGTTCCGAATAGCATCTGGAATTAAATCAGAGTCCGAGGCAAAGCATTCCTCAAAGTTCCAATTTATTAACAGAGCCATGTCAGCATGGCTGGGAGAAATCCTGAATCTGAAGCCTTCGGGGTTTCTCCACCCAGTTGAAAGTTCAAGCCTTTGTCCCCACACCCCCAAGTTCATCACATGAACCAATCTTCATTGCTTCATCCTCTGGTAGCTTGGTTGGAACTCCACCTTCTTCTGTGCAGGTGCAGGACAAAGGATGACCTTGACAATCTAGAAGGAATTTGTTGTGGCTACATGCAGACATCCCTCATGCAACTGCCCCTCCCAAATTCCCACAGCAAAGAATACATTTTTAAACTAATACAAAGTGTGGCAGGCCAAAGATCCAAAGAAAATGGCTTCGGCCTGACAATAACCTTTATTGTCATTTTCTACTGTGAGTACACTGGCACATATTAAAAATGAAATTCTGTGTGTGTGTGAGAGAGAGAAAGAGAGAGAGAGAGAGAAAGAGAGAGGCAGGCAGGCAGGCAGGCAGGCAGACAGAGAGACAGACAGACAGACAGACAGACAGACAGGCAGGCAGGCAGACAGGGCAATTGCTCAGATAGGAGCGAACACTCTCTCAAGATGCACTTCGAATGGTGCAGGAATATGAACGGATTTCCAGAAAAACTGCAGACTACAGGAACCATTCGCGCTTTAGTTTGTGATGCAGACAACACAGACTCATTCCCAACAGCCTGCGCCTGGGTTCAAAAGTGAAGGGACACAGGGCGGAAAACATCCTGCAGAAAGCACAGCTCCAACTTCACAATGACAGACCAGAAAGTCCAGTTGCCTCTTGAAAAAGCACCTTTGGGCCCCTTGTCAGTTAACAGGAGTGCTGAATTACTACCAGCTTATCAAATACTTAGGAGCCGAGGGCTTGCCAGCACAAGGAAACGACAGCCAATCGCCAGCCATCACCACACCAATCAGCCAATAGGAAGCCACCACATAAACATGATTCACAGAAGAGCCCAAAGCACCTATTTCGGTAGAGAGAAATTCCCTGAAGATGGGTTCCAGCCAGCGGTGGGTTGCTCCTGGTTCGGCCCAATTCTTAGAACCGGTAGCGGTGGCGGCGGGAGGCTCTGCCCACCCACCTGGGATGCTTCTGCGCATGCGTAGAAGCGTCATGCATGTGCGTGAGTGCACGCGCGAACCGGTAGCAACGTGTTTTAGAACCCACTACTGGTTCCAACATGAATCCAGAAAGCTCAGAAGAGTTAAATCTCTGGTCCCGGTGACCGACCCAAATTCGATCTCACGTCATTATCCTAGGACACACATATTTGCCTTCATTCGTAATTAGTATACTTGTCAGGAGATCTTCTCTATCAATCCTCTGGCAGCTGGCAGGTGCTTGTTTAGGAGTGTGATGCAATGTTCCTATTTATGGAAGGGAGGAATTATAACAAGAGGAAATAGTGCATATAGTGAGCACGGAGTGAGAGAGGAAGAGAAGCAACCTTCATATAATCTCTGGACAAACTGAACAGCTACCCGATGTTCAGAAAGGGCTGAGTGTAGAAGGAGCTTTTAGGGAGACTACTGCATATAGAGAGAGCAAACCCCAAACTCCCTCGCACTGATGATGTTACCTAGTTGGGTAATGAAATGTCTGCAAACAACCAAGCTCAGAGAACCCCAAGACCTGAGATGCTGAGAAATCAGTATCAAGTCATTCTTGAATCAACCACTAGATTTTAAAAAGTTATTTAAAATTTTGAAATTGCAAAATATATATAATTATAATAGCACTCCATGCACCCTGGCGTATAGTCATGCTGGCCACATGACCACGGAAAGTGTCTTCGGACAATGCTGGCTCTCTTAGCCAGGAAGCGGAGATGGGGCCCCTAGAATCCAAAATGATTGGAAAAGGGAAACATTTACCTTTACCTTACAATATATGCACACAGAGAAAAGGGAGGAGAGAAGCCAGCATTCAAGCAACCCAGGAAAAAATGGATGCTTAAGGCAATAATCAGCCTAGGGGAAAAGACATGGCAAGTCATGTAGCCAATCAAAGCTTAAGCTGCCTTGGGCAAAATAGAATAGATGTCAGGGTTCCAAGTAACACCCCCAACGAAAGAAAACTCCGAGGCCTGAGTTTCCTCAAAGTTCCATTTTATTAGAGATGTCATATTGGCACATCTGGGAAAACCCGAATCTGAAAGCTCCCGGGTTTTCCCCACCCAAAAGAAAGTCCAAGTCCCTGCCCCAGCACCCACATGTCCATCACATTGTCCAATCAATGCACCATCCCAACTGGAGATGCCTCCCAGTCACACCCCTCCAGGTGCAGGGCAGAGTGGCCTTGACTCTCGGAGAAAGGAATGTTATTTTGACTATATCTCTCCACTCATACAATCCCCCCTCCCAGTTTCCCACAGCACTAAATGTGGCAGGCATGAAGATCCAATATCCAAGATGGTTTCCAGGCCTGACAATAGAATTCTTTATTGGCCAAGTGTGTTTGGACACACAAGGAATTTGTCTCTGGTGCATAAGCTCTCAGTGTACATAAAAACTATAAGTGATAAATCATGATCATAGTCACCATACAAATACATTCATCATAAATCATAAGATACAACACTTAGTGATAGTCATAGGATACTAAATAAGCAATCAACATAAATCATACTAGGAAACTAAATAAAACAATATAAATCATAAAGCTACAAGCAACAAAGTTATAGTCATAAGTAGAAAAGGAGATAGGTAATAGGAAAGATGAGAAAAAAATATTAATACAGTCTTACTAAATAGTTTGACAGTGTTGTGGGAATTAGTTGTTTAGCAGAGTGATGGCATGGGAGAAAAAACTGTCCTTGTGTCTAGTTGTTCTGGCGTGCTATGCCCTATAGCCGTGATGGCGAACCTATGGCACGCGTGCCACAGTTGGTACGCAGAGCCATATCTGCTAGCACGCGAGCCATTGCCCTAGCTCAGCTCCAGCGCGCTGGCCAGCTGATTTTTGGCTCGCGCTGAGGCTCTGGGAGGGCGTTTTCGACCTCTGGGGGGGCTCCGGGGGGCAGGGGAAGGCGTTTTCGCCCTCCCCAGGCTCCAAGAAAGTTCACCCCCCCCAGGCTCCAGGGAAGCCTCTGGAGCCTGGGGAGGGCGAAAAATGGGCCTATACCGGGCCCACTGGAAGTTGGGAATCGGGGGAGCAGGGGGGTCGTGCGTGCATGCGCCGGGGGCGGGGCACGTGGGGGGCATTGAATTATGGATGTGGGCACATGCGCGCACACGATAGCGTGCATGCACGTGCTTTCGGCACCCAAGGAAAAAAAGGTTCACCATCACTGCCCTATAGCGTCGTTTTGAGGTGTCTGTAGATATTTTCACAGCCCTCTTTTTGACTCGTGCAGTAGACAGGTCCTCAAAAAATACTGTTTGGGGATAATAGCCAAAAAAACACGGTGGAGGACATGGGTATGATATTATCTGTTCCTGAACTTCAGAAGAGCTAGATGACTCGTGCTGATAGTGATTGCCTGGATATGTCCTAAGCAGTGTACATAATTACAAGTCATCAGGTGATTTGTTTGAGCTTAACACGAATCAGTAATATAATTTTCTGAGCTGGGAACATTTTTTTTTCATTATTTATTCAATTTCTATAGCCGCTGTTTCTATAGTCAATGACTCCAGGCAGCTTACAATTTTTTAAAAAAATTACAATTAAAATACTAAATAGATTTTAAAGCAATAAAAACACTAAAAACATCCAGATTAAATACAGATGGGAGCAAGATACTTGGACATTTACAATACAGTCAGGAAATGGGGCCCTTAACACATTCACCATTAATATAAGACATCCACAAGAATAGGGCCAAAGCTTGTAGCTGTATTTTTTTTTTTTACTTTGTTTGAGTAGGAAGATGGAGGAAACAAAATGTGAAGGGAAGGATTTTTATTATACCTGGAATTCCCATGATCTAAAGTTAAGGGGGCAACTTAGTTTTACTTTTACTAATTGCTTTACTACAGCCATAAAGTTTGCCTACTTTCATCCTCCAACAATTTTCCATTCGCCCCAAATAAAGGTGAAACAGAATTTAGGACATCCCATGGACTGCAAAAATAACAAACAAAGAAGTCTATGGTGACTTAGTCATCCATCCAGGTCATGGTTGTCTCAAAGGTGCTTTTTCAAGAGGCAACTGAACTTTCTGGTTTTTCTTTGAAGAGGTTTCGCTTCTTATCCAAGAAGCTTCTTCAGTTCTTGAGAACTGAAGAGAGAGAACTGAAGAAGCTTCTTGGATAAGAAGCGAAATCTCTTCAAAGAAAAACCTGAAAGTCCAGTTGCCTCTTGAAAAAGCACCTTTGGGGCAAACAAAGAAGTCATAGACCGAACCTCACCAAAAATGTTACTTGAAGCCAAGATCACCAAAGGCTTTCATACTTTGGTCATGTCATGAAACTCACTCAAAAAGTCAATTGTGCTGGGAATGGTCAATGGAAAAAGGAAAATGGACCACCCTAGTACTTGCTGGCTGGAAACTATAAGAGATGACACTGGGCTGACCATGGCAGATCTGAAGGAGGCGACGCGAGACAGAGGGGACGCATGGAGATGGCTGATCCAGAGAGTGGCCAAGGGTGGGACATGACTGAACGGCTGACGTCAAGAATTGACGAGAAACCACTCAAACAGGAGGAGTAAACACAAAGAAGCAAGAGGCAGGTGACAAACATGATAGAATTAAAAAATGGAATTAAAAATCAAGGTCTTAGATTTATGGATGGCCAGTGAAGTTACAACAAAGTGCTAATTTTACACCTGGTAAAAAGAAGATATTTTCCATGGTGTTTTAGAAGGATGAAGTACGCTGAGAATTATGCAGATGGAAGTTGACCCATCTTTGTCATACCAGGTCAAAGGGGAGACAGCAGAGATGATGTTTTAGCCGATTTAGCAATAGCACTTAGACTTATACAGGGAGTCCTCGACTTACAACAGTTCACTCAGTGACCGTTCGAAGTTAGAACGGCGCTGAAAAAGGGACCTATGACCGTTTTGCACACGTATGACCATTGCACCATCCTCATGGTCACGTGATCAAAATTCAAAGACTTGGCAACTGACTCATACTTATGATGGCCGCAGCATCCCAGGATCACCTTCTGTGACTTTTGGACAAGCGAAGTCAATGGGGAACCCAGATTCACTGAACAACCATGTCCCTAACTTAACTTGCCATCACCTGGTGGGACCCAGAAGAAGGGCCTTCTCCACGGTGGCTCCCTCTCTCTGGAACATCATTCCCCCAGACATTAGAATGGCCCCCGCTCTGACACTCTTCCAGAAGGCGCTGAAGACCCCAGCGGGCCTGGGGAGCACAGAGCGGGATGGAGCCCATTAAATGGCTCGTGTGATGTCGCCAGGGCGAGGGGTGGGGGGGTATTTTATTATATTATTTTATTATTATATGATTCTCTCTTTTATTGGTTTTACTGTTTTTTATATGAGGTTTTTATATTCTTGTAAGCCGCCTTGAGTGCAAATAGGCAGCAATATAAATTTACTAACTAAATAAATAAACAACTGCAGTGATTCACGTAACAAGCATCTTCAAGCAAGGTCGTAAAATGGAGCAAAAAATCACTTCATGTTGTTAAATGTTTCATTTAACAACAGAAATTTTGTGTACAATTGAGGTTGTAAGTTGAGGATTACCTGTATATTGATTCATAGTGCTTTACAGCCGTCTCTAAGTGGTTTTATAGAGTCAGCATTTTACTCACCTTGGAAGGGTGGAAGGCTGAGTCAACCTCGAGCCAGTCAGTTTGTCCTGGATCTGAGGAAAAAGTCAGAGAGAAGTTGGTGCTATCCAGGAATCTGGAACAGAATCCATTGGGGTTCACATGCTGTGAAACCCAATTTAGGAGGGTTGAATGCAAAGTAGTTTAGTTTAGTTTAGTTTAGTTAGTTTGTCAAGCATGTATGAGAAAGCAAGTATAAGTATGAACATAACATATTAACATATAAGTATATACATATACATAAGTATATACATAAGAAATGAGTATGAATAAATGGGAACAGTAGGATAGGGACGGTAGGCATGCTGGTGCGCTTATGCACGCCCCCTTACAGACCTCTTAGGAATGGGGTGAGGTCCACGGTAGACAGTTTAAGGTTAAAGTTTTGGGGGTTTGAGGCAGTGATGGGATTCAAAAGTTTTTACTACCAGTTCTGTGGGCGTGGCTTGGTGGGCATGGTGTGGCTTGGTGGGCGTGGCTTGGGAAGGAAACTGTAAAATCTCCATTCCCACCCCACTCCAGGGGAAGGTTACTGAAAAATCCCCATTTCCTCCCGATCAGCTGGGACTTGGGAGGCAGAGAATAATGGGGGCGGGGCCAGTCAGAGGTGGTATTTGCCGGTTCTCCGAACTACTCAAAATTTCCACTATCGGTTCTCCGAACTACTCAAAATTTCCGCTACTGGTTCTCCAGAACTGGTCAGAACCTGCTGAAACCCACCTCTGGTTTGAGGGTGTAACAAAAGAGTCAGGTAGTGAATTCCAGGCATTGACCACTCTGTTGCTGAAGTCATATTTTCTGCAATCGAGTTTGGAGCGGTTTACTTTGAGTTTGTATCTATTGTTTGCCTGTGTATTATTGCAGTTGAAGCTGAAGTAGTCATTGACAGGTAGGACGTTGTAGCAGACAATTTTGTGTACTAAGCTTAGGTCAGACCGTAGGCGGCGTAGTTCTAGGTTGTCCAGGTCCAAAATTTCAAGTCTGGTGGCATAAGGTATTCTATTGCGAGCAGAGTTCTTCCAGTCCCATAATTGTAGTTTAATTAGGGATGAATTAATAAATAAAACAGGAAAATAATCCTTGAACTGAGCTGTTCGGTTCGCTGCATTTACTACAGCTAAATGTCTATGGAGATTCTCAGTCATCCAGGTTATGGTTGTCCCAAAGCTGCTTTTTCAAGAGGCAACTGGAATTTCTGGTTTGAGTGCTGAAGAAGCTTCTTGGATGAGAAGCGAAACGTCTTCAAAGAAAAACCAGAAAATCCAGTTGCCTCTTGAAAAAAGCACCTTTGGGACTGTATTTACTATGTACGCTTGCCATACTACTTCTCTAGTGATGGACAAACATCTTACAGCTAGCATGAAAACTTTGTCTCTTCCACCACTTCCTGATGGGCCTTTCCATCTCTCTTCCATTTCTTCATTAGAGTCCAACAGATGCTCACAAATTTTGGAGAAAGGTGGAAGTGACCTTGTCCCATCTGGCCTATACAGCAGATGGGGGTGAGAAGGGGAGACTCACCTTCACAATTGCATTATTGTGTTGTTGCACAATTTTCTGCCTGGGCTGACAAACTTTGCTTTTTTTGTTTGTTTTGTTTCAAAGTTTTGAATATTGCAGCATAGTGCTGTGACCTGACAGTGGTGCCAGATTCCAGGAAATCCCTATCAGTGTCTCCAGCTGTGTCCCAAACAGCTGTGCCAATAAGTTCTGCCAAAGCCTAGAATTTTTTTTTTCTTCACAACTGAAGCTTTGTGATGCTATTCCATGGAACCCATGTTTCATCAGCTGTCTGCGTACTGATAAGAACTCACTGCAGGCTCCACAAGCCTTATCAACAAAATTTCTATGGAGATCATCAATCATCCAGGACATGGTTGTCCCAAGGGTGCTGTTCAAAACACAACTGGACTTTCTTGGTTTTTTTTCCTTGAAAATGTTTCGCTTCTCATCCAAGAATCTTCTGAGAGAATTTAAGAAACTTCTTGGATAAGAAGGGAAGCATTTTGAATGCAAAAAACCAAGGAAGTCCAGTTGCCTTTTGAACAGCACCTTTGGGACTTAACAACAAGGATTTTCTTACAGAAACTTCCCAGCAACTAAAGTGACAGAACAGCTGCTAAAGAACATGTCACAGCATCTTACATCTCACTGCTGCCATCTATTGGTGACTACAGGTAATCCTCAACTTGTGATCAGTCGCTTAGCAACTGTTTGAAATTACGATGCCCCTCCACAAAAGGTACCTATGACCCCATTTCAAACTTTATGGCTGTTTGCAGTCATGTGCCTGCAATTTTTGAAGTTTTTTGCCAATTTCTGCTTTTTACTTCTGGTTTGTGACAAAAAAAAAACCATTGGGTCTAATGGATTTGCTTAATGACTGCAGCATTTGCTTAACGACCACCGCAAAAAAGGACATAAAATCAGATCTGGTCACATGGTGACCTGCTTAATAACCGCAAAGACGTATGCCATAATTCTAGACTCAATTATATTTGTAAGCTGAGGACTACGTAAAACCACTTTGGAGGCATTGTTCGTCATCAAGCATGATGGTGCATTTATATTCTATGCTTTTCCTCTGAGAATTCATGACTGTCTGTAAGGCCCCTCCTGAATTTTACCCTAAGTTTAAACAACAACCCTGTGATGTAGGCTAAGTTGAGAAACAATAGCCAGGCAGAGTTATCCTTTGGCTCTCCGCAGTTCAATACCTGCTGCACTCTACTAGTTCATGATGAGCTAGTAATCTGGGAAAATGCAGAACTCAGGGAAATAAAGATACATTCCCAATTTGCCTTCTCATCAATGGATGCCTCATGATTAATCACATCCCCAGTGTCAGCCACTGTGTAGCTAATGACACACACACAATCCATACAATATACTCATAGTATCATTTCATGACTTAGCAACACTCACAACCTCAGCCATTTTGCAGTGAACATATGAGCCATTTGCTGTCCAGCCACAACCACAATGTCGTTGCCATTCACAATACCCACAGATTAGATTATATTCTGGTCATACCCATAATTTTTAAAACATCTTTCAGCTCTTTCAATATTGTGCTACTACATACAGCCAGCCTCATTTGAATGGTGAGTCAACTCCACTTATGTCCCGGGAGGGAGGGAGGGAGGGAGGGAGGAAGGAAGGAAGGAAGGAAGGAAGGAAGGAAGGAAGGAAGGAAGACATAGTTCTTTCTGCAGTGAACTTGGCTTAAAGGACATGACCATAATTCTAGGTCAGAATTACCCTGCCAAAGTATATACTTCCAATAATTCTTCACAGGTTCAAGTTTATAGGTGAGGGTGACCATGCAGTAGAACAACAAATATTAGCTATTGGTTTCAAAGTATATATAGAAAGACAAAGCTCTGTCAGAGCCTTGCTCTCTAAGCATAGCTCCAGTTGCCGTCTTCTCTGATTCCGCAAAAAATTCCAAAATGTCTCTTTTAATTTCCTTCTTGATTGGGATACAGATGCTTCACTTGGTAGTTGCCTCATCCCCTTTTCCCTTTCTTTACCCATCATGCAATTCTTTGGTGGTAAAGGCTGCTGCAGAAGTGGCCCTTGACAAGCTCAATGCCGATCGGACAGAAGGCTACGTTCTTGCCTTCCAGCGCATTTTTGATGTCCGTGAAATACCTCAGGTAAGGTCTACTCCTTCTACTGACTCTTCTTCTTCTTCTTCTTCTTCTTCTTCTTCTTCTTCTTCTTCTTCTTCTTCTTCTTCTTCTTCTTCTTCTTCTTCTTCTTTTCTTCCTATCCCCTTCTCTCCCTGAGGCTTTCCCCACAGAAGCCTCTCCTCTCCTATCCCCCTTCTCTCCCTCAGGCTGGCCCCATTGATTCTCTCCTACCCCCTTCTCTCCCTCAGGCTTGCCCCACAGAAGCCTCCCCTACCCTCTCCCCTTCTCTCCCTCAGCCTTGCCCCACAGAAGCCTCCCCTATCCTATCCTCTTCTCTCCCTCAGCCTTGCCCCACAGAATCCTTCCCTATCCTATCCCCTTCTCTCCCTCAGCCTTGCCCCACAGAAGCCTC
>QLTV01004294.1:2016444-2028777 GCA_003457575.1 Thermophis baileyi | reverse complement strand
GCTGATATCCATTCCATTCCATTCCATTCCATTCCATTCCTCTCTCTCTCTCTCTCTCTCTCTCTCTCTCTCTCTCTCTCTCTCTCTCTCTCTCTCTCTCTCCCTCCCTTCCTCTCTTCCTCCCTCCCTCCCTCCCTCTATGAAGTGTTATATTGTAGATTTAAACTTTGGATCTTCTGCACCAATGCAATTTCATTCATCCATTGAATATATATCACTCCATAGAACCTCATAGAATAATAATATTAGAATATATAAGAAAAGAAAAACATATTTGCAATCCAAGACAGTACCCTGTACACACCTCCATGGAATCTATTGAACTTCACATAGGAGGCCATTTTCAAGGGCCAACCCAATGACCAAAAGGCAAGATCCTTGGGCTTCAGTCTGCCGGAATGTTCTCCTAGCTCTAGAATGTTCTCCTAGCTCAATGAAAGCAGTTGGGAGAAATACAGTCTGCAGCCAACCCATCCCAAGTCCAAAGCAGTTTCTCATGACAACCATGTTGCGATGGAGGTGTGTTAAGGAAGGATGCCAGGCCCAACCAGTGACTCTCCCCAGTTCAGGTCCAACACCACTAACTGCACAATACTGGTTCATGATGTGCTGCTAAGCTGGGAAAATAGAGACCGCCGAAGCAAAAGGCAGGAGGAGCAACAAAGACACCATCAAGGTCAGCCTTCCAAGAACGCCTGAAAGGAAATATGACCAGATCGGCTTATTCTTCTTCACTGTAAGACTATGTTAAAGAATCTTGAATGTCTGAAAGTACAAATCTCACACCATCTCTTTTTACCGCCTGATAAACTAGGGCAGATGCTTTCTAAACTTCTTTCTCTACCTGATATTCAGCTGAGGGCTCCTCCCTTTTTATCTGATTGTTCCTTAGGCAACATCTCTTCCCCTCAACTCCTAAGGTGATTGCCACATAACATTACATCTATTTTTCCGGCCATCTCCCCCTTGCAAGGTATTCCCACAGCATGGTTTGCACGGTGCAGACTTTGCTTCTCCTCTGAAGTTCCAGCTTTCCTGGCATTCGCTTCTCCTCCAGGGTGGCACAACCCAAGCCAGCACTACAGGAGAGCAGCAGTGCCAGTTCTGTGCCATCTTGCCCTACAAAGAAGAAGGCATTGCTTTTTCTTCTCACAGAGCCTTAGTAAGACCACACTTGGAATACTGTATCCCGTTCTGGTCACCACAATATTAAAAAGATGTTGAGACTCAAGAAAGAGTGCAGAAAAGGGCAACACAGATGATTAGGGGGCTGGAGGATAAAACATACAAAGAACAATTACAGGAATTGGGTATGTCTAGGCTAATGAAAAGAAGGACTAGGGGAGACATGATAGCAGTGTTGCCATATTTGAGGGGCTCCTACAAAGATGAGAGGGTCAGACTATTCTCCAAAGCACCTGAAGGCAGGACAAGAAGCAATGGATGGAAACTAACCAAGGAGAGAAGCAACCTAGAACTAAGGAGAAATGTCCTAATGGTGAGAGTGCTGCGTCCCCACGCTCGAAATCTACCTAGCAACTAGGAAGAGTTTTGCCATTGGCTGGAATCTGACAGCTCAGCCAGCGGGAAAGTTACAGCCCCACCATTGGCTGCTCATTTTGACAGCCGCTATATAAATAGCGGCTTGACAGAAAGTTGCCTGTTGCCGGTTCATGCTCTGCTCTGTTAGCAGCTGTTACCCAAATAAAGGGGTTTTGTTTCCAGAGCCGTCTCGCCTCAGTTTCTGACCCTTCGTTCTCCTGAGTTAGAACAGAGAGCAATCAACCAATGGAATAGCTTGCCTTCAGAAGTTGTGGGTTCTGGTTTTCGTCGCTGCCGGTTCACTCAGTGGCACGCCGCGCGGGCGTGCGCACGCTTTGTGCATGTGCAGTGCTAAAACAAAGCTTCTGTGCATGCGCAGAAGTGAAAAACAAGTGGCGCTTTGCGCGCGCATGCACAGTGCCAAAAAATAAAAAATAAATCCAAAAAAAAGCCGAAAACAAGATGGCGACGTACGTGCAGTGCCAAAAACTCGGCTTCTGCGCATGCGCAGAATAAAAAAAATAATAAAAATCCCCCCAATAAAAAATTCCAAAAAAAAAGATGGCGGTGCCCACGGACCGGCACCGACCAGACCGGCTCTGTGACATCACCGTGATGTCACCAACGGGTTGCTACCGGTTCGGGCAAACCGGTCCGAACTGGGAGGAACCCACCTCTGATTCTGATGTTGAATCGTGGTAGCACTGATGTATCTGGACAGGAAAATAAAATCTATAAGATCACTTGATAGCATCCAAGAGATACAGGCAGCTGTCATGCTACTCTTGAATCTACAGGGCATCCAGATTCTGCTAGTGTAGATTTGATAGCCCTAATGCTTCACTGAATGAAGTAACTGATGTGTATTTGGTGGCAGATCCTGATGCCTCTGGTCGTTCCCACTCCTGGTTTTGGTTAAATGGGACCACCAGGTAATATCTGTCCAAGACCTTCTGACTTAATCCATTGAGATCCGGTTTCATGAGAATGGATTGCTAGGATTAAAATAAATATTTTGCCACCTATTGCAAACCTTTTAGAGCAAACCGTGATTCTGAGGACACCGGTGCCCTCTAAATTTGTTATAAAAAGTTCCAACATGCTTCAGTCTTTTTCTGCCTCCAACTCTCCAAATGAACAGGACCTGTGATCGATATATCACTTAAAGATTCTCAGAGAAATAGGGAATTGGTGTTCTAAATTCAGAGAGGGAAATTTAAACAAGGGGGAATAAAGAGAAAAAAGTTGGAAGTGATTAAGTGAACCAGAGGTGGGTTCCTCCCGGTTTGGACCGGTTTGCCCAAACCGGTAGCGACCCGCTGGTGATGTCATGATGACGTCACGGATTTGGTTCGGTTGGTGCCGGTCTGTGGGCACCGCCATCTTTTTTTTGAAATTTTTTATTTTATTTTTTATTTTTTTGAATGTTTTCCAGGTTTTTTTTTCTTCTGCGCATGCGCAGAAGCCGAGTTTCCGGCACTGCGCATGCATCGCCATCTTGTTTTTGGCTTTTTTGGGGGCTGGTTATTTTTTTGCACTGCGCATGAGGTGCGCCCACCCGGCATGGGAAGAAGCGAACCGGCAGCGAGGTAAGTTAGAACCCACCCCTGAAGTGAACCTGTCCTAGGTTCCTCAAAGTTCCACAGCTGCTGTGAAGGGCTCTATCCATGGCAACATTAAAATATTTGGAGATTCACCCTGAGGTCTACAAGTTCTCTTCCTTTTCATCAGAGAGTAAGTGGCAGCACTACAACATCCAACCAGAGCTGCAAAACTTTTTGGCATGTGCACAATATTGTTAGGCAGGTTAAAAAAAAATTAGCCTTGCCTCAAAAGACCACCACAACGATGCTTATTGGAAAGTGAGATGGGTGGCATATAATTGAAATCAATGTAGTTGGATACAGTGGAAGCCGCTGGATTTATCTGAGAGCGCGGATGGTTTCTTGAGCTCAAGTGAGAATTGGTTGACCTGTTTAAGATGATGGACACTCTGCTTTGCCCTTTCAAGAGTTTTCCTTTGTTTGTCTGTAGTGGGATGGAAATACTCTTTTCTTCCTCATTTTGGATGTGTTAGAAACCGACTGCCATGTCCTGAGCAGGGAATCGTGGAAAGAATGCAAGATTAGAGATCCATACGAGACAGTAAGTAAGCAATCTACTTATTTAAAGAATGACCAATGGGGTTTGGAAGGAAGTCAAATCTGGGTTTTGAACTGGTTTGCAAAGGCAGCTGAGGGAGTCACTCCACCTGTAGTGTTCCGGAGGGCCGCTGGGGGCTGTTTAAGGAGCGGGAAATATACGAGCCGTGATTGGCTACTCTGTCTGTGGCTGCTGTATAAAAAGGAGCTGTCAGCTAGTGACAGCTGATTCCTGTCAGACACGTTTGTGCGAATTATTATAGTTACCGGTTAATAAAGTTTATTGGTTCCTGACCAGCATTCCTCAATGAGTACACCCACAAATATTGCACTGGCGACGAAGGTGGGATTCAGCTCCTAAATTGAAGAATTGGAATTCATTGGCCATTCATAGAAGCGAGTGAGGAGACAGCACTGTCAGATTGATGTCGGGCCGAAGGGACGAAATGGCGACCCAACATACTTTCGCTCCCTTCAACCCACCTGGTGAGACCTGGGAATCTTACGTAGCTCGGTTCGAGTGCTTCCTCATCGCCAACGTGTATACTGAGCTGTCAGGTGATAGAAAGAGGGCTTACTTCTTAGGGTTTTGTGGGACTGAGATGTTTGAGACAGCCCGAGCCCTCTTTGCCCCCAAATCGATCCACAATGTGACATGGGAAGAACTGCTGGCTAAACTTAAAGACAATTATGCCCCTCCACCCTCCCGTTGCGCATGACGTTATGCCTTCTACCATAGGAACCAGGGGGAGGGAGAATCAATAAATCAATATGTAGCCGCTTTGCGCAGAGCCGCGTTATATTGCGAGTTCTACAATTTGGAAGATTACCTCCTAGATAGACTGGTTTTTGGGGTGAGGGATTGTTGTTTGAAGAGGTGGCTCCTTGCAATGCACGGCCTCACGTTCCAGGTCGCCCTGGATGAGGCTCGTGCTGCGGAGATGTCATCCCAATCCCTCGCCGAGATGGTTGGGAGTTTGAATCCTCTATCTACCACTCGCACTAATGTTATAGACAATCTCCCTGAAGAGCTCAAAAATGAACTGACAATAGAGGAGGAAATCTGTTGCCTCACAAAAGGCCAGAGAAGTGGTGCTCCTAGGAACCGCCCCCCCCATCTTGCACACCGTGCATGGGTTGCGGGGGTGACCATTTGAGAGCACAATGTACCTTCAAGGAAGCTGTTTGCCGCCGATGGGGCCGCCAGGGACACATCGCCAGAGTCTGTCATGCAGGGAAGCCCCCTCCCAGCCAGTCAAGCAAAGAGCCTGCTTATGCCTCACAGAAGTGGCCGCCGGGGGGTTGGTCATTGAAAAAGGGCAATTGCTACGCCATTTACGATTGTTCCAAGGGCTGGCCACAGGTTATCCGGAAGACCCAACTCTCCTCAGGGGACAAAATCTCCATCACCGTGCTGCTCGGACACTCGCCCTGCCACATGGAGGTCGATATTGGGTCCGCGATGTCCATCGTATCTTGGAGCACCCTGAAGTGGGTGTTTCCCTGTATGTCTAAGAAACGCCTTGAGCCATGCCCTCTCTCTCTTAGAGATTATCAGGGGGCTAGCATTCCAGTCATTGGGAGGGGAAGGTTCCCAGTCAAATTTAAGGCATTTTCGGGCCATTTACCCCTTGTCAGTGGATGGTCCCCTCACCAGCCTTTTAGGGCTAGATTGGTTCTCTGCCTTGGGGTTCACCATTGAAGGCATCAATTCTGTGTCAGGGGACGGCACAGGCACCATGTTGGCCAGATAATTCCCCTCGGTTTTTGACAGTCAACTGGGCAAATACAAGGGCACCCCCGTGTCATTCAATTTAGATCCCCTTATGGCCCCCATTCGCCTCAAGCCATGGCAGGTTCCCCTTGCCCTGAGGCCCAAAGTGGACACAGAGATTGACTGGCTGCTATCACAGGGGGTTTTGGAGCTGGTAGATCAGACCCGATGGGAAACCCCCATCGTTACTCCCATTAAGCCTGATGGTAGTATCCGTTTATGTGCTGACTACAAGTGCATGGTGAACCGTGCGCTGCCTTCTCATGCATATCCCATACCGGTAGTCCAGCATCTGCTCCACTCCCTGGGGGGGGGAAGATTTTTGCTAAACTGGATCTGTCCCAGGCATATCAACAGCTGCCTGTGGACGATCAAGCTGCAGAAGCTCAGACTATCATTACCCATAGGGGTGCGTTCCGTTGCCGCTGCCTGCAATTTGGCATAAGTACCGCCCCTGGAATCTTCCAAAGTCTTATGGAGCGGTTGCTACATGGGCTTCCAGGGATGGTGCCTTATTTTGACGACATTTTAATCACTGCCCCTACACAGGCTGAATTACTTGCATGTGTTCGCACTGTGCTTTCTAAATTCCAAGAGGTTGGCCTTAGAGTGAAGCAGAGTAAGTGTGTATTCACTGCCCCGAGTGTAGAGTTCCTAGGGTTTTTGGTCGATTCCACCAGAATTCACCCCATGCCCTCAAAGACCAGAGCCATTGTAGACGCCCCAACTCCCACCACTAGGTCCGAGCTGCAGGCTTTCCTCGGCCTCCTTGATTTTTATGCAATCTTCTTGCTGCACAAAGCGACTGTGGCAGAGCCCCTGCACCGCCTGTTGGATGCCGGTGTTCCGTGGCGATGGGGTCCCCGTGAGGAACATGCTTTCTTGGCTGTCAAACACCTACTGACATCCAATACCATGCTCGCCCAGTATAGCGACCATCTGCCACTTGTCCTTACTTGTGACGCTTCGCCATATGGGGTGGGGGCTGTACTGAGTCATCGCCTGCCTAATGGCAGCATTTTTCCCCGTACTCTGGCCGGACCCGAACGCAACTACAGCCAGATTGATAAGGAGGCCTTGGCCTTGGTGGCGGGGGTGCGCCGTTTCCACCACTACCTCTATGGGTGCAGATTCGATCTTGTGACCGATCACCAACCGCTCCTGGGTCTGCTAGCTGGTGACCATCAGACCCCCCCAGATGATGTCCCCTCGAATGACCCGCTGGACTGTCTTCCTTGCAAGTTATGAATACCATCTCCTCTACCAGCCGGGGAAACACATCGTGCATGCCGACACGTTAAGTCGTTGTCCTTTGCCTATTAAACTAGAGGATCCTGCTCCCGCATCTACGGTTCTCTCGATAGCCGACCTCCAGCTGCCTATTACCGCAACGGACGTTGCACATGTGGTTGCTAAGGACTGAGTTTTGTCTCGGGTAGTGACTTGGGTTTTAAGAGGGTGGCCGATGGAAAGCGTTCCGCCTGAATTTGTTCCATTTAAGTCTCGCCAGTACGAGCTCTCGGTAATGTGGGGGTGTCTCTTGTGGGGGGATAGGGTGGTTATCCCCCCCCCATTATGGAAGCCTCTCCTTGACACCTTACACAGGGGCCACCCAGGCATAGTCCATATGAAGGCACTGGCCCGGGGTTACCTTTGGTGGCCTGGGCTGGATAAAGATATTGAGGGACGAGTATCCACCTGTGCCCCTTGTCAGGAGACCCGGGCATCCCTGCCTAGAGCCCAACCTCACGCGTGGGAGACCCCTGCCGGGCCATGGTCCTGCATTCACGTAGACTTCGAGGGGTTCGAGGGGTTCCTTGCCAGCCTGGGCATTAGACACGGCCTAACCGCGCCGTGTCACCCTGCGAGCAATGGTATGGCAGAATGCATGGTGCGGACGGCGAAGGAGACCCTCCTCAAGTTAGGCCCTGGTGATTGGCGACCCCTTGTGTGTCCACAAACAAATGTCCCGCAGAGTTGCTGATGGGGAGGCATCTGCGGACTACACTGGACAGACTACACCCCCAATACACACCAGATAAACCCCTGGATTCGTCACAGCCAGGGTGAGCGTTCACGGTGGGCAGACCCGTGTACGTGAGGAATTACGCAGGGAGCCCTCTGTGGGTTCCGGGGATTATAGCGGAGATGTGCAGTCCCTGTTCCTATCGGGTGGTCTTAAACGATGGCCAGGAGTGGCGCTGCCACATTGATCAGTTAAGGTCCCGTTGGGGGAATCCAGGAGGGTGAAAACGGCCTCCCCAGGCTCCGGAGGCCCTCCAGAGGCCGGAAATGGGCCCATTTCTGAACTTCTGGTACTTCCGGTAGGCCCATTTTTCGCTCTCCCAGAGCCTCCGCGCAGGCCTTGCACTTACCTGGCATCCAAAACAGGCCGCGTGGAGACTGAATCCGGCTGAATCCCACCCCTGAATGTGACCCACTCTAACTCCTTGTCTATGACTTTTTACAGTGGGTTGTTGGTCCTTCCAACTTTGTGGAATACACCATCCAAGAGACTTCCTGTCACAAAAATCCACCTGTCTCTGACATCACTCAATGTCCTCTCCTCCCCACTGAAACTGCAGTAAGTATTCACCTATCTTGTATAAAAATTTTATTCTATATTCATCAGTGTCTGCCGGACTCAGTGGCTAAATTTATACAATATTTAGACTGGCCTAAAATGAGACTGGATAGTATGTGGGAACACAGACATTATCTTAGTTTGTTGTATAAATCAAGGCATTATATTATGCCATGCTGTAGGTCAGTGATGGCGAACCTTTTTTCCCTCGAGTGCTGAAAGCATGTGCTTGCACGCGTGCGCCTGCATGTGCCCACATGCATAATTCAATGCCCCCCCACACGCCCCACCCCCTGTGCATGCGTGGGCACCCCCCACACTGCCTGCCCCCACACATGCACGCGCAACCCCCTGCACTCCCCCACGCATGTGCGCATGACCCCCCACGCCCCATTTTGGGCCTAGCAGGCCTCCCTAAAGCCTCCGGAGGCTGGAAACGGCCCATTTCCCGACTTCTGATGGGCCCGGTAGGCCCGTTTTTCACCCTCCCCAGACTCCAGAGGCTTTTCTGGAGCCTGGGGAGGGCAAAAACGGCCTCCCCTGACCCCTGGAGGCCCTCTGGAGGCCCTCTGGAGGCTGGAAATGGCCCATTTCCTGACTTCCGTGGGCCCGGTAGGCCTGTTTTTCACCCTCCCCAGGCTCCAGAGGCTTTTCTGGAGCCTGGGGAGGGCAAAAATGGCCTTCCCCCCCCCCCGGAGGCCCTCGGGGTTGGGAAACGGGCCATTTCTGGCCTCCAGAGGGCCTCCATGTCAGGGTTAGTGGGCCCAGTAGGCCCGTTTTTCACCCTCCCCAGGCTCCAGAGGCTTTCTTGGATCCTGGGGAGGGCAAAAACGGCCTCCCCCGGTCCCCCCGGAGGCCCTCCCGAGGCCAAAAACGCCCTCCCAGAGCCTCCACGCGAACCCTGTACTTACCTGGCATCCAAAATGGGCCATGTGGAGATTCCTGGGAGGGGAGGGGCAGCGTGGGCGGGGCCAGGTGAAAATCAGCTGGCCAGCGCGCGCATGCACGCTGGAGCTGAGCTAGGGCAACAGCTCGCATGCCCACAGATATGGCTCCACGTGCCACCTGTGGCATGCGTGCCATAGGTTTGCCATCACAGCTGTAGGTTATTAATTTTGCCGTAGCATTGTGGAAAGCTGAATGCTTCTTCTATCATATTAACAAGAGGTATATTTATTTTACAAATAAGATACCTCTAATATTGTAAGCAAATTATATGCAACTTTATATATCTATGTGTTACACTATATTTATTAGTGAAAAGGATATCTCTTACAATACTCCTCAAGGTTACAAATTTCAACCTTCCACTATGTTCCTAATAACCCACGTTTCTTAGCAGTAAAAGTAGTAGTAACATAGTTCTTTCTCTGACTTTCTCTTAAAATCCCAGGAGACACAAAAAAATAAGAAAGGAAAACTTACACAAAAGCTCATTATTTAATAGATCTTGACAGACTTGAACAATGGGCCAATAAAATGAAATTTAGTGTGAGAAAAGCAAGATTTTACACTTAGGTAAGAAAAACCAATGGTACAAGTACAGTTTAAGTGAAACCTGGGTCAAAAACAATAACTGTGAGAGGGACCTTGGAGTCCTAGTGGTCAATCATTTAAATATAAGACAGCAGTATGCAGCAGCAATCAAAAAAGCTAATACAATCCTTGGTTTTATAAACAGAGGTATAGAATCAAAATTACGTGAAGTATTAGTATCACTTTATAAAACCTTAGTAAGACCACACTTGAAATAGTGCATCCAGTTTTGGTCACCACTTTACAAAAAAGATGTTGAGACTTTGGAAAAAAGGTGCAGAGAAGAGCAACTAGGGTGATTAAAGGCCTGGAGACTAAAACATATGAAGAACAGTTGCAGGATTTGGGTATGGCTAATATAGAGAAAAGAAGTACTAGTGGCGACATGATAGCAGTGTTCCAATACTTGAGAGGCTGCCACGAAGAAGAGGGGGTCAACTTATTTTCCAAAACACCAGAAGGCAAGACAAGAAACAACGGATGGAATCTAATCAAGGAGAGAAGCAACCTGGAATTAAGGAGAAACTTCCTAACAGTGAGGACAATTAACCAGTGGAACAGCTTGCCTCCAGAAATTGTGGGTGCTCCATCACTGGAGGTCTTTAAGAAGAGACTGGACAGCCACTTGTCTGAAATGGTACAGGATCTCTTGCTTAGGAGTTGGACTAGAAGACCTCCAAGGTCCCTTCCAGCTCTATTCTGATTGATTGATTGAATTCACAGGCCTGATAGCATCTTAGTCAGATATTCTTGAGAAGACTCTCCACGCCAAACCTTTAATGCTGGTAATGAGATCTCAATGAGGATTAGGACTCCACTTTGCTCTGCCTTTGTTTTATAAGCTTGGTCAAGAGGAGAACCATTTATACTGCTGTCCCACTGTATATTAGAAAATCTGAGCAGGTTAATTTTTTTTTGTTTTTTATTGATGAACATTTTCTCTTTTGCTCTAGGCAAGAGGTCTCTGCAGAGGCTCTGTGGTAATCAGTCATATAGAAAACAAGAAATTTGTCATTGTAAAATGCAATCTCTTCCTACGTCTGGTAAGTTCTTCAGTCACCTATCATCTGCAGAAAACATTCATTCCTGGGTTGCGGAACAATTTACTATTTAAAACTCATTGACTGGCTGGATTAAGCAGATAGGGTAAGTTCTGCTTAAGAAGGGTATTGTTCATTACTTTTAATAATGCTCTTTGTTATATTTCGATTTTAGATTTCGCAAAAAGCCTCTGGAATGAGGCAGCTAAAAACCTTAAAATAACCCCCTAAGCCAGTGGCCCCCAACGGTTTGGGCACCAGGGACCGGTTTTGTGGAGAGAGGTTTTTCCACGGACTGGAGGGGGCGTTGTTTTGCATGCTGCCTGCATCCCGCGGATGGGGCTTTGCTTGCTTGCATGGACCGGTTGCTAGCATGCTGTGGACTGGTCCATAGACCAGGGGTTGGGGACTCCTGCCCTAATCCACTTTTCTGTATCTTTTGCCTTATTAGCCACCAGTTACAGATGAAGAGACTCCACAATCCACGTCTGAACCCCAGGAGCCACAACATCCTCACCCCTCACCTAACATTACAGAAACATCACCAAAGCAGAAGGAAACAGTGGGGCAGGTGATCTACCATTACCCTTGGAGCAAGCATGCCGTACCGGAAGTGCAGGAGCCCAATCCAACCTCTGGCCCCACTCTTGCTTCTCCAGAACAGAAAGCCAGTCCTCACTTGGCCAAGCCAGCCAGGCCAGCCATTCCTCCCTTCCCCAGAGGGTTGTCACATTCAGATGAATGCCCAGGAGACATTCTAGTACATGTCCATGGCCTTAAACCAGTGGTGAAATCTACTTACCTTCCCTACCAGTTCGGAAGCATGCACTGTCATCGGATCTAATTTTTGACCATCTGTGCATGCACAGAGGGTTAAAAACCAGGAAGTGATGACGTCGGGGCGAGGGGGCGGAGCCTCGCACCAGTTCTCCGAACCACCCACCACCGCCACTACCTACTCGCCCGAACCGGAAGCATTTCACTACTGCCTTAAACTGCCTTCACGGCCACAGGCTGAAACCTCCTAAACAAAGAATGATGTACAAAACTGAAAGTTTAATTCATAGGAAACAGAGCAAAACCCTCTGGGTGAGCAGGAGAAGAAAGGAAGGAAAGTCATTCTAGAGCTCTTTCATTACCAATAAGAATCTGGAAATGTGGACGTATAAGCGCACCAATGTGCCTACTGTCCCTGTCCTAATGTCCCCCTTTATTCGTATCCATTTCATGTATTAATAACCATGTTTATACCTATATCTGTTATCTAATACATGCTTGATCAAATAAATAAATAAATAAATAAATAAATGTGAGCATATTAGAAAATATTTTAGATACTGTATGAAAATAAATAAATCTTGGCAATTAAGCTCCCTTTTCATGTGCTCTTTGGTTTAAGTTCAACATAGCAGTCAAAGCCAAATTATTATTCATACTTTCTGCTATATTTCTATAATTATGGAATTGGAAGAGAGAAAGAGAGAGACAGAGGGTCAGCTCTCTTACCACACTAAAGTATGAAATATGGTTTCTAACAGTGGTGAAATGTAAAATATTTCCCTACCGGTTCTGTGGGCATGGCTTATTTTGTGGGAGTGGCTTGGAGGGTCAGGTGGGCGTGGCTTCAGGTGGGCGTGGCTTGGTGGTCCAGTGACTCGTTGTGCGTGCTTGGTGGTCATGTGACTGGGTGGGAGTGCTTGGGGGTCAGGTGACCGG
>QLTV01004294.1:2005126-2016368 GCA_003457575.1 Thermophis baileyi | reverse complement strand
GTTCCCTTCCTCTCCTTTCCTTTCCTTTCCCTTCCCTTCCCTTCCCTTTCTCTCTCCCTTCCTCCCTCCCTCCTTTCCTTCCTTCCTTCCTTCCTTCCTTCCTTCTTCCCTCCCTCCTGAAGTATTTCTCCTTCTCCTCCTCCTTCTCCTCCTTCACTTCTTTCTTCTCCTTCTCCTATCTTCCTCTCTCTCTCTCTCTCTCTCCCTCCCCCTTTCCTTCTTTCCTTTCCTTCCTTCCTTCTTTCCTTCTTCTCTCTCTCTCCTTTCCTCTTTCTTCCTCTCTCTCTCTCTCTCTCTCTCTCTCTCTCACACACACACACACACACACACACACACACCTGGTCTGGGCACATAGACGGAGCCCTTCCCAGGGAGTTCTCCTGCACAGACGCGCCCGGCAGCAGCAGCAGCGGCGGTGGTGGGGGCAGAGTTTGCCTGGGCTCTCTGCCATCCCAGAACCGCGCTGTGTGCGGGGCAGTTTTCCAGCATGGTGCAGTTTTGGGGGGTGTGCATAAGCGCACCAGCGTGCCTACCATCCCTGTCCTAATGTCCCCCTTTATTTGTATCCATTTCATGTATTAATAACCATGTTTATACCTATATCTGTTATCTAATACATGCTTGATCAAATAAATAAATAAATAAATAAATAAATGTGAGCATATTAGAAAATATTTTAGATACTGTATGAAAATAAATAAATCTTGGCAATTAAGCTCCCTTTTCATGTGCTCTTTGGTTTAAGTTCAACATAGCAGTCAAAGCCAAATTATTATTCATACTTTCTGCTATATTTCTATAATTATGGAATTGGAAGAGAGAAAGAGAGAGACAGAGGGTCAGCTCTCTTACCACACTAAAGTATGAAATATGGTTTCTAACAGTGGTGAAATGTAAAATAAGTAGCCTGCAGTACTGCACTCTAACCACTGCGCCACCTCATCTCTCCGCCATCCCAGAAGCGGCGGCGGTTTACCTGTTGAGGCTCTGGGCCTCAGCACGCCAAGCCGGAAGGGAGGCAGCCGAGCAGGCGGGCAGGAAGGGTCATGGCCCTGAGCCTCAACAGGTAACCCGCCGCTGCCTCGGTGCCCGCAGGGAGCCACTTCCTCCGCCGGCCTGGCACGCCAAACTTTGCATGGCAGCGGGAAGCAGCCCGAGAGCCAGGGTGGGCGCCCCACAAGCTCAGCTGCCAAGCTGAACCCTGCACGCCCCTCTGCCTCCCGCCTCGCCTGCCTCCTCCTCCTGCTAGGCAGGGAGGGAGGGCAGCAATAGCAATAGCAATAGCACTTAGACTTATATACCGCTTTACAGTGCTTTACAGCCCTCTCTAAGCGGTTTACAGAGTTACCATATTGCCCCCAACAATCTGGGTCCTCATTTTACCCACCTCGGAAGGATGGAAGGCTGAGTCAATCTTGAGCCGGTGAGATTTGAACCGCCGAACTGCAGCTAGCAGTCAGCTGAAGTAGCCTGCAGTACTGCACTCTAACCACTGTGCCACCTCGGCTCTTGCAAGAGGGGCAGTGGCAGCCCCTGCCAAGTGCAGTGCACGGAGGTGGTGGGCAAGGCGTCCCCAGCACACCTGTTAATCCGACCGCCCACAAAACTACAAGTGTGGCACGGAAGCCGCTGGTGGCCGGGCGGGTGGCAGCCCCCCGCGTGGGGAGAGGGCCAGGCCTGCGCTTGGAAGGGGCTGCCACTCTCGCTGCCCTCCCTCCCTGCCTGGCTGCAGACGTCTGTCCACCCGCCCTCCCGGAGCACATAGCCGCGGTTTGCTTTCTTCCTTCTCCTGCCGCCGTCCCTCTTAGCCCCAACGCAGCAGCTGCATCTCCCCCAAGGGCTGCCCACCCACCCACTGGCCGGGGCTGGCCAGAAGCGGCACGTCTCCCGTCACAGGCTGGATGCCAACTTCGGAAGGCAAGTGGGCGTGGGAGACTGCTGGGAAGGCCGGGTGGAAGGCCGCCAAGCATGGCAGGGCTGCGGGGAAGTGAGTAGGCTGCTACCTCCCTTCCCGCTGCCCCGACATGCTTGCCTGCCTTCCACGTGGCCTTCCACTTGCCTGCCTTCGCAAGCTGGCCACGGGGACACCGGGAAGGCCGCGTGAAAGGCAGGAAAGCATGTCGGGGCCGCAGGGAAGGGAGTAGGCTGCTACCTCCCTTTCCCGCTGCCCCGACATGCTTTCCTGCCTTCTACGTGGCCTTCCGCTTGCCTGCCTTTGCAAGCTGGCTACGGGGAAACCGGGAAGGCCGCGTGGAAGGCAGGAAAGCATGTTGGGGCTGCAGGCCATGGGGAATGGAGTAAGGAAGGCAGGCTGGGACAGTGGGGGGGGCAGGGGCCGTGACTTCGCAGGCTTACCTGGCAGGCAGATCAGGGGCGCAGCACTTCAGGCAGGCAAGCTGCAGAGCACAGACTGGGTGGGGCAGGGCGAGGGAGCGGTGACCAGCGGACCGGTTCAGGGGTATGGCCAGCCAGCCTACCGGCTCGGCGAACCACCGGCGGCCACCTCTACCGGTCCGCCCAATCCGGTCCGAACCAGGAGCATTTCACCCCTGGTTTCTAAATTCAACACATTAAGCCATAATTAAGCAAGTCACAATGTGTCTTAGGTCAATATGTGAGCACAGTCATCTGATTTAATGCAACCACAATGCACAAATAGAAAAATAAGGCACTGTGGATGATGGGCACATACAACCTCTTCTTTCCACTATGAGAAAAAAAACCAATAAAAATGAAAACACTGGAAACAGAAGTAAGATAAATAAAATTATCCTAGTCATCCAACATTCTTTTTCTTTTATCGCCAAAGTTCTTTTACCGGTATTTAAACTGCACAGTAATAATGAAACAAAGCAGGAGTCCTTGGTGCTCTCTGAGCTTGCCAATAAAGGAGAATATTTGTAGCTCAGGGTTGAAATGAGGGATCCTTGGTGCTCTCTAAGCTTGCTTGTTTTCTTGCAGATGTTTCATTACCCTAACTAGGTAACGTGATCAGTGCTAGTGCTAGGACCCCTCTCTGAGCTTGGTTGTTTTCTGGCAGACATTTCATTACCCAACTAGGTAACTTCAGTACTGAGTATTAAAAGTGTTACCTAATTGGGTTATGCAAGTAAATTGGGTTATGCCAACCTCAGAGAGCATCAAGAACTCCAATCCTGAGCAACAAATATTCTCATTCATTGAAACAAGCTGGCCAGTCTCCTTTATATAACCTTCCAGATTTCAATCCCACTGGTTCCTGCTGCTTGCAGTTCTAGATCTCTGGACTCAACTGCATAAAGACTTTTTCTCAGCTCTGCTACTGTCCATTCTCTCATTGTTCTCACAATGCCACGTGAGAATCAGATGAATTCATTCCAAAATTTTGGGGTCCCCGTCTATTTCTGTGAGCTTGCATGTTTTCTTGCAAACGTTTCATTACCCAAACTAGGTAACATCATCAGTGCTAGTGATATTACCTAGTTTGGCTAATGAAATGTCTGCAAGAAAACAAGCAAGCTCAGAACGCACCGAAGACCCCACATGTCAACCTTGAGCTACGGATATTCTCCTTCATTGGTATCATGTATAGATCTTTATTACCAGCATGGGACAATCTTCTCAAGTGTAAAACAGTATCATAAGAACCTTCCTTCCTTCCTTCCTTCCTTCCTTCCTTCCTTCCTTCCTTCCTTCCTTCCTTCCTTCCTTCCTTCCTTCCTTCCTTCCTTCCTTCCTTCCTTCCGAAGAAAAATTAGGCCCAGTTCCAAGCTGGGAGAAAGATGCTGAAAATAAAATGGAGGCAGTCTGCAATTTGGAAAGGACATCTCTGTTTATTTTTAGACAGAAACTTCAGTGGCAGCAGCATGTTTCTGGGATGGCTGACAAAATGGGGTTGAGATAGGTGGGCTTTTATACATTATTTGTGGCCTCATCATTGAGATGCCTGTGCAAGAACATGTCATTCAATATTCTAATGGCTGTTGCCAGATTCCTATAGGGCAGTGATGGTTAACCTTTTCCGGAGCGAGTGCCCAAAGCGTGCGTGCACCCGAACCCCCAAAATGCAATGAGTGTGCGGCCCCCCGCATGCGCCCCCATGCATGCATGCACGGGCCCACCACATGCACCCCGCCCACTGCGCATGCACACACCCTGCACACCCCACCCCCACCCCACACATGCATGCATGTGCCCTCACACACGCCCCACCCCCCATGCATGCGCGCCAGAGACCCGACGACCAGCTGGCCGGCAGGAGGCGCATGCGCATACACAGTAGAGCTGAACTAGGGCAATGGCTCGCGTGCCCACAGAGAGGGCGCTGCATGCCACGGCTATAGGGTCATGTAGGGGTAATAGCTGGCTCTACAGGCAAAAGGGGAAATGCAAATCCTAGGTGTTTGTCAACTTTGGCTTGTCTAATTGTGTTGCTTATCTGGAGTCTCGGTTTGCTCATTGCTTATGAATAGAGTGGCCCCGTCTTTGAATGGATACAAAATCTCCTAAAAATTGGCCTCTTCATGCTTCTGCTTGCGGCTGTTTTCCTATAGCAGGAAGACTAGGGCTGCATTCTGCCTTTGTTAAGATTTTTCTCCATTTCTCCTTTGGGGAAAATATTCCATTCTGCCTCTTTTTAATATTAAGAATAAAGAATATTTTATCGGGGGGCGGGGCTTCCTACACTTCCTTCCTCGTGGCAGATCACACAGGACAGTAATTAATTTCTGCTCAAAGAAATATTAAAAATATGGAATAAAAGAAACCATGTGGGATGAGACCCTTTGCAGTGATTATTTCAGAAATCACGTTTTGGTTTTTTTCCCCATTTTTTCTTTTGAAACACGGACACAGCCGATGCAGAAAACCCTGTGAGAATAACAGGCACTTTTTTCCTGTTGTAAGGAGCAGAAAAATAAATGTCACCAGTAGTTTTGAATATTTCAAAAAATAAATAAGAATATATAGGCTGGCTAGGGATGCCTGATTTTTCCCAGCATCTTTCAAACTTACAGCTTGAAGAAAATGCTGTTTGAAATTGGGTAGTAGAAGTTATCTGATATATAGGAATCCAAACATTTCTATACTTCTTATAAGATGGATATCTCTGTTTTCTAGCTGCACATTACTCCATCCCTTTATTTGCCTAAAAAACAGAGCAAGCACAAACAAGATTACAAAGTTGTAAAGGGCTATTTAGACCAAGGTTTGTATGCTGGCTGGAGAATTCTAGGAAGTGATGGCCACATAGATGCTAAAGTTGTCAAGATTAAGAAACGCTCATTTAGATTACTGGTCCAACTCGTGGCTTGGTTCCCTCCAGCAAGATTAGCCAGGATGTTTAAAGATATGGCCGCCAAGTGTTGGAAGTACAACCAGATCCCGGGTTCGTACTACCACATGTGGTGGATGTGTCCAAAAGCAAAAAAATATTGGACAAAAATACATACATGGATAGAAAAAATGATAAAGGAACATATAGAACTAAAACCGGAAATATTTCTGTTGGGTATTATACCAGAAAAATACAATAAAAAGAATGTATATTTAATAGTACATATGTTAACAGTGGCCAGAATTGTGTTTGCACAACATTGGAAGGGCAAGGAGATCCCTACAGAAGAGAAGATAATTTAAAAAAATCTTAGAATGTGCAGAAATGGGTAGACTAACTCTTGAAATTAAAGAAAAGGAAGACACTGAATATTTTGAGATATGGGACTTGTTCTATCAATGGTTGAATAAGAGAAACAGAAGTTAGAACTTTTAAAACTATAAGAGAAAGATTAATTTTATCATTATGGTTGATTACTGTAAGCTATTATTAATTCTAATTAGTATTAATAATTAATATGTATTAATATTATGAAGGAAAAGCACTGTTACTATAAGATTATTGCTAGAGAATATCATCACTATCATGATGTGGATTTTGTTTAAAGGAATTGTAACCAGACAACACACTGTCTATATGGATATTGAATATGTTAGTCTTTCTATTTATAATAAAAAAATAAATAATATAATAATAATAATAATAAAAAGATTAAGAAACACTCATTTAGATTACTGGTCCAACTCGTGGCTTGGTTTAAAATGGGATTTTAAAATCAGGCTTGCTCACATATTGACTGGTTTAACAGCTACAACAACTCACTACCGTAATTCCAGGCTCAACTATGGTTTTACATCGAGGGATCACCTCTATTAACATTGGAGGCATTATTTTACATCAGCTTCGATTTTGCATTTATATTCCACCCTTTCACAGAGACACCCCCAAAGAAGGAAACAGTGGGACAGGTGAGCGTTGATCATTCTTTGTGCAAACATGCCTTATTGGATGTGCAGGAAGCCAGTGCTCACTCAGCCAAGCCATATGCTCTTGAATATTCAGAATTAGCTCAGTGCCAAGGAGACATTGCAATACACATCAAAGGCCTTCAACGGCCTTAGGAAAGAAGGAAGAAGGGAGCTGTTTGCAAAGGAAGGCTTCCCATGTCGTTAAACAAATGCTTTGTGTTTGTAAACTTCCACTGACTCCCTCCTCAAAACAAACAGTGATATTTCAAATTGTTCCATACTATAATAAAGTATTTCCTAGATTACTTTATGGTTACTTAAGGTGTTCCCTAGATCAGTTGGACTTTGATTCCCAGAAATCGTAGCTGGGTTGACAAAGATTCACATCTGCTGCAGTGAACAGGACATGCTGTAACTGGTCCATGACTTTTTCAAAGTTCAAGTTCAAAGCCTTTATTGTCATTGTACATCGTGTATAGAAATGAAATTGGTTTAGCCTCTACTGGTGCAGTCCATACAAGAATACAAGACAACATGAATAATGTAAGAATAATCCTTATACAAGTAGTTAGGGGGGAAACAAAACTAGTCATACGTTTTTATATGTACGTCATATTCTGTGCAACATGTACAGTATATTACTCTGGTGTATGATCTTATATCATGGTACATGCATATTACACACTACACTGGCACCAGTGAAATTCATATTAATCTGTTTATGGTGCTATATTGTGTAGAGCCGAGGTGGCGCAGTGGTTAGAGTGCAGCACTGCAGGCTACTTCAGCTGACTGCTAGCTGCAGTTCGGCGGTTCAAATCTCACCGGCTCAAGGTTGACTCAGCCTTCCATCCTTCCGAGGTGGGTAAAATGAGGACCCAGATTGTTGGGGGCAATATGCTGACTCTGTAAACCGCTTAGAGAGGGCTGTAAAGCACTATGAAGCGGTATATAAGTCTAAGTGCTATTGCTATTTAGGAGTCTGACAGCACATGGGTAGAAGCTGTTTTTAAACTTGTTTGTCCGGCTGGCTACACTTCTGTGTCTTCTGCCCGATGGTAAAAGTGAAAAGAGACACTGGCCAGGGTGTGAATCATCCCTAAGTATCTTCCTTACTCTTCCTTTTCACAGCATGTGTCACAATAAAGCACAATGGAATAACTTCTTATGTGAGTACAAGAATTGATTTTTGTTCATTTAGGTTTAGGATTTAACATATTGTATGAACCCAACCATTCTAAAGGAAAAGTAACTTTATTACTATTATAGCGATAATAAATCTATCTGAAAAGAAATGGGAAAAAACCCATAATGAGTTTAAATCTAAAATTACTTTCTGGGCAACCAAGTAGATATTACCTATATTTCCATCTTGTAGAGATGGATAGGAAGCATACAAATGATAGGGATGGAACCCTTTGCACAGGAATTCTCATGTCATCCAAGAAACCTATATAATTATATATCACATATATAATTTCTCAAACCCATATAACTTTGTATTCTCCAGGCCAGACTATGAATCATATAAGTAATCTCCAAGTTATGATCATAATGGAGCCTGCCCATTTACGGTTGAGAGTTGGGATGGCCGTTAAATGAATCGCCTCGCTTAACAATTCCCCATCCTTGGTCTCTCAATACATTTGTTAAATGAATGGGCATGTCATTAAGTGGAGCAAGGATGTGGGAGACGCCTGGGGGCGGGGGGCTGTTGCAGGCACAAGCCTACCTATCTCGGGTTTCCGAAGACCTCCTTCCACCCCCTGAGATACCCCATCATCCACTTCAGAGGTGGGTTTCAGCAGGTTCTGACCAGTTCTGGAGAACCGGTAGCGGAAATTTTGAGTAGTTTGGAGAACCGGTAAATACCACCTCTGACTGGCCCCACCCCCATCTATTCTCTGTGTCCCGAATCCCAGCTGATCGGGAGGAAATTGGGATTTTGCAGTAACCTTCCCCTGGAGTGGGGAGGGAATGGAGATTTTACAGTATCCTTCCCCTGCCACGCCCACCAAACCACGCCCACCAAGCCACACCACGCCCACCAAGCCACGCCCACAGAACCAGTAGTAAAAAAATTTGAATCCCAACACTGATCCACTTCCCACTCCTTGGAGTCCCCACAGCCTTTTGGGCCTCCTCCACATCTCCTGTCACCCATTGCTCACTTACCTTTCAAAGATCTCCAGAGCTCAGGAGGTCAGAGAAGGGAGGTAGGACAGACTGTTCCACCACTGGGCAAGGAGCACAAAAGTGGCTGTCTTTTTCTGAGCAAAACATAATGCTGCCAAAACTCTTGGTTTTCTTTTCCTCCCCAAAGCTAGCCTTAGCTCCCCCAGTTTAAGCACCTTTTGTGGGGGGGGGGATGTCTGTCATATCTTTGAACAGTCGCTGAGTGACCAGTTGTAAATTGAGGATGACCTGTATAACAAATGCAAGCTGATGAAAGGCTTTGGATAAACTAGGCTGGTGT
This sequence comes from Thermophis baileyi, assembly GCA_003457575.1. NCBI lineage: Eukaryota > Metazoa > Chordata > Lepidosauria > Squamata > Dipsadidae > Thermophis > Thermophis baileyi. Next base: position 2,007,610 of record QLTV01004294.1, on the reverse strand, counting down.
CTCCCCTGAGCTACTTTCCTTTTGAAATGCCCTCTTATGGATGTTCATGTTGTCTATCATTTAGATTGCAAATGGATAGAAATGTAGAAGGCTACTTTGAGCTCATGTTGAAGGAGAACTGTTTTGTCTTCTCACTGGTCTCCAGTTTGACTAGAAGCAGCCCTTATTTTCTCATGGATAGACCAGTGGTGGGATTCAAAGTTTTTTACTACTGGTTCTGTGGGTGTGGCTTGGTGGGCGTGGCTTGGTGGGCATGGCAGGGGATGGTTACTGCAAAATCCCCATTTCCTCCCGATCAGCTGGGACTCGGGAGGCAGAGAATAGATGGGGGCGGGGCCAGTCAGAGGTGGTATTTACCGGTTCTCCGAACTACTCAAAATTTCCGCTACTGGTTCTCCAAACTACTCAAAATTTCCACTACCGGTTCTCCAGAACTGGTCAGAACCTGCTGAATCCCACCTCTGGATAGACCTCAGGAATGTTTACATAATACAAATGGGAAGTCTTACTCTTACTGTTAAGTCCTCGACTTACGACCCCGCCAAGAAAGCCAAGCCTGCTTCTTGCGCTTTCGCTAAGTCCTCGACTTACGACCCCCGCCTAGAAGCCAAGCCAGCCGCTTGCTGAAGCCTGATTGGCTAAAGCGCAAGCAGCCGGCAAGCGGGAAAATAAAGCAATTCTATTGGTTGTCAGCTTTGACAGCGCCACTATAAATAGAGCTGTCAAAGCCAGGTTGCTGTCCGTTTGCTGAGTGGAAGCTTTGGTGCTGAAGTGAAGAAATAAACGTTCCTGTTTAAACCCAAGCCTCGTCTTCGTTCTGTCAAGTGGCAAATCTCTAATCTAACACTGGCGACGAGTGTTACCCCACCCTGAAGGAGAGCTGCCTACACAGAATAACGGAAACATAGAGTTGGAAGGGACCTTGGAGGTCTTCTAATCCAACCCCTTCTTCAAGCAGGAAACCCTGTACCATTTCAGACAAATGGTTGTCCAATCTCTTCTTAAAAACTTCCAGTGTTTTACCTTAGCTTGGAGGCTTTCTGAACACTATTAAAGGTCCTGAAAAACTTCCTTAGTCTTACCCGAGAGCCCTGCTGGGCTAGGCCAAAGCCAGTCTCAGTGCCACCAGCAGGCCAGGCTGTTGAAAGCCATTCAAATCAATCACATCATCATGATTTGTGGTTTGGAATGCAGAGAGTTAATTCTGCACTGTTACATGAGCCCAAAGCCTGTGATTTACATAAGGTTTAACTTTTAGTTCAAATAACTGACAAAACAGGCAACAATATATGCTGAAGAACATTCTCCGAGGTTTTTTGCTCCAAGATACTGTGCATATTCAGTATCTTGACCACAAGGTGGAGTTGTGCGATTAACCTAAAACTCCAAAATTTAACACAATTCTACCATGCTTAAAAGAATTTAATAGTAGACTTCTTCAGATTCCTACAAAACTCCCCTCCCCCCCAAAAAATCCATGAATCTGACCTTTTGTTTTCATTCACCAATGATTCTATAGGTAGCTGCTGCATCATATTTGATTGTCTTTTTAGTTTACCGATGCTATCTTAACAAATGGTGCTGTCCCGATTACAGGTAGTCCTCGATTTTACGACTGTAATTGAGCCTGCAATTACAGTTGGAATTCATGACAATCATCACATGACCTGATTTAATGACCTTCTTTCAATGGTTGTTCACTGAAACCTTACGATGTAACCAAGCTGGGTAATGAAACATCTGAAAGAAGACAAGTCAAGCACAGAGAGTACCAAGGACTCCATAGTTGAATCCTGAGCTACAAATATTCTCTTAAAAAAAAAAAACCTAACCGGGTTTGGTCAGTCTCCTTTATATAACTTTCCAGATTTCAGTCTCACTATTTCTTGCTGTTTGCAGTTCTAGTTCTCTGTTCCCTACTGCCAAGGACTTCTTCTCAGCAATGCCATGCTCCGAAGTCCCATTACTCTCACAATGGCACATAAGAATCAAATGAATTCACTCCAAAATTTGGAGTCGCAGGTATGTTTTTCAAAAAAAGTGTGTATTTTCCTCACAACCTCTTACCTTTGCCGCAGCCTTTCAGGATATTATGGGATCTTCAAGAGAGTTGTTGAGCAGCTGCACAGAATGCCTTCGCTCAGAAAACAATAAAACAGTTGAAGACATCTTGCCATACATCTCCTTCCTTCCTTCCTTCCTTCCTTCCTTCCTTCCTTCCTTCCTTCCTTCCTTCCTTCCTTCCTTCCTTCCTTCCTTCCTTCCTTCCTTCCTTCCTGTGCTGGCTTATCAAGGGTTTAGCCTAGAATTAAGAACTGTGTCGTTAAGACATAGCATTCTGGGGAATGAAGTACATGCCATGTAGTCAATGGCATGTGATAATAACTGTGTACTCTTATTGGTAATTGAAGTATGAATGGGGGGCGGGAGTAATTGAAGTAAGATAGATAAAAGGAAGTATTTTTAAAGATATATAAAGGGAGA
>QLTV01004294.1:1988443-2001718 GCA_003457575.1 Thermophis baileyi | reverse complement strand
CTTCACCAGGAGAGGAGTTCTGTCAACAGTGAACAGTTTGTTTGACCCCCTAGGGTTCGCTGCGCCCGTAACTGTCCAAGGGAGATTCCTTCTACGGATGCTCTCCCAAAGCACCAAAGATTGGGACGTGCCACTTCCATCAGAGCAGAAGCAACAATGGGAGTCATATGAGCCATTTTCTGACCAGCCACACCCACAAGGTTATTTTACCATCAACAATACCTACAGTATAAATTATTATACATTAGTGATACTCATAACTTTTAAGCATTCTTGAACTTTTCCAAGGAAAGAAGGAAGGGTTCTTTCTGCAGTGAAACTGGTTTGAATCCAAGAATATGACCGCAGATGAAAATTCCCCTGCCAAGATATACACTTTAAATCACAGGATGAAGCTTAAAGGTGTGGTCCACCATATCTTTATAGTAGAAGAACAAATATTAGCTATTGATTTCAAAGTATATATATAGAGAGATGGACAAGACTCTTTCAGAACCTGGCTCTTCTCAGCATACAGTAGTTTCAGTTTCTGCCTTCTCTGATTCTGCAAAAATTTCCAAAATGGTTCTTTTTATTTCATTCTTAATTGGGATACAGATAGTTCATACGTTGGCTGCCTCGACAGCTCCTTCCTTTGTTTACCCGTCATGCAATTCTTTGGTGGTAAAGGCTGCTGCAGAAGTGGCCCTTAACAAAGTCAATTCAAATCGGAAACAAGGCTATGTTCTTGGCCTCCAACGTATTTTTGATGTCCATGAACTACCCCAGGTAAGATCTCCTCCTCCTTCTGCTGAGTTTTTCCTTTCCTTCCATATTCCATATTACATTTGTTAGTACCCGAACCGGTAGTAACAAATGCTTCCGGTTCACAGAACCGGTAGTAAAAAATGTTTTTAAAAAGTTAAAAAAAAAGGTTCCAACGATCGGCACAGCTGATTGTCACAGCTGATGAACCTTTTTTTTACTTTTTTAAAGCATTTTTTTACTACCTATTCGACCAGAATGGAGACTCTGTGAGGTTCCTGCTTGTTGCAGGGGCCATTTTGTGTGAAGTCCACCTGCTTTTGCATTGTGTGTGAGTCAGTTGTGTAGTTTTTGTGTTATTTTTGTGTAAAGTGTGATAGTTGTTTTTTGACACCACGCCCACCCGGTCACATGATCACCAAGCCATGCCCACCCGGTTACATGACCAACAAGCCATGGCCACCCTGTCACATGACCACCAAGCCACGCTCACCAAGCCACACCCACAGAACCGGTAGGGAAAATTTTTAGATTTCACCACTGATTCAACACCAGCTATTCTGCTGTCAAATTATGGAAGCACTTATGTATCTTGGCAGGAAAAAAAACCCTGCAAAAATCACTTGATGGCACCCAAGAGATATAGCTTAGATTTGGTAGCCCTGATAAAATGAGAGTAAGTGGGAAGTTATTGTTTGTCCTACATATTAGATGCAGGGCCAGCTTTACCATAATACTGAGAGAAGAACAATAAAGATGACTGGAGGCTAAAACATATGAAGAACGGTTGCAGGAATTGGATACGTCTAGTCTAATGAAGAGAAGGACTAGGGGTGACATGATAGCAATGTCCCAATATATAAGGGGCTGCCACAAAGAAGAGGGGGGGTCAACCTATTCTCTAAAACACCTGAAGGCAGAACAAGAAGCAATGGGTGGAAACTAATCAAGGAGAGAAGCAACCTAGATCTTAGAACAATTAATCAGTGGAACGACTTGCCTCCAGAAGTTGTGGGTGCTCCAACATTGGATGTTTTTAAGAAGAGATTGGACAACCATTTGTCTGAAATGGTATAGGGTTTCCTGCCTAAACAGGGGGTTGGATTAGATAGAAGACCTCCATGGTCCCTTCCAACTCTATTTTTCTGTTATTCTATTCTGTTACTGAGTAAAGCAACTAATGCTCATTTTGTGGCAGATCTTGATATCCCTGGTCACACACACATTCCCTTTTTAAAAAAAAAATGGGACAAGGTAATGCTTTTCTAAGACTTTCTAAGTTAATCCTTTGAGATCAGGTTTGGTGATAATGGATACTCACCTATTACTAGGATTAAAATAAATATTTTGCACCATGTGGCAAACTACCGGTATCTGGAGTAAACCGTGACTCTGTGGACACTGAGCCTCTCTAAATGTCGTTGCATATAAAGTTCCAACATGCTATTCTGTCCAACTCTCCAACTGCACAGAGCCTAGGGCTTATATATATCAATTAAAGATTTTCAAAGACGTGATTGGTGTTCTAAATTCAGAGAGAGGAAATTTAAACAAGGGACAATGAAGAGAAAAAGCTTGAAAGACCAAGGCATCTACATTATACGACCTGCCCTTTGCACACACCAAAGTAACCAGTTTATTCTTGATGTAGTAGTTGCTATCCATTGTAACATTAAAATACTGGGAGATTCATCCTGAGGTCTAGAACAGGGGTGAAATTCAGCTGGCTCTATCCGGCTTGAGCGATACGGTAGGGCCGACTGTGCGAAACCCCGCCCACCCGCGCGGACGTCATGACGTCCCTTTTTTGCGATGATTTTCAGCATCTGCGCATGCACAGATGACGGCGTGTGCACATTTGCGAGCCAGTAGGGAAGGTAAGTGAATTTCACCCCTGGTCTAGAAGTTCTCTTCCCCTTCATCAAAGATGAAGCGGCAGCATTGCAGCAGAACTGCAAACCTTTTTGGCATGTGCACAAGATGGCTAAACAGGTTTTTAAAAAGTCATTAGTCTTGGATCACAATGCCTGCGTTACTTGAAAAGCAAGATGGATGCCATATCGATGGAATAAATAAATAATTAAAATTACTTGGACCCCTTGCCCTTTTCGAGGAAGCTGCTGGACTCAACCGAGAGCACAGTTGTCTTCTTGAAAATCAAGTGAAAAATCAGCTGACCTCCTGTCTTTTTTTTTTTCTAATGGTGATTTGAATGTTAATTTATTTCCATCTAATGTGCTTAAGGTGATTGACACCCTGATTTCGCCTTTTTTCAGGAGTTTTTCTTTGTCTCTCCATAGAAAAATGGTGATTCTCTTTTCTACCTCACCTTGGACGTGTTAGAAACCGAATGCCATATCCAGAGCGGGAAAAAGTGGAAAGAGTGCAAGTTTAGAAGTGAACAGGGAACAGTAAGTAATCAATCTATTTACTTAAAGAACTACCGACGGGGTTTGGAAGGAATCCCCTTCCACTTCTCCCATTTTGCCACTGGTTCCTTGGCAGGTCTGTGTGGATGATAATTCTGTGCACTGAAGTGCCATTTCAAATCGATGGCATTGTACACATGAAACATAGCATTGGAAGGGAGGGAGACGAATGGATCCAACCTCCACTCATTGCAGGAACTCAAGGGAAAGTCTTCCTGACCACCTGGTGGTAAACCTATTTAGGGACAGAGAGCTCTCATAATTTCTCTTCCCTGTCCTGCTGTCCCACTGGCTCTTACGCATGGGAAGGTTCTCTGAATATTCAATCTGAATCTCCCCCCTGCAACGTAAACTGGTTCTTCCATGTCTGCACCCTGGAAGGAGAGGAAGCAGTTCTCGACTATCTTCTAAGTGACCCCGTTTTTGGTATTGAAGGTGGTCCTTCCCAGTAGTGGGTTCTAAAACCTGTTGCTACCGGTTTGCGTGCTCGCTCGCTCGCATGCGCAATCCCGGGCGGGTGGGCAGAGCCTTCCGCTACCGCCGCTACCGGTTCGCAGAACCGGGCCAAACTGGGAGCAACCCACTGCTGGTCCTTCCCCCTCCCCCCCCAGTCCTTTGTCAAACAAAACATTCACATCTCCTTCAAAGTCTCAGTTTCAGTTGTCTTCACCATTGGGAAAATAATTGGGTGGCCTTAACACTAACTACTTTCTCTTGCTCCAGGTCTATGGCCAATGCAAAGCAGTAATTCAGTACAACGGGAAGTCAAAGAGTTCGTTCGTGTACAGACATGGCTGCATTTTACGCCCTTGTATGTATCTTCCATGTTTGCTGCATGACAAGAAATATCGATCTGAGCACATATATCTCCCAATCATAGTTTTACAGATTTCCCTACAGAAATCAAATAGATGCAAAAGCTCCAAAATTGTATTTGAGAAACGAGGAAAGATTGCTAAGCAACGACTACATACTCTTGTTGCTTAGTTAGGTTAAAGAACAGTTACTACAGGTAGTCCTCGACTTACTACAGTTCATTTAGTGACCGTTCAAAGTTACAACAGCACTGAAAAAAGTGACTTATGATCATTTTTCACAGTTGCGAACTTTGTAGCATCCCCATGATCATGTGACCAAAATTCAGATGCTTGGCAACTGGTTCATACTTATGATGGTTGCAGTGTCCCAGACTCATGTGATCCCCTTTTGTGACCTTCTGACAAGCAAAGTCAATGGGGAAGACAGATTCACTTAACAACCCTGTTACTAATTAACTAACTAACCAGGTTACTGACTTATCAACTTCAGTGATTCACTTAACAATTGTGGCGAGAAAGGTCATAAAATAGGGCAAAATTCACTTAACCTGTAGTTTGTGCCTCAGTCTATTCTGCAAAACACCCCACTTGATTTGTTTGCAGTTCTGTAACAAGAACCTCGACAGGCAATTAGTGAATAGTTCAAGCTTTACCAACATGGCTGACTATGCCAGTTAGAGAGTGGATTGTGTGAGCTGGAAGTTGTTGCAAATCTGGTTTGAACTTTAGATCAAGAGGCATCTCCTTCATCAGGTGTTAATGGACACAGAATAAAAGTTACTTCAGTCTTGACATATTCATTCATCAGATGTTACTATATTGTAGAATCTGATTCTACCATGAAAGAAAAAGTAATCCAGATTAAGAGCCAGTTTGATGTAGTGGATAAGGCTTCAGGCTAGAAACTGGGAGACTGTGAGTTCGTCCCATTTTGGGCACAAACCCAGCAGTGACCATGGGTAAGTCATTTTCTCTCAAACCTAGGAAGGAGGCAATGGCAATGGTTTCTGAAAAATCTTGCCAAAAAAATTGCATGGAATTGTCCAGGCTGTCTCCAAGAATCAGGCATGAATAAATGGAGGGGGTGGGGAATCCAAATTGAGTTTATATTTGGGGATTCCAGTCTGATGCTGGAGGCAGAAGAGGTTTTGGGTAATGAATCACCTTCAAGCAAAACCACCAAGCTTAGAGAACACCAAGGACTCCACAGTCCAACCCTGAGCTATAGATATTCTCTTCTATTGGTTCCTGCCTTCAGATTTGTCCCCTCTCACAATGACAGACTTCACTGGTTCCCTGCTGTTGACTGTTGTGTCAGGTTGCTAAACAACTATGATCTTCACTAGATACAGGTTTGAGAGAGATGGCTTATTTTCAGCCTGATCCAAGGTTTCTGTATTTCGCTTCATTTAAATGTACAAGCTCAAATTCAAATGCATTGTCTCACCATTTTAAATAATACTTGCTTTTCTAAAGTTTCTAGTTCTGTTATTACACGACTTTGCCCCGACTGTCCACGACGCGGAAACCCTTCTGAAGACAGTTTTCAGGAGATAGCAAAAGAGACCCTGGCCAAATTCAATGCTGAAAGTGGCCGCGATCGTTATTTTGGCCTTGTTGGTGTCACCAAAGCAAAGTTACAGGTAAAATTGAAGTGGAGTATTTTTGAGCAAAAACTTGATGCTGTAGCTCTGATTTGTATGGGAATTGCTACATATGTCAAATGTAGAAATTAAAAATGATAATAGAAATAATCCCAGAAGAGCAGGGGTGAAATTCAGCAGGTTCGGACAGGTTCTATAGAACCGGTGGTGGCGATTATGCACAGTTCGGAGAACCGGTAAATCGCACCACTGACTGGCCCCTCCCCTCCCCACCCCTCCCACTCACTCACTCCTTCTCGGGTTCATACACACAGAGCAAACATGAGAAGGAGGCGAGAAGCAGCCAGATTGAACACTAGAAGACTTGGCCGAACTTTTCTGTTGATTCTGTGGGTGTAGCTTGGTGGGGTGGTGCCGCCCCACCTTGCCGTGAGTGATGTCAAGTTGGCCATGCCCACTCAGTCACATGACCCCCCACCACCAAGCCATGCCCACCAAGCCACGCCCACAGAACCGGTAGGGGAAAAATTTGAATGTCACCCCTGCAGAAGAGGATAATTTATGTCTACATTATTGCGAAAGAAAGTGCATAGACAGATTCACAAAGTCTGCAGGAATCTGATGTAAAGATGGTTTTAATTTTTATCTCCCAGAGGACTTCTCAGGAGCATCCAGTTTCCCATATGGATGGGTCTCTGATCTTTGGACAATGTTACATTCAATTTGATTACTGAGTATTAATATTCTTTTATTAGTAAGGACACTTAACAATGTCCTACCAATTCTCCAGGACCTAGTGCTGAGAATTATGGGGACTATTCTGGAGGGCATCAGGCTGATAAAGATTGGCAGGGCACCTAAGTTTAGGAGGGGCACTTCCTGCAGACAATGTGATCCACTCTAACAGTTTATGACTTTCTACAGTGGGTTGTTGGTCCTTCCTACTACGTAGAATACACCATCCAGGAGACTTCTTGTCGCAAAAGTCCACCTGTGTCTGACATCACTCAGTGCCCTCTCCTCCCAACTGAAACTGCGGTAAGTATTCACAACGTTGCATAAAACCGAATCTGACATCATGGCCCAATGCATTCTTTCTCAAGAACCAAATTTTCAACTGCTCATACAGAATCATTAATATTTAACATTTATTCATTAATATCTGCCGGACTCAATGGCTGCATTTATACAACATTTAAATTTGCCAGAAATGGGATTGGACAGTCTGTGGGAACACAGAAATGATCTTAGTTTGCTGTATAAATCAAGCCACCCCATTATGTCATGCTATAGGTTATTAGTTTGGCCATTACATTGTGGAAGGCTGAATGCTTATTTTCTTTTCTTGTATAAACAAGAGGTAGATTTATTACACAAGCAATACATCCCTAATATATTAAGTCAGTGGTTCTCAACCTTTCTAATGCTGCGACCCCCCCCGCGACCCCCCCGCCGCCGCGACCCCCCCTGCCGCCGGGATGAGGTGACAAAGGGGGCGTGGCATGTCCGGCGACCCGCAGGCACGGCCGAACCGGGAGCATTTCACGCCTGCAAGTGACAGTGGCACCAAGATGGCGGGCTAACGTGCGCGGCGACCCTTGTGAAATGGTCGTTCGACCCCCAAAGGGGTCGCGACCCACAGGTTGAGAACCGCTGTATTAAGTGCACTCTATGCAAATTCATATACCTATTAATATTATACTATATTAATAAGTGACATACTATTTACAGTACTCAACAAGGTTATAAATTTCCCTTTTCCATTCTGTTCTTAACCACCCACCTTCCTTAGCAGTAAAGGTAACACAGTTCTCCCTCTCCCTCTCCCTCTCCCTCTCCCTCCCTCCCTCCCTCCCTCTCAACATTCATCTTCTGCACCTTCATCGTTTCTCTTTTTTCTCTCTCTGCACAACAGTTGTAGTCTCTATGCTCTTAAAGTGCAGGGGTGGGTTCTAACTTACCTCGCTGCTGGTTTGCTTCCTCCCGCGCCGCGTGGCCGCGCCTCGTGCATGCGCAGTGCAAAAAAAAAATTAAATTTTTTTTAAAAAGCCAAAAACAAGATGGCGATGCATGCGCAGTGCCGGAAACTCGGCTTCTGCGCATGCGCAGAAGAAATTTTTTTAAAAAAATTTTTTAAAAAAATCAAAAAATTTTTTTAAAAAAGATGGCGGCGCCCACGGACCGGCACCGACCGAACCGGATCCGTGACGTCATAGTGATGTCACCAGTGGGTCGCTACCGGTTCAGGCAATCCAGTCCGAACTGGGAGGAACGCACCTCTGTTAAAGTCCCAGGGTACGCAAAAGGATAAGAAAGGAAAACTTACACAAAAGCTCATTAGTTTGGATATAAATTCTTAAGTGAACACAGGAATTGGGTTTTGCTCTCCTATTTAGCATTCTGAATGAAGCCATCTTTATAAAACAAGAACAACTGGGAGACAGATGCTAATATCAGCTATAATAAATAGATCTAAAAACAAATAGGAGTAATAAGTAATAACCAATGGTGTTGACTGAGGGAGAGGCAAAAGTCCACCACTTACTATTACTGTTTAACTTTTATTTCATTGCTGCTGATTTTGATTTTACAGTTTTCAAAGTTTTATACTTACATTTTTATTCTGTTTTAAGCTGCCAGATTTTCTCAGGTCACTGAGATGGGCAGAATATAAATTTAATAAATAAGTGAATACATAGTGATCATCCCACCCCAAAGCAGCAGAAAAGGTTAATATGTAAATCTACTTACAGATCACACTTTTATCATTCAACCTGAGGACATAATCTAAAATGTCCACCTTCTAGAAATGGAAAGGAGGCATGGAATGGAGTTTGGTAGTCTTCTAGTCTAAACTGGAATCTTATCATCTCAGAAAACTGGCTCTCCAACCTTAAATGATGGACCTCACTTAACAACTGAAGGAAAAAGGTCATTCCAGTTAGTTTGTATCTGAATTCAAGCTTAGTCATTTATTATTTCCCAAGCAAACTTATGAACCATAAAGGTTAGTTATCAATTTCCAAAATTTTGCAGGAGAATTCTCCAACGACCACAGAGTATATAACTATAGGAATATAATCATTAAAATAACAAAATTCATATCTGGAACACCAAAACGCATTTCCTATTCTGGAAAATCTGCTTCAGGAAATCCATAGAATGGTTGAAAAGAAAGAATTTAAAATTCTAAGAAGCATAGCACAAGAATTCAGCTTTCCCAATGGAGGCCCCATCCACTCTAATGGGACCACAGAAGCCATCATTTTGAGGAGGAGAATTGGCATGCCAACCACGGGGGGAAATGGAGAATTCCCTTTGATACAGAACGTCTGAACAACCACATCTACTGCTATCCAACTGCATATTCGAAATCTTGGCAGATTAAATTTATTGGTTTTTGTTGATGAAAACTTTCTCTTTTGCTCTAGGAGAGAGGCCTATGCAAAGGCTCTGTGATAAACAAAGGGATGAAATTTCAGGAAATTGTCGATGTAAAATGCAATTTCTTCCCACGTCCGGTAAGTTCCTCAGACAGCTATGATCTGCAGAAAATATTCATTCCTGGGTTGTTGAGCATAGTTTACATTTTAAAACGCATTGACCGGGCTTCCTCCAACCAACCAACAGATTTTTCAGTCAAATAATAACTCATTAAATCATTGGTTAAGACGTGGTTTGATTAATGAGGCAGACAAAGTTGTGCTGAATAGGTTTGTTGTGAGTTAGTATTATAAATGATCTTTATTATATTACAATTTTAGATTCTGTCTAAAGCCCCTGGAGTGAGGCAGCTTATACTGTAACTCTTAAAATACAGTAATGAAATGAAATAAAATTGAACAACATCCCCCCGCCAGGGGTGAAATGCTCCTGGTTCGGGCGTGCCTGCCGGTGGTCGGAGAACCAGAAGTGACGGCAGTGCGAGGCTTCGCCCACCCTCCCGGATGCTGCCATTTGGGTTTTTTTACCCTCTGCGCATGCGCAGAACACTTTGCACATGCGCAGAGGGTAAAAAAAACCCAAATGGTGGCGTCCGGGTGGGTGGGCGAAGCCTCGTGCTGCCGTCGCTTCCGATTCTCCGACCACTGGCAGGCACGCCCGAACCGGGAGCATTTCACCCCTGCCCCCTGCCAAAGTAAATAGGTAGAGAGCTTGTGGGTCTGAAGTAGGGAATGATACAAATATAGATGCTTATAAAGGTAGACTTGTACATGTTCTAGAAAGCCTCTGTAAATGGAGATGCAGAATGCAGGGGGGGGGGGAAGTATCAGTCTCTTCCTNTAAATGATCTTTATTATATTACAATTTTAGATTCTGTCTAAAGCCCCTGGAGTGAGGCAGCTTATACTGTAACTCTTAAAATACAGTAATGAAATGAAATAAAATTGAACAACATCCCCCCGCCAGGGGTGAAATGCTCCTGGTTCGGGCGTGCCTGCCGGTGGTCGGAGAACCAGAAGTGACGGCAGTGCGAGGCTTCGCCCACCCTCCCGGATGCTGCCATTTGGGTTTTTTTACCCTCTGCGCATGCGCAGAACACTTTGCACATGCGCAGAGGGTAAAAAAAACCCAAATGGTGGCGTCCGGGTGGGTGGGCGAAGCCTCGTGCTGCCGTCGCTTCCGATTCTCCGACCACTGGCAGGCACGCCCGAACCGGGAGCATTTCACCCCTGCCCCCTGCCAAAGTAAATAGGTAGAGAAAGACATTCATAGATAATTGTAATATTATATGGGAAAGACCTTGGGAGATGGCGCAAAGAGATGCTGTCAGGGTTCCAATAAACACACCCAACGAAATAAAACTCCGAGGCTAGAAGTTCCTCAAAGTTCCAAATTATTAGAGATGTCATGTTGGCAACATCTGGGAAAACCCGAATCAGAAAGCTTCCAGGTTTTCTCCACCCAAACGAAAGTTCAAGTCCCTGCCCAGCACCCACATGTCCATCACATGATCCAATCAGGCACCGTCCAAAACTGAAGATGCCTCCCAGTCACTTCATTGCAGCTGCAGGGCACAGCGGCCTTGACTTTCTGGAAAGAATGTTATTTAGACTACTACATATCACCTACTCCATATAATCCCCCCTCCCATTTTCCCACAGTAGAAAATGTGGCAGGCCTGAATACAAAAAGGTAAAAGATGGCTTCCAGGCCTGACAGATGCTTCTTAAAGAACAGATAGCCAGCAGCTGCATAATGGATGGAGAAAGAGGTTTAGAAGGGACCCTCCCTAGTTTCTTGAGCTGTAAAGGATACGGGAGATTTGGGAGATATGTATTTTCAGATTAGCACATTTATCTTAATGTAGCCTTAGAGCAAAGTAGAATTAGCTCATCTGGACGTGTTTCCTGTCCATCCACCTGGTAAGACTGACAATAACTAAGATCCTACCTATGAGGAAGTACAGTTGGAAAGGTCTACCCTTGTTGCATCCAGAGAGCAGAAGTTATGAACACCAGCTGCCTTGAACATTTCATGGAATAAGTAAGCATAATCTATAATCCAGTTATGGTCAACCGCCTAAGCAACTTTTCTGTATCTTTTGTCTTATTAGAAACACCAATCTCCTTACTCAGTCAGGCAAATCGTCCAAACCATTCCTCCCTTCCCCAAAGGGTTTTCAGGATCATCGAAATGCCCAGGAGATGTTGCAATAGATGTTCAAGGCCTTCAACTACCCTCCCCACCAAAGGCTAAAACCTCTTGAACAAAGAGTGTTGTATAACACTGAAAGCTTAATTCAGAGGAAACCTCCCCCTCCCTCCCTCCCTCCCTCCCTCATCAGAAATTACAAAGAACAGCAACTACTTTTCTGCTCAAGGACATATTAAAAATATTCAATAAAAGAAACTATCTTTGCAGTGGTTATTTCAGAAATCACAGGTTTTTCTTTTTCCATTTTCACTTTTGAAGCAGAGGCACAGCCCAGGCACAGTATCCTGTGGCAATGACAGGCATTTTTCCTGTTGTAAGGAGCAGAAAAATTAAGATCACCAGTAGTTTTGAACATTTCCAAAAAAAAAAAAAGAATATATAAGGTGGTTATGGACACATGATTTTCCCTGGATGTTTCAAACTTAGAGCTTGGAAAAATGCTCTTTCAAATTGACTAGTAGAAGTTGATACATAGCAGTGATGGAGAACCTTTTTTGGCTCGGGTGCCAAAAGGGTGTGCGCGCACGCGATAGCGTGATGCAGCTATCAGAGGCTGGCCTTCAGGAACTTCTTCATCTGGCAAGGCCAGCAAGCCTTTCCTGAAGGCCTCTCTAGCCAATAACAGAGCTCTGGATCGATCTGGAGCTGTTATCGGCTACCAAGGCCTTCAGGAAAGCATTGCCGGCTGCAGAAGAAATGGGCCGAGGTGTGGGAGGCCTGGTTGCAACTGTCCAAAGCCGAAGAAGACCTCTGACAGTGAAAAGGAGGCTGGGGGTGAGCACACAAGTGAACTTCCAGTTGGCCCATTGGGCCGTTTTTCGCTGTCCCCAGGCTTCAGGAGGCTTTCCTGAAGCCTGGGGAGAGCGAAAAAGGCCAAAAACAAGGCCGAAAATCAGTTGGCCAGTGCATGCATGCGCACTGGAGCTGACATAAGGCAACGCCTCGCGTGCCCTCAGATATGGCTCCACGTGCCACCTGTGGCACACGTGCCATAGGTTCGCCATCACTGATATATAGAAATCCAAACATTTCTATACTCCTCATACGATACATATCGCTATTTTCTAGCTCCACATTGCACCCTTTATTTGTCAAAAAAAAAAAAATACAGCAAGAGTAAACAACATTACAAAATTGTAAGTGGTTATTTAGACCAGAATTTGCATAATGGCTGGGGAATTCTAACATTGAGGTCCCCACATCGTGGCATTACCAAGATTGTAAAATACTGAATTAGGCCACGAGTCTAACTCAGTATTGGTGTGGAAATCCCATTTAATGCATCCCAGAAAAAGAGTCTTCTAAATTCTACCTGAATACACGCAGTGAAGGAGACCCAAACTATGCCACAAACACTCTCCATTAAGTATTATGTTGCAGATTTGAACTTTGGTTATTCAGAAGGGTTGACACTTTCCCAATTTGCTTGTCATTAATAAATGCTTAGCAATCAGCCACACCTCCAAGGGCAGCCATTTTGTAGCAAATGACACCCACAGAATCAGACATTTTCTGACTAATGACTCCCACAATCCCAGACACTTTGCAGCAGGGGTGAAATTCAAAGTTTTTCCCTACCGGTTCTGTGGGCGTGGCTTGGTAGGCGTGGCAGGGGAAGGATATTGCAAAATCTCCATTCCCACCCCACTCCTGGGGGAAGGATATTGTAAAATCTCCATTCCCTCCCCACTCCTGGGGGAAGGATATTGCAAAATCCCCATTCCCTCCCCACTCCTGGGGGAAGGATATTGCAAAATCTCCATTCCCACCCCGCTCCAGGGGAAGGATATTGCAAAATCTCCATTCCCACCCCACTCCTGGGGGAAGGATATTGTAAAATCTCCATTCCCTCCCCACTCCTGGGGGAAGGATATTGCAAAATCCCCATTCCCTCCCCACTCCTGGGGGAAGGATATTGCAAAATCTCAATTCCCTCCCCACTCCTGGGGGAAGGATACTGCAAAATCCCTATTCCTTCCCCACTCCTGGGGGAAGGATACTGCAAAATCCCCATTCCCTCCC
>QLTV01004294.1:1966131-1983117 GCA_003457575.1 Thermophis baileyi | reverse complement strand
CCCAAATATTTAGTAAAATGAAATCTATAATTTTAAACACAGTCCTTGTTCAAAGAAGATCATAAATAGGCTGGCTGGCTATTACAGGCTAATTCCGGCGGAGAGAAGCAGCTGGGTTGGGCCAGTGTCTCGGGAGAGTACGTGGAGCGTCTCTCCGAGTGACCGAGGCTCACCCGGCACCAAGGGCCGGAAGAAGCGGTCGCAAGATCTGAGACGCTGGAGATTCAACCCGGCTGCTTCTCTCTGCCACAGCGATTTCCGGATGGGACTTCTTACAGTTAAGAACCCAAACCACTTCGGCCCACCTGTGCCCGCGCTGCCTCATCCCACCTTGCTGCAACAGCCGAGGTGGCGCAGTGGTTAGAGTGCAGTACTGCAGGCTACTTCAGCTGACTGCTAGCTGCAGTTCGGCAGTTCAAATCTCACCGGCTCAAGGTTGAGTCAGCCTTCCATCCTTCCGAGGTGGGTAAAATGAGGACCCAGATTGTTGGGGGCAATATGCTGACTCTGTTAAACCGCTTAGAGAGGGCTGTAAAGCACTGTAAAGTGGTATATAAGTCTAAGTGCTATTGCTATTGCTAACAGTGCCATTACCTCGCTCTGGCCAGTGGGGGCTGTGCTACTCCTTGCACCACCCTCTACGGCAGAGATTTTCAGCCCCACATTGAGCTGCCCGGCCGCTCCCCAAAAGAGGTTCCTGGAGCACCGGACCAGGCATTTTGTCTTGGGATTCCTGGCCAGAGGCCGCATGGAACCTGAGAGCTGGGCTGGGCCCGAAAGGCGGCCAAGACTTGTCATGTTCCATTCCCGCGGCCCTTTGGCCAAGTGCGGCAGGCTGCAGGCCGGATAAATTGCTTCGGCCCGGGGGGCCGTAGTTTGAGGCCAGGGGTTCTAGACAAGCGTGAATATTGAAGGTCTCAGATTGGAATTAAGGAAGTTTGTTAAAGGAATTGCTGAGGCAGAAAGTTGAAGCTGTGATGACTGCAACATGACCAGTAACCAATGGTGGGACACTACTGCCTAGCAACAGGAAAGTGACAAGAAAGTAAAAAGTTAGAAGGACGCCCTTAGAAGGATCCTAACTAAGGCACGTAGACATAGACTTTGGTAATGAAATTACAGAAGATGGAGACTTCCAAGTAGGGGAGGTTAGCAGTTGTTAATACTGGTGGAGAGGGAGGTTCTCATGGGGCCAACCAGCCCCATGGTTGAATGGAACCTGGTGTCCCTCATGCAAGACTACACAGCCAAACTTTGACCCTTTCCAGAAGCCAAAGGATTGGGGGCTTTCCTCACCTCTGAGGGCAAGATGTTCCACAATGCAGGGGCAGAGAAGGCCCTCTTCCTTGACCCTACCAGTCAAAATTCTTTGACTGATGGAATCTGTAATAGCCTTTCCCTTCCTGAATGAATGGGACAGGTTGGTGTGATGGAGCAAAGCCAGTTCTCTAGGTAGCCTGGCCCTATGCCATGTAGGTAATAAACAACAGCTTGAATTAACTCCAGAATAACAGACTTGGAGGGGACCTTGGAGGTCTTCTAGTCCAACTCCCTGCTCAGGCAGGAAACCCTATACCATTTCCGACAAATGGTTGTCTGAATAAACCAGCAGCATCTGGGGGGAAGGCCAAAATCTACAGGACAGATGATATAAGGTAGCAATCAAAATCTACATTCCTGCAGACTTTGATCTTCCCCAGAGACCCTGATGGGAATAACCACAAGTGGGTGGGCTCACACAGCACACTAAAGCATGAAATATGGTCTCAAAATTCAACATATTAAGCCAGAGAGAAGCAAGTCACAATGTGGCTTAGGTCAGTATGTGAACTCAGTCATTCCTTGGTGGTCTCATGTGTGAATTCACTGGCGTGCAAGTGTTTTGGGCCACTGAACTGAAAGGAATTTAATCTGGTCTCTGCCCATTTGCAGCAGGGATGAGAAGCCTTCATTTCTTTTTAAAACATCAGAATTCAATGTATGGACACCCACCCCTAAATTTATGCAAGGTGTCCCTTTCTACCTGTCATTATCATTACCCTTTGCGACGCTGGAGTTTCACCCTATTTTACCCTTTGATTCAGATACGAGTCTCTCATTTTGGATCATCTTTCTCACCTATTTTCTCCATTAATCATTCATTTTCTATTTGTTTTTCTTCACCCGAAATCAAGACGCCAGACTTACCAAAAAACAAATATTCCTTTGAACTTCTGGAATTTACTGTCTATTATCAGAAGATCTGCCCGTTGCACAGGCCATGTCAGCACTTTGTTTGTCGTAGCATTCACCAAGCCGAGGCATGATAGTTCCTGAAGATTGCAACAATGAAGGAAGAGAGAAGGATGAGGGGGTGGCACTCGATCTAATCAATAAACATGGCAAAGAAGGTTACGTTTTTCCCTGTTCATGTTGCTGATTCCCATGTGCAACAGCTGTTCGTTTAGTGACTGTTCAAAGTTACAACGGCAATGAAAAAAAAGTAACTTATGACCGCTTTTCACAAGATTATTGCAGCATCCCCATGGTCACGTGAACAAAATTCGGATGCTTGCATACTGGTTCATATATTTATAATGGTTGCAGTGTCCCGGGGTCATGTGATCACCTTTTGTGACCTTCTGATAAGCAAAGGCAATGGAGAAGCCAGATTCACTTAACAACCATGTTCCTAACTATGGCAATAAAGGTTGTAGAATGGGGCAAAATTCACTTCACAAATGTCTCACTTAGCAACAAAAAGTTTGGGCTCAATTGTGGTCGTAAGTTGAGGACTACCTGTACTCTGATTTACTGCAATCCCCAGATAGTTAATTTGGCTATACTGTGTCATCATTTTGGTAGTATGTGTTTGCATCATTTGGGAGCTGTTTTGGGTTTTTTTGAAATGTAACTTTTAGGGTAAAAATCATTTTCAAAATGGTACTAATTAATTTAGTGAGCTCATAAACATACCTGAGGTAATTTATTTTGAAATGTGCTCAATTTTAAAGTGCAAAAAAAAAAACCAACAACAATCAGAAGGCACTCTGAACACTACCTAGACACTATCCTTTTCCAGCAGTTTGTGAGAGAGAAAAAACAGTAAAACTGATAATACTAGAAACAGAAACATACAAAACAACAGTAAGGTAACTAAAATTATCCTGCCTCTTGGTCATCCAATCTTCTTTCTCTTTTATTGCTGAACTATTCAGACTGAACAGTAATAATTTTATCATGTGAAACATCTGGGAATCCTTGATGTTCTGAGCATGGTTGCTTTCTTGCAGACATTTCACTACCCAACTGGGTAACTTTAGTGCTATTTTAGGTAGTTGGGTTATCTCAAAAGTGCTTTTTCAAAAGGCATTAGTTGCCTTTTGAAAAAGCACTTTTAAGACAACTATGACCTGGATGACTGAGAATCTCCACAGACGTGTAGTTGAGTTATGAAACGTCTGCAAGAAAACAGCCAAGCTCCGAGAGCACCAAGGACTCCACTGTTCAACACTGAGATACAGTACATACATTCTTTTCTCTTGAAACAAACTGGACTTGGCCAGTCTGCCTTATATAACCTCCCAGATTTCAGTCTCACTATTTCTGTTGTTTGCAGTTCTGGACTCTACTGCACAGGGACTTCTTCTCAGTTCTGCTATTGTTGAATCTGGTGATTGAAGAGGCTGGAGACAGGCTTCAGACAAAGAAGCTCTTTATTTACAATGTAACTATGTACAAGATCCAGCAGAGAGCCAGTCTGACAGCTAGCCCTTTTATAGGGAGCTGTCCAGGGGTGAAATGCTCCCGATTCGCTCGTGCCTGTCGGTCGCCGTAGAGCTGGTCGCCAAGGTAGCATGAGGCTCCGCCCACCCGCCCGGACGCCAGCGTTTGAGTTCTTTCACCCTCTGCGCATGCACAGAACGCTTTGCACATGCACAGGGGATAAAAGAACCCAAATGGCGGCATCTGGGCAGGTGGGCAGAGCCTCGCGCTACCTTGGCGACCGGCTCTATGGCGACCAACAGGCACGAGCGAACCGGGAGCATTTCACCCCTGGAGCTGTCTACTGGAACCGGTTCAGGGTCGTGACGTCGCTGGAACTCTGGGTGCTCCGGTAGGTGTTCTGTCAACCTCGGGCTTGAGCTAACTGTAGGGTGATTGGATTGGGAATTATTGTTTGGACGAGGCTGGTTATCTGTGTTTGCTGGTTGGCGGCTGCGCAGTTGGTCTATGTGCCACCGCCATTTTTGCCCATCTGTTAACAAGACCACATAGGGCCTGGGACGGGTAATCTCGATTATTTCCCCAGGTAGCCATAGGGACCCCTTGGCAAAGTTCTTTGCGAATACTTGGTCTCCTGTTTGGAAGGACCTAGTTTGTTTTGTTGTGACTTGCTCTTTTTGGTTTGAATAGTTGGGATGAAGCCTGTCTAGTACAGATCAAAGCCACCGGCCCATTAGCAGCTCAGCAGGGCTTCTCCCAGTTGCTGCGCTTGGCGTGATGTGCTGGACAAGCAGGAATTTATCTACCTTGGCTTGCCAGTCACCTGGGCCTAGTCACCCTAGGGCTTCCTTGGCCAATCTTACCATCCTTTCAACCTGACCATTGCTGGCCAGATGAAATGGGGTGGTCAAGGCGTGGTGGATGCCCTGGTCGGCCAGGAACCCTTCAAACTGTGTGGCCAACGTCGCGGTGCCACGGACGTTTCCCTCGGAACCTCCGAGGGAAACTCCGAATTCCAAGCTCTTCGGGGACCCGGAAATGGGTCGGAACTGCCCTGGAGGTTAGGGTTAGGGTAACCCTAAGCCTAACCCTAACCCTGGAGGGGCAGTGAAGAGGTGAGGCACAAGTCGGTGGTCCGGGGGGACTTGCAAAACCCCCAAGGAATCGGCACCAGCCTCACGACCAACAGCTGTGGAAAGGTGACTCATGTCACCATTAGCTGGGACAGCCACAGTGGAACGATTGGAACAAAGAGATCGTGGATTGCCTGGGTGAAAAGATCTAAGCGTTTGTACAGGAGTGATGTGGAAGTAAAGTGTTGAAGCCAGGTGAGTGACGATTTAAAGATAAAAAGAAAAAATCTAAAATGAGACAGTAAACTATATTCCCGAGCGGAAGCTAGCGGCTATCTAGCAACTGGAAATACCATAGAGAGAGTTGGATAAACGGAGCTTAAAAGCCCAAGAAGTTTGTGGATATTTTTACAATTGGATTTGGTGGAAATCAAAGAGATTGAAAAAGAATAAAGAATTGGAAGAAAACATTCCATATGTGGATTTAAAGCATTTTGGAGAGTCTTGTTAAACAATTGGTTTGCTGTATCGGAAATTCGGCAATGCCATCTGCTGGTTGAAAGAAATATTGCAACAACTTATGGAAAGATAAAAAAGAAAAGGGAAAAACTTGTTGACAGCTGTGGGGATTGACCTTGCTTGCAAGAAAAGATAACTTTGGAACTGTGAGAACTTGAAAGGAGTGAGTGCTGTGCTACGGTGTTTGACTTTGTCTTATCATGGTGACGGAAGATAATAAGACTGTGAACTGGAATGGAATAGACTAAAATTAGATACCAGAATATTGAAATATAAAGAGACTATATGGATTTAAGCTTTTATTAAGAGAGATTTAATTATTTAAAGAAGTCTCAATAACTGTAAAACTGATATTATGGAGGTGTGTATGTACGAAGAATTAATTGGGATGCTAAAATATATTTATGATGATATAAAAACTCAACTTTTGAAAATTAGAGAATTTTCAGAGACGAAGTTGGAACATATAGAACACTCAGAATGTACAGTGTTGGAAAATAAAAATGAGGAACAAGGAAAGCATATTGAAGAAAAAGGGATTGATAATAAAAAACAGATAGATGATTTCACTGGGATTTACAATGACAAGAAAAGAGTAGATAGAGGGGAGTATCATTTCCAAAAGAACCAATTGAAAGATAGAGGGGGTAATAGAGAGAAGAGATTAGGAGGAATTGTGAGGAGAGTTAAGCAAATAATGTACTTAAAAGGAAGAAAAGGAATCCAGAAAGAAAGAATTTATATGTATAAAAAAAAAGAAAGAAAAAGAAGAAGTTAAGAGAAGGGGAGGAAAGGGAAAAACCCAGAAGAAGGGGAAAGTGGAATTTTTGAGAGACCAAAAGAGAATGGATGAAGAGGGGAAGGTTAATGGAAAGGAAGAGGGGTGATAAGACATATGTTAATAGATTTACTTGTATTAATGTTATTAACTGTGTATAATTAATTATGGTATAAGGTTTTTATATAAAAGTGGTATACGATGATATATATCATGAACAGTGAAAATTAAAGTTTGATGATGACTTAAAAGGTGATGAATTTAGAAAGAAAGAAGGGAAATACGTTATATTATAGTAAATGCAATTGTTGGAATGTTATAAAATATGTATAATTATTATGTTAAAAGGTTTTTATATAAGACTTGTAATGGAAAGGAAGAGGGATAATGATTCAATTACAGCAATATTATTAATTGTGTAGAATTAATTATAGTATAAGGTTTTCATATAAGATTGGTACATGATGATATATATTATGAAAAGTGAAAATTAAATTTTGATGATGAAGAAGGTGAACTCAGAAAAGAAAAAGGGAAATAAATTATATTATAGTAGGTAAAATGGTTGGAATGTTATAAAATTTGTATAATTATTATTTTAAAAGGTTTTTATATAAGACTTGTATAATTTATAAATTTGATTTAATGTTGAAGAGAATTTTGATAATTAATGGGTTTTTGTGTACTGGGAAGTTGGTAATGACATCAGCCAATGGATGGATGTGTAGCGGTAAGGTTAGATCTTGATATTGAGGAAAGGTAAAGAGGGGAATCTGAAAAGGTAAAAGAGATTAGAAATTAAGGGCATTTAGAGATGATGGAATAAGAAGAAAATGAGTAAAGATAAAAATGGAGGAAAGGTAGGAGTATGGCCCAAAATTAAAAATAGAAAAAGAATGGTTTTGAATGATAAGTATGAAATGAGGTATAAGAGAAAATAAATAAAATGGAAAATTAAAGGTGGTAGAACCAGGTGACAAAATTAGGTAGTAAAGGAGGCAGCATTAAGATAGTAGTAGATATATCTAGGGGGGGGGGAAATATATAATATACGTATAAATATGGATATAGAAAAAATATAAGTTTAAGAGGTGCACCGATAATTAAATGAAGTGAGGGATGTGAGTTGCCTGTCTGTTAACCATAAAATGGAATATGATTAGATTTACTCAGGGAAGGAATAAGAGGGAGGAAGAGGAAGTAGAGAAGGGAGGGCAGAAGGAGAGGAGGGAAGTAGAAAAGAGGGAGAGAAGGAAAAAGAAGGTAGAGGGAAGAAAGGGAGTAAGAGGGAGGGGAGTGACATGGAATATTGGGGGAAAACAGACGGGCGCTAAAAGTATGCAAAATTAGGATGTTTGTTTATGGTTTACTGGATAGAAATGTATAATTATATATATCTTGATATGATTTATGGTATATCTATGGATGTGTATGTGGAGATTGTGAAAAAAAAAAAAAACCTGCGTGGCCGTAAACTGAGGCCCATTGTCGGAGACTAACACGTCGGGTAACCCATGTGTGGCAAAGAGCCTCCTTAGCACTCGGGTGACAGCTTCGGCCATGGTTGACCCCATTAGTATGATCTCCAACCATTTGGAGTATGCATCTATTACCACCAAGAATGTTTGGCTGTGGAATGGCCCCGCGAAATCTATGTGAACCCTGGACCAGGGTGCCCTGGGTTTCTCCCACTCTTGCGCCGGGGCCTTCGGAGGAGCGGCTCTAGACTCCTGACAGGGTGTGCAGCCCGCTACCCACTCCTCTATTTGTTTGTCCATGTTTGGCCACCAAACGTAACTCCTGGCAAGAGCTTTCATTTTTACTATTCCCGGGTGACCCTCATGCAGTACCCTTAGAACATCCTCTCGTAGCGACGGAGGAATAATTATGCGATCTCCCCACAATAGGCAACCCCCTTGAGCAGATATCTCATGCTGCTTACCTACAAATGGTTTAAACTCCGGGTTAACCGGCCCTTGTGGCCATCCCCTCCACACCCAGTTCAAAATAGTCCTGAACACAGAGTTCTTGGCTGAATGGGCAGCCACTTTGGCCAAGGTGACCAGGCCAGAGTCCAAGCAGTCTATGAGGAGGACGGGGACACCCAGAGTGGGGTCGTCTACCAAATCAGGCAGGGGGCAGTGACTGAGGGCATCAGCATGCACCAGGGATCGACCTGGCCAGTCGATCTTGTAGGAATAGGCGGGGAGCCGGGGAGACAGGGATGCCCAGTCCCCCGCGATGAGCCCTAACAAGGGCTTGTGGTCGGTGACCAGCTCAAAGTCTCTGCCGTAGAGATATTCGTGAAATCTCTACACCCCGGCCACCGCTGCTAGCGCCTCCCGATCAAGTTGACTGTAGTTGCGTTCTGCACTGGAGAGCGTCCGCAAAAAATAAGTGACAGGAGCCTCTTGGCCGCTTGGCAACCGGTGGCTGAGAACAGCCCTGACGCCAAACGGGGAGGCATCGCACACTAGCATTGTTAGAATATTCATGACTGGGAGAGCCATGTTAACAAGGTTAGCCAATGAATAGGCATAGCAGCTGAGTCAGCCAATGGGAGCTAACCACTTCTGAGTCTGTGCAGAGGATCGAAACTGAAACTTAGCTTAAGGCTGGGCGTGGCTCAGTCTCCACTCTGCTCTTTGTCCTCTCTGTGCTTGTCTGCTGCTGAAATGAAACTAACTCCTGCATGTGTTTACTTGAAGAAATAATCTGCCTGTGGTATTGTATGTATATATTACTATGTTTATAAAGAAGTTATTGAATCCAGCTGAATCAGTCATCTGTGTGTGCTTCCGGTTTTGATTTTTATGCAACAAACTCTGATAAAAATATTGGTCCATTCAGAACCCCAAAATGAATGAAATAATGACTGTTTGGTCTACATTAAAATGTCACTTGGTTTCAAGTCTTGTTTTAATCATTAGTTTATTCATAGGGACACGTGGCAAAATAATATAAATTTAAAAATATGCCTCTCTTTGGATGCATAATTTTGGACCAGTCATTCTGTCTCAGCCCAACCCACCTCACAGTTGTGGTGGGAAAATAGGAAGCAAGAGTATTAAGTATGTTCACCACCTTGAGTTCACCACCTTGAGTTAACCATCTCTCTCTCTCTCTCTTATAATATACCGTAATTATAATGGTTTTTATAGATTTATTGTAGTGAGCTGTGAAGAGGTGTTTTAGAAGAGAACAAACGCCATTATAGAAAGAGCCACAGGATAAATTCCTGAGGTGGGGGCCCAAGGAGCTGAGAAAGAGCAACAGAAATTTCCATAGACTGAAAGTCTTAAGCAAAGAGAAAAGCAGCAGAAGGGATCAGATTACAGCCCAGCAACAGCGGCGGTGCTTTGTTTGTGGTGAAGCTTCTCATTTAAAGAAGGACTGTTTGCAAAGAAAAAGCTGTTTGCAAAGAAGAAATTATTTGCAAGATGGACAGATAGCTGTTGCAAAAGTTGGATCTTGCAATAGCAGAGACAGTGGGGCAAGTCAAACAATTGTTAACAATTCTAAATTGTTTTTCAGAATGGATCCAGCTGCTTAAGATGCAGTAGCCTTGGCAAATGGCCAGAAGGCTAAAGTCATTGGAAGAGGCAGTGTGCAAATTCCATATCTGGAAACGAGGTTTAATGATGTATTATGTGTGCCTGAAATGGAGCATAATTTGCTGAGTGTCTCTAGTTCTCCTTCACTGGGTCCAAGGGAGTCGGTGGGTGGAACGCTGACATGTTGGGCCGATGCCGTTCGAATTTGCCGCACAAAATGGCCACCGTTCCTTCTGCCGCCTGGCTGGATCTTCATTGTCTCTGTCAGCTCTTTTTGTTCAGCCTTCTTCAAAATCCCACCTTCGTCGCCAGTTGTTGAGTCTGGTGATTGAGGAGGCTGGAGACAGGCTTCAGACAAACAGCTCTTTATTTAACTATGTACAAGATCCTGCAGAGAGCCAGTCTGACAGCTAGCCCTTTTATAGGGAGCTGTCAGATGGCGCAGCCAATCAGCGGTCTCCATTTTCCCGCCTGAACAGAGGACCTGGTTGTAACCAGGCAGTCTGGATATCTAACAGCTATAGTCCATGCTTCCTTTGATTCTCACAATGACATGTGAGACTCAAGTGAATTCATTCCAAATTTTGAAGTTCCAGGTCTTTTTTTTTTTTTTTTAAGTATGCCTTTTCCTCAAAACCTCTTCCTCTTACGGCAGCCTTTCAGGACATTATAGAGTTCCCAAGAGGGGTGTTGACAGCAGTGAAATCTACTTACCTTCCCTACCGGTTCAGAAGCGTGCATTAATAATACGCACAGTATCAACAATTATGTGTTTGTCATACCTACAATTTATAAGCATAAGAAGGAAAGAAGGAAGAAAAGCACAGCGAAAGTGGCTTAACTTCAAGGATATGACCATTGGTAAGAATTACCATGCCAAGGTATACACTTCTAAACATTGCCTCACAGGTTGATATTTAAAAGTGAAGGACACCATACAGTAGAAGAACAAATATTAGCTATTGATTTCAAAGTATATATATAGAAAGACAAAGCTCTGTGAGAACCTGGCTCTCTCAGTACAACTCTAGCTGCTGTCTTCTTTGATTCTGCAAAAGTTCCAAATGGCCCTTTTAATTTCATTCTTAATTGGGATACAGCTGTTTCATGCAGCTGTTTCCATTCCACTTCCTCAATTTCTTTCCCAATCATGCAACTCTTTGGAGGTAAGGATTGCTGCAGAAGTGGCTCTCAACAAACTCAATGCAAATCGGAACGAAGGCTACGTTCTTGGCCTCCAGCGCATTTTTGATGCCCAAGAAGTTATTGAGGTAAGATCTCCTTCTACTGATTTTTTTTTCTTTAGTTCCACTGAGCACCAACCATTCTGGTGTCCAGTCATGGTAGCACTAATGTATTTGAGCAGGAAAGAATCTACAAAATCATGATGGCACCCAAGAGATATAGCCTATATTCGGTAGACCTAATAAAAGACATACTCAAAGTATGTCCAGTTTGACCATTAGACTGAGTCAAGCAACTAATACTGTATATATTTTGTGGCAAATCTTGTTATCGCTGGTCATTCCCACCCCTTTTTTTTAAATGGGACAGTGTAATATCTGTCCAAGACATTCTAAGTTAATCATCTGAGATCAGGTTTCATGATAATAGATATTCACCCTTGCTAGGATTAAAAATAAATGTTTTGCTGCATGTAACAAACCATTTGGAGTAAACCGTGATTCTGTGGACACCGGTTCCCTCTACATTTCTTGGCATACAAAGTTCCAATATGCTACAGTCTTTTGCTGCCCAACTCCCCAACAGAACAGGGCCTATGTCTTTTAAGGTTCTCAAAGAAGTAGGTGATTGCTGTTCCAAATGCAGGGAAAGAAATTTAAACAAGGGAGAAAAGAGTTTAACCAGTTTATCAAGATGCATTGAAGATGCAGTGATCCATTAGAACAGTGGTTCTCAACCTTTCTAATGCCGTGACCCCCCCGCGACCTCCCCGTCACCGCCGTGACCCACCACCACCACCGCAACCCCACCCCGCCCCCTCCCCACGCGGGATGAGGTGACAAAGGGGGCATGGCACCAGGGGTGAAATGCTCCCAGTTTGGGCTTGCCTGTGGGTCGCCGAACAGCTGATAGCAACGGAAGCGGGAGACTTCGCCCGGACGCTGCCATTTGGGTTCTTTTACCCTCTGCGCATGCGCAAAGCGTTCTGCGCATGCGCAGAGGGTAAAAGAACCCAAATGGCGGCGTCCGGGCGGGTGGGCAAAGTCTCCCGCTTCTGTAGCTACCGGCTGTCCGGCGACCCACAGGCAAGCCCAAACTGGGAGCATTTCACCCCTGCAAGTGATGGTGGCACCAAGATGGCGGGCTAACGCGTGCGGCGACCCCTGTGAAATGGTCGTTCGACCCCCAAAGGGGTCGCGACCCACAGGTTGAGAACCGCTGCATTAGAACATTAAAATATTGAGAGATTCATCTAGGGTCTGCAGGTCCTCTTCCCCCATTCATTGGAGACTAAGGAGCAGCATTGCAGTATCCCACCAGAGCTGCAAACCTTTTAGCATGTGCACAATATTGTCAAGCAGGTAAAAAAGATATTAGTCTTGCATCACAAGACAAACACAACTATGCCTGCATTACTTCAAAAGTGAGATGAACTGCATATAATTTAAATCAATCGGACATCGTTGCCCAGTTCAAGGAAGCTTCTGGATTTATCTGAGAATGGAGTTGGTTTCTTGACATAAAGTAAAAATCAGAAGATTTCCTGTCCTTTTCTGAATTTTGATTTGAAGGTTAATTCATTTTCATCTAATGTGTTTAAGTTGATAAACATCCTCTCTTGCCTTTTCAAGAGTTTTCCTTTGTCCATAACAGAATGATGAGTCTGTTTTCAACCTCGTTTTGGATGTGTTAGAAACCAAATGCCATGTCCGGAGCAGGAAACCGTGGAAAGAATGCGAGTTTAGACAACCACACGACACAGTAAGTAATCGATCTACTTATTCAAAGAACTCCCAATGGGGTTTAGAAAGAAATCAAATCTGGGTTTTGAACTGGTTTGCAAAGGTGGCTGAGGGAGTTACTCCACCCACTTGCCATGTGGTAACAAACCTTCTCTACACAATAGCCTTCACCACTTCTCCCATCTTGCCACTGGTTCTTTGACATCTCTGTGTTCATCATAATTCCCTGCACTGAGTTGCCATTTCAAGTCAATGGGATTGTACACATGAATCAAACCCAACCCCCACTCAGTGCAGGAACTCAAGAAATAGCTCATACTTTCTCTTTCTCCGGCCAGTCCCACTGTTCCATAGCTCTTACACTTGGAAAGATTTCCTAATATTCAATCCAAAATCCGCTCCTGCAACTTAAACGGGTTCTTCCATGTCTACACTATGGAAGGAAAGGAACCAGTTCTTGGCCTTCTTCTAAATGTCCCCCCTTTGGGTACCAAAGTGATCCTTGCCCCCTCCCCTCCAGTCCTTCGTCAAACAAAACATTCAAATCACCTTCAATCTCTTAATTTAGGACTTGTGAGCATTATCTTTGTCCTTTTCTGACACTTTTCCATCTCTCTCTCTCTCTCTGAATCCTCCTAAAAGTCTACTAATTTTCCGAGAGAATACTTTTGGCCTTTGGCCTTTCAAGTTTGCTCTAAAGCAGGAAGTAGATCAGGTGGAATTGAGATCATGTCTCCTGGATCGATCATCTATGCTACACGAATGAGCGCTTCCTAGTAACTCCTAATACATTCTGCAGTGCAATAAAACAGACAGTGGGGTCATACAAAATCACAGGAAGAAATGTAGGTGCTGTAGAGATGTAGAAAACATTATGGAAGGAAAGTAAACCTGAGTCTAAGGTATGGGAAAGATCCAGCTTTTGATTATGTGTTATGGAATCATTGATAAAAGAAATGGGTAGCACTAACACACTATTTCCTATTGTTCCAGGTCTTTGGCCATTGCGAAATAATAATGAAATTCAACAGGAAAACAAATGATTCGTTCTTATACAGAAATGACTGCATTTTACGCCCTCGTACGTATTTTCCATGTTTGCTGCAATGGAGGCTTGCCAAAAATATCTATCCGAGCACATGTATCTTGCAATTGCAGTTTTACAGATATCCCCAAAGAAATGTAAAAAGTAGATGCAGAAGCACCAAAATTAAATTTTAAAGCCTTGTTCCATTGTTCCAGGTATCTTAGGCTACACCTGTAATTTCAGTTTGCTCTGTTTCTCAACCACAGGTGCATTTTGGCCCAATTTCCTTTTCTGTAAATTTTTTTTTTGCAAATTTATACATTTTTCACACACTTTTTTCTGTGTTCATTTTCTGCCAGCATTTTTACTACTATAAGATATTATTTTCTACTAACTATGCCTGCATTTCCGTGCTGGTTTTTGAATTGCACTATAAAATTAAAATAAAATAAAAACTCCCACTCAGACCCAAATGACATTTTCCAGCCAATTCATGATGCATTGTATGATTGTCAGCATAGAAGAGGTGTAGCCTCTGCTGACACCTACAATCCAGCAAAAGCTGTTGTTGAAAGGTATATTAACTTTGACAAGTTGTTTCTCACTAAAGATTACTTTGCTGCCTTGCATCATACTGTAACTTCCTAAAACTGACCCTCCATGATAAAGTTATGAGTATGAATGTTTGAAAGAAATACAGTATAAACCTTGGGAAATGAGGAAAAATTGCTAGGCAACTGCTACATACCTTTGTTGCTTAGCTAGGTTAAAGAATAGTTTGTGCCTCAGTCTGTTGTGCAAAACAGCTCACTTGATTCGTTTGCAGTTTAGTACATGTGAACCTCGGCAGCCATTTAGTGGATGATTCGAGCTTTACCAACATGGCTGACTGTGCCAGCGAGAGAGTGAATTGTGTGAACTTTAACCTTAGACTGTCTACTGTCGACCTCACTTTAACCTTAACTTTAAACTTTAACCTTAGACTGTCTACTGTCGACCTCACCCCATTCCTAAGAGGTCTGTAAGGGGCGTGCATAAGCGCACCAGCGTGCCTACCGTCCCTGTCCTACTGTCCTATTGTCCTCATCTATCTGTATTCACTTTGATTATGTTTATGTTTATACCTATACCTGCTATCTTGTACATGTTTGACAAACAAATAAAATAAATAAAATAAAATAAATAAACTAGAAGTTTATTTATTTATTTATTTATTTATTAAATTTGTATGCCGCCCAACTCCCAAGGGACTCTATGCTAAGTTGTGGCAAATGTGGTTTGAACTTTAGATAGAGGCATTTCCTTCATCGGGTGTCAATGGATGATGGGAAGCCTCTTCTGAAAAACCTTGTCAAGAAAATTGCAGGGACTTATCCAGGCAGCCTCCAGGAATCAAACACAATTAAACATGAGGAAAAAAATCCAAATTGAGTTTGTTTTGGGGGGCTCCAGTCTGATGCTGGTTGGTACAAGAAAGCATAGAAGGTCTTGGGTAACAAAACATCTACAAGCAAAACCAACAAGCTGAGAGAGCACCACAATCCAACCCTGAGCTGTAAGATATTCTTTTCTATTGGTTCCTGCCTTCAGATTTGTTCCCTCTCACAATGACAGGCTTCACTAGTTCTGTGCTGTTGAGGGTTGTGTCAGGTTGCTAAACAACTATGACCTTGATGAGATACAGGTTTGATAGAGAACCTTAATTTTCAAGCTGATCGAAGCTTTTTGATTTAAATGCGCAAGCTCATATTCAAACGCCTTGCCTCACCTTTTCAAATGATACTTTTTTCTCTAAAGATTCTGTATCTGGTTGTCCTGACTGTCCACAGCGCGGAGACCCTTCTGAAGACAGATTTCAGGAAGCAGCAAGAGAGAGCCTGGCCAAATTCAATGCTGAAAATAACCACTATCATTATTTTGCCGTTCTTGAGGTCACCAAAGCAAGTTCACAGGTAAAGCTGAAATGGAGTGTTTTTTGAGCAAGAAAGTTGATGCTGTATGCTTGATTTGCATAGAAAGTACTGCAAAGACCAGGGTTTATGGGAAATGTAGAAATTGAAAATAATAACAGAAATAATTCCAGAAGAGGGCAGCTGATTTCTACATTACTGCCAAAGAAAGTGTAGGGACTGATTGTCAAAGTCTGCAGAAATCTGACTTAAAGAAGATTTTAATTTTTATTTGCCAGTGATCTTCCCAGAAACGTCCAGTTTCTCACATGGGTTTGACTCTGATCTTTCTACAATGTTGATTTCAATTTGCTTACTGAATATTTTAGTGTCTCTTTATTGATAACATTTGGCAATGTTCTACCAGTTCTCCAGTTCTCCTGGTACGAAGAATCATGAGGACTCTCTGGAGGGCTTCAAGTTATTAAAGATTATGAGGAACATTTCCTGTAGAGAATTTGACCCACTCTAACAGTTTATGGCTTTCTACAGTGGGTTTTTGGTGCTTCCAACTTTGTGGAATACACCATCCAGGAGACTTCCTGTCACAAAAGTCCACCTGTGTCTGACATCACTCAATGCCCCCTCCTCCCAACTGAAACTGCGGTAAGTATTCACAATCTTGCATAAAACCTAGCTCATGTCTTCTGAAGAATCAAATTTTTCACTGCTCATATCATGTTCTTTATTCATCAATGTCTGCCAGACTCAATGGCTGCATTTATAGAACATTTAGACTGGCCTAAAATGGAATGCGATAATCTGTGGGAATCCAGCCCTTATCTTAGTTTGTTTCATAAATTATCTATATATATAAAAGCGAAAACCACTCACGCATTAATCACGAAATCTCCAGAACCGTAAAGCCTACAAACTTGAAATTTGCCACGTATGTTCCTCTTGGCTTCTAGGTGCTCACTAAGAAAGGATTTTTCAAAATGACCATCGCAGCATGAGTATTTCTTATATTAATATTAACAAGCTCTGATGCTAAGGAGTTCTACTCCACCCTCCCCACCTGAAAAGAAATCTGATCCAAATGCAAAACACAAGCAGAGGAGTTTCAGTTTCGCTTTTGCTTTCACAGCAGCAAGCAGCTTTACTACAGAATAGTTGAGCTAAGCCACGCTAGCCAGATGAATACCGATGGATGCTGGTAGGCAGAGACAGATTTTTTCCCCCTTATTTTCCTCCTCAGTTCAGACGAATCTGTTCCTTCTACTGTAACACCAGTTAAAGCAGCGGTTCTCAACCTGTGGGTCGCGACCCCTTTGGGGGTCGAATGACCATTTCACAGGGGTTGCCGCGCGCGTTAGCCCGCCATCTTGGTGCCACCGTCACTCGCAGGGGTGAAATGCTCCCGGTTCGGCCGTGCCTGCGGGGCGCCGGACAGCCAGTAGCGACAGAAGCGGGAGACTTCGCCCACCCTCCTGGACGCCGCCATTTGGGTTTTT
>QLTV01004294.1:1952926-1966100 GCA_003457575.1 Thermophis baileyi | reverse complement strand
AAATCTTTGTCCCCTTATTTTCCTCCTCAGTTCAGATGAATCTGTTCCTTCTAATGTAACACCAGTTAAAGGGAAAAGAGGCAAAAAATGGAGGAAAAGATTTACAGATGCGATTAGGAAAACACAAGTAAGGGAAGCTGCCTGTTTCTCCCATGGCCAGTTCTATGTGGCATGCTCCAGAGTCAGTTCACCTGACAGTCTGGTCATCCTCCAGCCAGAGAGCAAAACCAGGAATGTTGTTTACAGGGAGGTCCTGAGCAATTCATCTGAGGGACGAATTTAAAGTCTATGCTATGCAAATAATGTCTTCATCTGTAACAGAAACTTAGCTTACCATCTCTAATGAAATAATACAGTCCCTTTTTTAACTACTCATTAATTTTCAAGCTTTAAGTGTCAATTTATCAAGCCCCATCACATAGTTTTGTAGCGAAGCACTGGTATCAGCTAGTATGTATATAATTATAGTATATAATTATAGGAATATAATCATTAAGATACCAAAATTAATATCTGGAGCACCAAAACGCATTTCCTAATTTGGAAAATTTGCTTCAAGAAATCCATAGAATGGTTGGATGACTGTGAAAAGAAAGAATTTAAAATTCTAAGAAGCATAGCAGAAGAATTCAGCTTTCCCATGGAGGCTCCATCCGCTCTAATGGAACCACAGAAACTGTCATTCTGGGGAGGAGAAATGGCTTGCCAACCACAGGGAGCAATGGAGAAGGCCCTTTGATACAGAACATCTTGTTGTGTCCTAGCATGGCAAGCCCTACGAAATGACGCACACACACTGTTTGCAAAATAATACCCTTTTACTACTAATAAAGGATTCTTAGTAGCTAGATTTTAAAGTCCTTAAATAACAAGAAAGTCCGTCGTGCCAAAAGTCCGGTATAAAGTTGGCCAGAATTCAAACCCCCAAAGTAAATAGGCAATTAGTTCCTCGGTTATCAGTAACTCACAGAAGTTGGCAAAAAGCCCGGAATGAATTAGCTCAGCAACTGAAAGTCCAGAAATCAAAGCCATAGAAATCCCAAGAGCAGCAAGACGTGGTCAGAGAAAATGCAACAAGTTGTTTCCAGCGTCAGCTTCAGTGTGCTGAAGCCTTAAATAGCCTTAGGGCATGGCCAATCAGCCTGCAGATTTACACGCGAGGAGACCTCCTCCTGCAGAGCCACTCCTGCCTGCTAGCTGCCCTGCGTGCCCTAGCATCAAGCAGAGGCTCCTCCTCTTCTCCTGAGTCACTCAGCTCCAACTGAGGAGGTGCAGAAGGCCCTGGTTGGCTGTCATCCTCTGGCACTGAGTCCCCCTCGGTATCTGACCCAGGTGCCAGGTGCACAGGATGATATTGCCACGCCTCAGTCAGCTCTTGGTCCTCTGGATCCATGGGTGGCTGTGCGGGACTCGGGCAAGCCACAACACATCTGATCAACCACATCTACTGCTATCCCACTGCATATTCAAAATTCTGAGCAGGTTAAACTTTTTGTTTTCTGTTGATGCAACCTTTCTTTTTTGCTCTAGGACGCAGGCCTATGCAAAGGCTCCGTGATCAACAGACAACTAAAAATTGAAAAAATTGTTACTGTAGAATGCAATTTCTTCCCGCATCCGGTAAGTTTCTTAGACAGCTATCATCTGCAGAAAATATTTATTCCTGGGTTGTTGAGTTTAGTTTACTTTTTAAAACACATTGACTGTATTTCACCCAGCAAACCAACAGATTTTTCTGTTAAAAAATAATTCAATAAATCACTAGTTAAGACCTGGCTTGATTAAGCAGGCAGATAAAGATCTGCTTAATAACATTTTTATGAGTTAATATTATTTTAAGAATGATCTTTATTAAATTTCAATTTTAAATCCTGCCTAAAGTCTTTGGAGTGAGGCACTTTATAACTTTTAAAATACAGTAATGTAATGAAATGATTAGCAACAATCGAATGACATCCCTCTCACAATTAAATAAGTAGAGAAAGGATGAATCAACCTTGAGCCCCGTCAGGGTTGCTCTCCAGGCTGTGGGCAGAATTTGCCTACAATTCTGCACTTTAACCACTGTGCCACCAGGACGGCTTCTTAGGGAAGAAGAGATACTTCTTAGCTGCATAATGGATGGAGAAAGAAGCTCAGAAGGGACCCTCCCTAGTTTCTTGGGATGTAAAGGAGTGGGGCTATTGTTCCTTCAGTTTTGCAAGATTCTCTTAAAGTATCCATACAACAAAGTAGAATTGGCTCATCTGGACGTGTTTCCTGTCCATCCTCCTAGCAAGACTGACAGTAATTAAGGTCTACCTCTGAGGAAGTACAGCTGGAAAGGTCTCCCCTTGTTGCATCCAGAGAGCAGAATTTATGAACATCAACTGTCTTGAACATTTCACAAAATAACTAAGCACAATTTATAGGCCAGATATGGACAATTCCCTAAGTCACTTTATCTTTTGTCTTATTAGCCATCAGTTAAAGATGGACAAACTTCACAATCCGGGTCTGAACAGGAGCTACACCAGCCTCATGTTACTGTCACAGAAACACCACCAAAACAGAAGGAAGCAGTGGTACATGTGATTTATCATCCTTCGAGCACCCATGTTGTTTCAGAAATTAGCCCCACTTTTATTTCTCCACAAGAGGAAGCCAAGCCAACCATTCCTCCCTACCCCAGAGGGGATTCCCAATCAGCTGAATGCCCAGGAACGGTTTCAATAGAGATCATTGGCCTTCATCTGCCTTCACGACCACAGACCACTTCCCAAACAAAGAGTGATGTACAACACTGAAAACTTAATTCAGAGGAAACTTCCCACCCCTCTTCCGTCCGTCCGTCCGTCCGTCCCTCCGTCCCTCCCTCCGTCACTCACTCACTCAGTCCCTCACTCACTCACTCACTTATCACAAGAATAGCAACTATTTTTCTGCTCAAGGAAATATTACAAACATTCAATAAAAGAACCCATGTAGCATGACAGTTTTGTAGTGGTTATTTCAAAAATCGGGTTTCCTTTTTTTCCCATTTATTCTTTTGAAACAAACACACAGCCTATGCAGAAGACCCTGTGAGAATGCCAGGTTATTTTCCCTGTTGTAAGGAGCAACACCTGATTTTTCCCTGGATGTTTCAGAGCTTGGAGAAAATGCTCTTTGAAATTGGGTAGTAGAAGTAATTTGATGTATAGAAATCCAAACATTCCTTTACTTCTCATAAGATGCCTAAAAAAACAGCAAAGTAAACAATATTACAAAGTGTTAAGAGGTTATTTAGACCAGGGTTTGCATGTTGGCAGGGGAATTCTGAGCACTGAAGTCCACACATTCAACTAAGGTTGAAAAACATTGAATGAGACCATTGGTCCAACTCATGGCTTGGTGCAGGAATCCCATTTAAGGCATTCCAGGAAAAAAAAATCCTCTAAATTTTTCCTGAATATATGCATTGAAGCCCAAGATCTAGGTAACTTCAACTATCATGTTTCCCTGAAAATAAGACCCTGTCTTATATTTTTTTGAACCCTGAAATAAGCGCTTGGCCTTATTGCCATGCACTCAAAAGCCCGATTGGGCTTATTATCAGGGGATGTCTTGTTTTGGGGGGAATCAGGGTAGGTAACTTCAGTGCTATGCACAGACTGAACAGTAATAACTTTAGCATGTCTGGGAATCCTTGATGCTCTGAGCATGGTTGCTTTCTTGCAGACATTTCCCTACCCAACTAGGTAGCTTCAGTGCTATGCACAAAAGATGTTACGTAGTTGGGTTGTCTCAAAAGTGCTTTTCCAAAAGGCATCAGTTGCCATTAACGATGACTTGGATGACTGAGAATCTCCACAGATGTGTAGTTGGGTTATGAAACATCTGCAAGAAAACAACCAAGCTCTGAGAACACCAAGGACTCCGCTGTTCAAAACTGAGATACAGTACATACATTCTTTTCTCTTGAAACAAACTGAGCTTGGCCAGTCTGCCTTATATAACCTCCCAGATTTCAGTCTCACTCTTCCTGCTGCTTGCAGTTCTGGACTCCACTGCACAGGGACTTCTTCTCAGTTCTGCTGTGGTCCATACTTCCCTTTATTCTCACAATGGCATCTGAGATTCAAGTCACTTGAAAAAAAAAAGACTTTTCCTCAAAACCTATTCTTCTTACTGCAGCCTTTCAGGACAATATAGGGTTCCCGAGAGGGGTGCTGAGCAGCTCCAAAGACTGCCGTCCTTCAGAAAACAATAAAACAATTTAAGACATCTTGTCCTACCTCTTCTTCTTTCCTTCCTTCCTTCCTTCCTCCCTCCCTCCCTCACTCACTCACTCACTCATTCATTCATTCATTCATAAAATAAACTTTGCCGTAAATTTTATATCTGTTGTTTTCAGGTTTGTTGTTTTATTGGAACAGTTGTATTAAACTATTTATATTATTTCCTCAAAGTGCAAATTTGAAAGACCTAGTAAGGAAAAAGATACTTTTCACAGTGTCTTTGAAGGATGAAGTATCCTGAGAATTACCCAGAAGGAAGTTGAGCTTAGAACGGTTCAAAATTACGATGAAGCCCCAAATCTACCTTACATATGGCCTGATTTCGAGGTTTATGGACTTTGCATCATCCCACACTCATGTGACCACAATTTTTGATGTTTTTTACCATTTTTCTGCATTTCTGCGAAGCTTCTTCTCTGGTAACATTGTATTGCTAACTGGGGCATTCAAAACCTTTGCCAGACCAATTCTTGAATACAGCTCGTATGCCTGGAACCCACACTGTATATCGGACATTAACATGATTGAGCGGGTTCAGAGGTATTTCACGAGAAGAGTACTCCACTCCTCTACTCACAATAGAATCCCTTATGCCACCAGGCTTGAAATTTTGGGCTTGGACAATCTGGGACTGTGCCGCCTGCGGTCCGATCTAAGCGTAGTACACAAAATTGTCTGCTACAACGTCTTGCCTGTCAATGACTTCTTCAGCTTCAACCACAATAATACACGGGCAAACAATCGATACAAACTCAAGGTAAACCGCTTCAAACTCAATTGCAGAAAATACGACTTCAGCAACAGAGTGGCCAACGCCTGGAATGCTCTACCCGACTCTG
The DNA here is from genome assembly GCA_003457575.1 of Thermophis baileyi. NCBI lineage: Eukaryota > Metazoa > Chordata > Lepidosauria > Squamata > Dipsadidae > Thermophis > Thermophis baileyi. Next base: position 1,961,002 of record QLTV01004294.1, on the reverse strand, counting down.
TTGTTACAGCCTCAAACCCTCACAGCTTCAATCTCAAACTGTCTATCATGGACCTCACCCCATTCCTAAGAGGTCCATAAAGGGGACATGCATAAGTGGACTACTGTGCCTACCGTCCCTGTCTTACTGTCCTCATTTATCTGTATTTACTTCCTTTGTTTATGGTTATGTTCATATCTATACTTGTTATCTTGTACTTGTTTGACAAATTAATTAATTAATTAAGTAATCAATTAATTTCTGGCCAAAAAATGCATCTGGGGTATAATGGGTTCACTTAATACTCACAGCATTTGCTTAATGACTACCACAAAAAGGTCATAAAATCAGGTCTAGTCACATGGAATGACTCAACAATTTACAACCATAACTCCAGGCTCAATTATGGTTCTAAGCTGAGGACTAACCATGATAACTTTGGAGGCACTGTTTTTCATCAAGCTTGATATTGCATTTGTATCCAACCCTTTCCCTCTGAGAACTCATGACTGTCCATAAGGCACCCCCTAATTTATCCTAAATTTAAACAACACTGTGAATATAGATTGAATTGAGAAATCATGGCAGGACCAGAGTCATCCATTGCCTCTCAATTCAGTACCACAAACTGTTCATGATAAGCTAATCATCTGGAAAATACAGAACTTGGGTGTTTGGGAGCGGAGAGATAAATAGCAATAGCACTTAGATTTATATACCGCTTCACAGTGCTTTACAGCCCTCTCTAAGCGGTTTACAGAGTCAGCATATTGCCCCCAACAATCTGGGTCCTCATTTTACCAACCTCGGAAGGATGGAAGGCTGAGTCAACCTTGAGCCTGGTGAGATTCGATCTGCCAAACTGCTGGCAGCAGAAGTAGCCTGCAGTACTGCACTCTATCCACTGCACCACCGTGGCTCTGACTAAAGACACATGTCTAGTTTGCCTTCGTATCTATGGATATCTTGTGATTGGCCACACAGTGTCAGACATTTTGCAGTGAACATATCACCCATTTTCTGATCAGTCACAACCACAATGTCATTTTATTGCTAATAATACGCACAGTATCAAAAAAATATGTTCTGGTCATACGGTCAAGTAAGCATACTTCAGCTCTTTCAATATTTTGCTAATATTTATGGTCAGCCTAGGAACATCATCCAGAGTCCACTTGAGTAAGGCAGCCAATACATTTAATTTTTTTTTAAAAATGATTAAATCAAAGTGCATCCATTTAGGTATAAAGTCGATGTGAATGTCTACTTTTATAGAAGGAAGGGAGGGAGGAACGGAGGGCGGGAAGGAGGTCTTTTTCTGCAGTGAAACTTACATAAATCCAAAAACATTAGATGAAGCTTAGGTGAACATTCCTCTGCCAAGCTATATATTATGCAATCATTGCCTCACAGGTTGAAGTTTAAAAGTGAGGGACACCATGCAGTAGAAGAACAAATATTAGCTATTGATTTCAAAGTATATATAGACAGACAAAGCTCTGTCAGAACCTGGCTCTCTAAGTGTAGCTGTAGTTGCTGTCTTCTCTGATTCTGCAAAAATTTCCAAAATGGCACTTTTAATTTCATTCTTAATTGGGATACAGCTGTTTCACGCAGTGGCTTCAGTTCCACTTCCTCAATTTCTTCACCCATCATGCAACTCTTTGGAGGTAAAGACTGCTGCAGAAGTGGCCCTGAACAAATTCAATAAACATAAGACAGAAGGTTACGTTCTTGGCCTGCAACGCATTTTTGATGCCTACCAAGTATCCGAGGTAAGATCTCCTCCTTCTATTGCCTTTTTTCTTTCCTTGCATTTAGCACCAGCCATTCTGGTGTCCAGTCATGATAGCACTAATGTATTTGAGCAGGAACAAATCTACAAAATCACTTGGTTGCACCCAAGAGATATAACCTAAATTTGGTAGACCTAATAAAAAAGACATACTTGAAGTACGTCCAGTTTTACCATTAGACTGAGTCAAGTAACTAATATATATTTTGTGGCAGTTCTTGTTATTGCTGGTCATTTTCACCCTCTTTTTTTAAATGGGACAGTGTCCAAGAGATTCTAAGATAATCATTTGAAATCAATTTATTCACCCTTGCTAGGATTAAAATTAATGTTTTGCCGCATGTAACAAACCATCTGGAGTAAACGACCTCCTGTCTTTATTTGAAGGTTACTTTATTTTCATCTAATGTGCTGACGGTGATTAACTTTAAACCTTGCCTTTTCAAGAGTTTCTTTTGTCTGTAGCAGGATGGTGATTCTGTTTTCTTCCTCGTTTTGGATGTGTTAGAAACCAAATGCCATGTCTTGAGTAAGAAATTGTGGAAAGAGTGCGAGTTTAGACATCCATACGAGACTGTAAGTAATGGATCTCCTTATTTAAAGAACTATCAGCAGGGTTTGGAAAGAAGTAAAATCTGGGTTTTGAAACTTGTTTACAAAGGAGGCTGAGGGAGTCACTCCACCACTTGCCATGTGGTAACAAACCTCTCTTTTCAGAACACTTCCACTACTTCTCCCTTGGCATATCTGTGTTCATGATAGTTCCCTGCACTTAGTTGCCATCTCAAATCAATGGCATGGTACATGTGAATCATAGCATTGGAAGGGAGGGAGACGAACTCCAACTTACCGCAGGAACTCAAAAAATAGCTCATAATTTGTCTTGGCAGGCCAGTCCCACTATCCCACAGCTCTTACACTTGGGAAAGGTTCTCCGAATATTTTATTCTGCAACTTAAACTGGTTCTTCTATGTCTGCACCCTGAAAGGAAGCAGTTCTTGGACTGCTTCTTAATGACCCCCTTTTTGGTACCACGGGTGGCCACCTCCCCCCCCAGTCCTTTGTCAAACAAAACATTCACATCACCTTCAAGGTTTTAATCCAGGGGTGGGCTGCTGGGGGTTCACAGGGGTTCGGGAGAACCTCTAGCTAAGATTCTGTGCAGTTCGGAGAATCCCCCAAATCCCACTCCTGACTGGCCCCGCCCATCCCATCCCGCCCCTCCCAGGAGTCCCCACGCGGCCCGTTTTGGATGCAGGTAAGTGCAGGGTGCACGTGGAGACTCGGGGAGGGCAAAAAATGGGCCTACCGGAAGTTTGGGAAGAGGGTCTCCAGAGCCTGGGGAGGCCATTTTCGCCCTCCCGGAGGCTCAAGGAAAGCCTCCGGAGCCCAGGGAGGGCAAAAATACCCCCCTCCCACTGCCATGGTGCAGGAGGCTGACTAGGCCACGCCCACCATGGCCACGCCCACCCAGGCAACCGGGCAGAGAACCCCTTGCTAAAAAATTTGAAGCCCACCCCTGTTTTAATCTCAGGACTCGTGGGCATTTTTCTTCTCCTTTGCTGACACTTTGCCATCTTTCTGAATCCTCCTAAAAGTCTACTAATTTTCCAAGAGAATAATTTTGGCCTTTGGCCTTTGGCCTTTCAAGTTTGCTCTAAAGCAGGAAGTAGATCAGGTGGAATTGAGGTCATGTCTCCTGGATTGATCATCTATGCTGCACGAATGAGCACTTCCTAGTAATTCCTAATACATTCTGCAGTGCAATAAAACAGACAGTGGGGTCATACAAAATCACAGGAAGAAATGTAGGTGCTGTAGAGATGTAGAAAACATTATGGAAGGATAATGTAATTCTGAATCTAAGATGTGGAAAAGATACACCTTTTGATTACGTGTCATGGAATCATTGGTAAAAGAAATGGGTGGCACTAATGCAAGCTACTTTCTCTTGTGTTAGGTCTTTGGCCAATGCAAAGTAATAATTAAACTCTACAGGAATTCAAATGATTCGTTCATGTACAGAAATGACTGCATTTTACATCTTCGTATGTATTTTCCATGTTTGCTGCATATAGATTTGCAAAAAATATATCTATCTCAGCATATATATCTTGCAATTGCAGTTTCACAGATATCCCCAACGAAGTTTAAAAAGTAGATTCAAAAGCTCCAAAATTAAATTGTAAAGACTTGTTTCATTCTTCTGGATATCTTAGGCTACATTGTAATTTCATTTTACTCTGTTTCTCAACCACAGATACAGTTTGGCCCAATTTCCTTTTCTATATATTTTTGTTGCAAAATAATGCATTTTTCACACACTTTTTTCTGTGTGCACTTTCTAGCAACATTTTTTTCTTAGTGTATTATTCTCTAAAACTTAACAAGGGCTGTCGTTGAAAGGTACATTAACTTCGACAAGTTATTTCTCACTATAGATCATTTTACTTTCTTGTGTCATATTGTAACTTTCTAAAACCGACCTTCCATAGTAAATTTAGGAGTACAAATGTTTGGAAGAAGCATGAACGTTGAGAAATGAGCAGAAATTGCTAAGCAACTACTACATACTCTAGTTTCTTAGTTAGGTTTAAACTTGGTTACTTGATTATGTCTCAGTCTGTTTTGCAAAACAACCTGCTTTGATTCATTTGCAATTCAGTACATGAGAACCTTGGCAATTAATGCATGGTTCAAGTTTTACCAACATGGCTTTGTCAGCGAGAAAGTGAATTGTGTGAACTAGAAGTTGTTGCAAATGTATTCTGAACTTTAGATAAAGAGGCATCTCCTTCATCTGACGTTAATCGATCATGGAATAAAAGTTACCTCAGCATTGGCATATTCATTATCAAATGTTATTATGTTCCAGAACAGGGGTCTCCAACCATGGCAACTTTAAGCCTGGCGGACTTCAACTCCCAGAATTCCCCAGCCAGCGGGAGTTGAAGTCCGCCAGGCTTAAAGTTGCCATGGTTGGAGACCCGTTCTAGAATGTTATTCTATCATAAGAGAAAAAATGTATTCCAGATTGACAGCCAGTTTACTGTGGTGGTTATGGCATCCAGCTAGAAACTGGGAGAATGGGAATTCTAGTCCCACCTTGCCCATGAAGCCCAGCAGTGGCCTTGAACCAGTCACTTTCTCTCAGCCCTAGGAAGGAGATAATGGGAAGCCATTTCTGAAAAACCTTTGACAAGAAAAGTGCAGGGGCTTATCCAGGCAGTCTCTAGGAATCAGACACAATTAAACAGAAGGGGGGGGGAATCTGAACTGAGTTTGCTTTTGGAGGTTCCGGTCTGATGCTGATTGGTACAAGGAGGCAGAGACGGTCTTAGGTAACAAACCATTTACAAGCAAAGCCACCAAGCTGAGAGAGCACCAAGGACTCCACAGTCCAACCCTGAGCTACAGCTATTCTCTTCTATTGGTTCCTGCCTTCAGATTGGTACCCTTCCCGAAGATAGGCTTCACTGCTTCTGTACTGTTGTGTCAGGTTGCTAAACAACTATGACCCTGATGAGATACTGTTACGTACTGCCGTACGGAGCACAGATTTGCATAGCCGCCGCTGATTGGCTAATCTAGCGGCGGGAGAAATGAACTACTGTCACTGGCTGGCTAGGCTATAGGGAAGCCCTTAAAAGCGGCTTCCCTGAAGCCTGCCGGCAGTTCGTATTGCAATCAGCCAGGAGAATAAAAGGTGCTGAACTGTTCCTGTGTCTCGTTATTATTTATTAAATTTGTTATTATTATTTATTAAATTTGTATGCTGCCCAACTCCCAAGGGACTCTGGGCGGCTGAGTTCCTTCTTTCGCGCGCAAATCTAACAGATACAGGTTAATTTTCAAGCTGATCGAAGCTTTTTGATTTGAATGTACAAGCTCATATTCAAACGCCTTGTCTCACCTTTTCAAATGATACTTTTTTCCCTAAAGATTCTGCACCTGGTTGCCCTGGCTGTCCAATTCGCCAAAATCCTTCTGAAGACAGATTTCAGGAAATAGCAAGAGAAAGCCTGGCCAAATTCAATGCTGAAAATGGCCACGATCATTATTTTGCCATTGTTAAGGTCACCAAAGCAAGTTCACAGGTAAAGTTGAGGTGGAGTATTTTTGAGCAAGAAAGCTGATGCTGTATCCTTGATTTGTATAGAGACTGCTACAGAACCCAGGGTTTCTGCGAAATGTAGAAATGAAAAATAATAGAAATAATTCCAGCAGAGGGCAGTTGATTTCTACATTATTGCCAAAGGAAGTGAATAGACAGATTTTCAAAATCTGCAGAAATCTGATTTAAAGAAAATGTTAATCTGCCAGAGGGCTTCCCGGGAACCTCCAACTTCCCACATGGATGGGACTCTGATCTTTCTACAATGTTACATTCCATTTGATTGCTGAATGTGTTTGTGTCCTCTTCTTGATAACAACATTTGACATCCTACCAATTCTCCTAGTGCTAAGAATCATGGGGACTCTCTGTAAAAGTTCAGGTTAATAAAGATTGATAGGGCACCCAAGATTATGAGGAACATTTCCTGCAGACAATGTGACCTACTCTAAATGCTTATGACTTTCTATAGGTGGTTCATGGTATTTTGAACGCTATAGAATTCACCATCCAGGAGACTTCCTGTCATAAAAGTACACCTGTGTCTGACATCACTCAATGCTCTCTCCTCCCAACTGAAACTGCAGTAAGTATTCACATTCTTGCGTAAAACCTAGCTTGACATCATGGTTCAATGCATGTCTTCTAAAGAACCAAATTTTACACTGCTCATATCAGAACAGAACAGAACAGAACAATAGAGTTGGAAGACGTCTTCAACCAACTGCTGAGGCAAATGATTGTCCAATCTCTTCTTAAAAACCTCCTGCGGTGGAGCACCCATAATTTCTTGAAAAAGTAGTTCTACTGATTAATTGTTCTAATTGTCAGGAAATTTCTCCTTAGTTCTAGGTTGCTTCTCTCCTTGAGTAGTTTCTTGTTTAGTTCTTTTATTCATCAATGCGTTTAGCAGGTTAGCAAATGAAGAACAACTGGGAGGCAGATGCTCATATTAGCTATAATAAATCCATCTAAGCATAGAAAGAATAAATATGGGGGCAATGGAGGTTGACTGAATGAGAGACAAAAGTCCACCCCTGTAACATTGGTGCTCTTGGTTTTAACTCTTATTTCATTGTCGCTGATCTTGATTTTAATGTTTTTATTCCTATGTTTTTTATTCTATTGTAAGCCACCACAGTCACTCAGGACACTGAGATGGGCGGCATATCAATTTAACAAACAAATAAATAATGAAGGACATTGAAGCCTCAGAAGAGGCTAATATCTAAACCTACTTTCAGACCACTGCTTTTACCATTCAACCTACGGACATAGTCTATGTGTCCCCCTTCTAGAAATGGAGAGCAGGATTAGAGTCATGTTGGAATGGATATTAGTGGTGTTCTGATCCAAACAAATTCCATTCCTAGCTGGAATAATCTTATCATCCCAAAAAATTGGCTCTCCAACCTTAAATAAGCCCTTAACAGTCTGTTCCAGTTAGTTTGTATCTGAATTCAGACATAGTAATTCATTATGTTCCAAGCCAACTCACGAACCATAAAGTTAGTTATCAATTTCTAAAATTTTGCAGGAGAATTTTACAACGATCAAAGAGTATATAATTATAGCTATATAATTATTAAAATACCAAAATTAATATCCGGAACTCCAAAACGCATTTCCTATTCTGGAAAATTGACTTCAAGAAATCCATAGAATGGTTTGATTACTATGCTAAGAAAGATTTTAAAATTCTAAAAAGCATAGCAGAAGAATTCAGCTTTCCCATGGCAGCTCCATCCATTCTAATGGGACAACAGAAATGGTCATTCTTTATTTTATTTATTTTATTTATTTATTTATTTGTCAAACATGTACAAGATAGCAGGTATAGGTATAATCATAAACATAATCAAAGTGAATACAGATAGATGAAGACAATAGGACAGTAGGACAGGGAAGGTAGGCACGCTGGTGCGCTTATGCACGCCCCTTACAGACCTCTTAGGAATGGGGTGAGGTCGACAGTAGACAGTCTAAGGTTAAAGTTTTTTGGGTTTGGGGAAGAAACCAAAGAGTCAGGTAGTGAATTCTAGGCATTAATCACTCTGTTGCTGACGTCATGTTTTCTGCAGTCGAGTTTGGAGCGGTTTACATGAAGTTTGTATCTATTGTGTGCTCGTGGATTGGTGTGGTGGAAGGTGAAGTAGTCATTGACAGGTAGGACATTGTGGCAGATAA
>QLTV01004294.1:1891918-1918133 GCA_003457575.1 Thermophis baileyi | reverse complement strand
ATACGATCTTCCGCGTCTGTCTGGAGCTCACACGTGCGCCCTTCCGTTCTCTCTCTCTCCCCCCTCCATCTCTCTTTCTCTCTCTCTCTCTTTTTCTCTCTCATCTCTTGTTCTCTCTCTCTCTCTCATCTCGTTCTCTCACTCTCTCTTTCTCTCTCTCTCTCATCTCTCTTTCTCTCTCTCATCTCTCTCTCTCTCTTTCTCTCTCTCTCTTTCTCTCTCATCTCTCTCTCTCATCTCTCTCTCTCTCTGGAATATGGAGCAAATCTCCATCCCCTGCCCTTCCCTTCTCAGGCCAGACGAGGAGTGACTGGGAGGGGAGGGCGAGGGGCAGGGCTCAGCTGACAGGAAGCCGCAGCAGGGGGACGAAAGAGCCGCAGATTGCCGACACCCGTTGCTTCGGCCTGCCTGCACCGCAAAACCCCCCCCTTGCCGCAACAGCACCATTACCTTGTTCCGGCCAGTGAGAGCTGCGCTACTCCTTGCACGTTGCACCTCCTGCAAAGTTGCAAGTTGCACAAACCTCCCTCTATGGCGGAGATTTCCAGCCCCACCACGAGCTGCCTGGCCGATCCCATATTTCAGAGAGAGAGAAAGAGAGTCATCCCGGAGCAGCTCCTCCACCCGGGTGCGCCGCAGACCACCAAAATTTTCTCACGGACCACCAGTGGTCTGCGGACCACCAGTTGGTGATCTAGATTCTGTTCTAGATGACTCACTACAGAATGTAGGGCAGTAGCTATGGCATCGCCTGTCGACCTATTCCCCCTGTAGGCAAACTGGTATTGGTCAAAATTTGGTGGGAGGCATGACCTAAGGTGTTGAAGAACCAGTCTCTCAAAGCACTTCATCACTACAGATGTTAACAGCAATAGGCTGTTAATTGCTGTTTTCTTCGGGACTGGGATGATAGTGGCTGCTTTCAAGCATGATGGAACACTGGCCATTTGCAAGGAGATGTTAAAGATCCTTGTCAGGACCTGGAGTCAAGCCTTATAAATACGATGTATAAACAAAGAAAGGCTGGTATGATGGGAATTGTAATTCAGCAATTTGGGGAGAACTGCAATTTCCCCATTCCTGCACAATCTTGGGCATACCAAGAGCCGAGGTAGCGCAGTGGTTAGAGTGCAGCACTGCAGGCTACTTCAGCTGACTGCTAGCTGCAGTTCGGCAGTTCAAATCTCACCAGGCTCAAGGTTGACTCAGCCTTCCATCCTTCCAAGGTGGGTAAAATGAGGACCCAGATTGTTGGGGGCAATATGCTGACTCTGTGAACAGCTTAGAGAGGGCTGTAAAGCACTGTAAAGCGGTATATAAGTCTAAGTGCTATTGCTATTGCTACCAAGAGGCTTTTTTGTTTGTTTGTGTGGTTTCCAAAACTCCTAGAAAAATTGACATTTTATCAGATTTTTTTACCAGCATAGAGGAAAAATATTGCCTAGCCTTCTCAGGCTCAGAAGCTAAGCGTAATCAAGTCTGGTTAGTATTTTGATGGGAGACCTTAATTCCTGAGCTGCATTAGGTAACTGAAAAATAACCTAGTAGAAGAAAATGTCACACCCACACCCTTGTCATGTTGTCAAGAAAACTGCAGGTTATGTTTGTTTAGTCCCCAGGGATCAACCTCCATTTGAGGGTGTCTTTACCTTTTCTATCACCTTAACTGTATTTAATTAATTCAATGCATTTTTGATCAGTGACATTAGATTACATTTTTGTTCTGGCCCCATTGACATTCTATTCCATCACAGTTTTGTTACCTGAGTTTTAAATTGTGAGCTAAACTGAAAGGTGGCACAGCATTTCCTGCAGCAGTGATTCTCAAAAACCTTAGCAATGTTAAAATGTGTGGACTTCAACTCCCAGAATGCCCCAAGAAGGGAGAGAGAGGAAGAAAAAAAGAAAGAGAGGAAGAGAGGGAGAGAGAGAGAGAGAGAGAGAGAGAGAGAGAGAGAGAGAGAGATGTCAAATTTAGAAAATTCAATACCATTTCAACTGTTATCATTTCCTTTTTCTCTGCAGAATCTGGGATTTTGCATAGGAAGAATAGTTAAAGAGACAGGAGCCCCAGATGTGGTCGAAGTAGACTCCTGTGAGATCTATGATACTCAGGTAAGAGTGCAAATGATTTAACTGCTAGGAGGAAAAACACATAGACTTAAGGGCAATGGTAGGATCAGCAGGAATATGAATCTGTCTGTTCTGACCCAGCCTTCACAAGTAATGATAAGCTGTTTACTCGCGAGTAAAACAACCCCCTTTTTATAACAGGGCAGTAACAGTCTTTTATTCACGGGGATAAACAAAATACCAAACGTAATTAGTCCCAACAAACTTGGGTTTAGCCAAGGAATCCGAATTGCTTGCTGTGTACTAGAAACGAACAGTTGTCTGCGACAACTGGCCCCTCCCAAATTCCTCCTATTTATTCGCCAACCAGGAAGGGGCTGGCTAGTGTCTGCGTCTGCCTTTCCCTGAGAGCCGGCTTATTGCCTTCCGTTGCTCTCCTCTCCTTTCCTCCCTACGCATACCGCATCTGGGATGGGCCCCATCTGTTCCTCCCCCTCAAATCAGCTCAGGCCCTGAAGACAGCTGCCTCTCCACTTAGGGGAGGACAGAAGACCCCGGCTCTGCCTCTGTCTCCGATGCTGTTTCCTTATCAAAGCCTTCCAAAGGCTCCGAAGCCAGCCCAGGCCCTCCCTCAACCTCCTCCTTGTCAGACTCTGCTGCTAGCTCTGCTGGCAGCCAACGGGCCACAACACTGTCAACATCCAGCTTGAGTATCCAAATAAACGTCTGGGACCATTTCATTTCTAAAAAGCTTACTGTTTATTGAATACATTGCATGGTAATGTTGAGGCAAAAACTAACTCTGAGGTTCATAGTATTAAACAATGATTTTCCCAGCCAAACCCCCCAGGCTTCCACGTAGAGTAGACCAAGTAAACAAGTTCTCTTTGTCATGGGAACCATCTGCCTCAACTTCACACCTGTTAAGACGTCCTTGAAAAGTTTCCAGACTCTCACAAGCTTCAGTGGAGCTGTAGCAGTTTCATTTCCCTAGCTAACCCATTCGTAATCAACACCTCCCCCTCCTTACTCTAATGGCAAATTGAAACGAAAAGGTATGTAGCTGCCAAAGTTTCACTCTTGACAGAATCACAGAATGCAGAGCAACCTCTGTCTCCTCTTTCAAAGATCTTTACAAAAAGGGGAGGAGTTTACAATTTACCTGCAATTCAGGTTTTTCATCCCCAAGAGGTTGCAACCTATCTGAGTCACACTGGATCTCCATATTTCTCTCATCTTTCTATCTCCTACCTCCCTGTCGGTATCAGCCAAATAAGGAAAGTACACTACTACCAGGAAACAGATGATACAGGTAGTCCTCAGCTTATGTCCGTTCATTCAGCGACCATTCAAAGTTACGGAAGTGTTGGGAAAAAAATGGACGTACAACCGATCCTCAAAGTTCTCACCATCGTAGCACCCTAGCAGGCACGTGATCACAATCGAGACACTAAGGTGCCTGGATTGCAATGATGACATGAGAGAGAGTCATAGTCACACGATCACCATTTGTGACCTTTCCTGCCGGCTTTCCGAGCCCTGGTGACGCAATGGTTAGAATGTAGTATTGCAGGCTAACTCTGCCCACTGCCAGGAGTTCGATCCTGACCAGCTCGAGGTTGACTCAGCCTTCCATCCTTCTGAGGTCAATAAAATGAGGACCCAGACAGTTGGGGGCAATTTGCTGACCTTGTCAAGCGTCCAGAGAGTGCTATAAAGCACTGTGAAGCAGTATATAAGTCTAAATCACGTGAAGTGTTAATACCGCTTTATAATGCCTTGGTAAGGCCACACTTGGAATACTGCATTCAGTTTTGGTCGCCACGATGTAAAAAAGATGTTGAGACTCTAGAAAGAGTGCAGAGAAGAGCAACAAAGATGATTAGGGGACTGGAGGCTAAAACATACGAAGAACGGTTGCAGGAACTGGGCATGGCTAGTCTAGTGAAGAGAAGGACTAGGGGAGACATGATAGCAGTGTTCCAATATCTCAGGGGCTGCCACAAAGAAGAGGGAGTCAAGCTATTCTCCAAAGCTCCTGAGGGCAGGACAAGAAGCAATGGGTGGAAACTAATCAAGGAGAGAAGCAACTTAGAACTAAGGAGAAATTTCCTGACAGTTAGAACAATTAATCAGTGGAACAGCTTGCCTCCAGAAGTTGTGAATGCTCCAACACTGGACGTTTTTAAGAAGATGTTGGATAACCATTTGTCTGAAGTGGTGTAGGGTTTCCTGCCTAAGCAGGAAGAAGACCTCCAAGGTCCCTTCCAACTCTGTTATTTCTATTTCTATTTCTAAATGCTGTTGCTATTGCTATTTCCACAAGGAAAGTCAATGGGGAAGCCAACAGGCAAGGACACCAGTTGCTCCAGGAAGTTGCTCTCGCTTTTTCTCCTGCCCACACCACCCCCTGTCCACACACAGCTTGCACCAGCCCTCCCAGAGCCTTCTACAGCCCCCCACAACCCCTACGGCAAACCTTACGTCACCATTGCACTCCTTACCTGGGACTTCCACCACTTATTGCTTAACAACCCACGAATCATGGGGTTATGACAGCAACCAGGACGGCCTGGGATTGCTGTCACTAAGCAATGCGGTCACATGACATCACGCTTTGCGACCACATCGCTTAAGGATAGCAATCTCAGTCCCAATTTCAGTTGTAATTCAAGAACTACAGGGAGTCCTTGACTTACAAGCATTTGTCTAGTGACTATTCAAAGTTGCAACAGCACTGAAAAAAGTACTTAGGATCGGTTTTCACACTTACTACCGTTGCAGCATCCCCATAGTCACGTGATCAAAAGTCAGACACTTGGCAACTGGCATGTATTTAAGATGGTTGCAGTGTCCTGGGGTCACATGATTATTTCCCAGCCGGCTTACAACAAGCAAATCAATGAGGGAAGCCAGATTCACTTAAGGACTGCATGATTCACTTAACAACTGCAGTGATTCGCTTAACAACAGCGACAAAAAAGGTCATAACATGAGGCGCACCTCACTTAAAAGCTATCCCGCTTAGCAATGGAAATTTTGGGCTCAACTGTGGTTGTAATTCGAGGACTATCTACATCTGTATTTGAAGAATGGTGCAATACCTCATAATCAGTGGCCCAGATGGGATCAATCCCATATGGCAAACGTAACAGTAAACAGACCAGTATTTCTGAGGTACTTTCATATACTGCATATTTTATATGTATGTGTATTGTTAAATATTATGCTGCGAACTCCATTTAGGCATCAGGAAGGGCATCCAGCCAGTAAACGTTCAGCTCCAGTCAGTTGCCCCGACTCTACACTGAATTAAGGGATTACAGGGTACTAAAATTGGAGGGTTTTTTTATTTATATAGTATTTTGATTTATATATTTTACATTTTTCTTGCAATACGTGTTACATACCATCACAAATACGCAGCAAATAAGAGTTCTAAACTAACTTGGTTTTTTCTTTCTAATTCTCATCTGTGTTCCATACATTCATAAATGGTGACTTGTCCTTTGAACTTCCTTTGCAAAGAATCTCAGCATCTTCCATCACCACCAACATCACCATCACAACTTCCACCATGATTCAGGAGAAAGCCATCATGATTGCAATGTAACTGGGCATGAATGCGGACATCCGCTACATAAACATCCTCATTCCCACCACCATCATCATCATCACCATCATCGTCACCCTCAGCGTCATCATCATCATCATCACCACCACAATCATTCTCACCACAATCATTCTCACCATCATGGACACCTCCATGAGTATAGAGACCCACAAATTCTTGGCCATTATCAAGCAGGTCCTGCAGGTCCCAGGGACAACCATAAGTCTGAACAGACTCAAGAGGAACGTCCTGGCATTCCCCCTCCTCCAGGACCTCAGTACCCTCCTCCTCCGCCCGGGGGTCCCCATCATTTTCCTCCTAGTAAATATCCACCACCACCTCTTAGGCCTCCACCTCCCCGACCTTTTCCTCGTCGGCCAGAGGATCACCACCGATGGCCCTATGGGAGGTTTCCTAAATTTTACCATCGCTGCCCCCACCGTCATCACAGGTCTAATGACACTGCGTATAAAAGTGAAGAAAGCGGATCCTTAGAAGAGCAAGATTCATTCAGCAGCTATCATTCTTTCCATCATAGCAGCGTGGACTTTGTCCATCACGTTCCAATTTTGAGTGAACATGATGTCCTCCAAGCTCCTGGTGCCAACTTTCTTGACCATCTCTTGCCTGACCAAGGAAGACATGGAAAACAATTTTTCCCAGAGGTTTCCTCGGGATCAAAATCATGCCCAGGGAAGCCCAAATATGACCTCTTGCCAGGCATTTTGTCTTTATTTCCTACACCATCAGCACATTAAAAAGCTTTTCATAGAAAAAAATAATACCTGCATTTATATGTGTTGATTTTAGTTTAAGTTCCCCATAAATTGTAATCACGAGAGATAAATATCTTATATGGAGAGCATAGTTTATATATAATCTTAGAGCAGCGGTTCTCAACCTGTGGGTTGCGACCCCTTTGGGGGTCGAACGACCCTTTCACAGAGGTCGCCTAAGACCATCGGAAAACACATATTTCCGATGGTCTTAGGAACCGAGACACCGCTCCTCTATCCGTCCACATACGAGTACCCGGGGACGGTGTGACGCATGGGCGGCCCTCGAATGCACAGGCGCTGATGTAAGGGCCGCGTGCGCTAGCCCGCCATCTTGGTGCCATGCCCCCTTTGTCACCTCATTGCTTCTCACCTGGCAATGCGCACGTGCGGGGAGGGGGCAGGGAGGGGGTCGCGGCATTAGGAAGGTTGAGAACCACAGTCTTAGAGTGATACATGGTCTGGAAATCATTTGAAAAATATATTTCAGATGTTGCATAATTTCATGTGCAATAACAACCTCTGCCATTCTTTAAAACAGCCTGGTTTTTTTTCAGTCTTTCCATAAAAATCTGGAAGGAAGATTCTAATGTTTTATTCTAAGGAATAGATTGCATACACCACACACAGGGAAAGAGGATTTTGTAGAAAGAATGTTCTTATGGAATGTCTGATTCTAAATATCTTCTCTATTTTATTTAGTCCAGTGGTATTCCATTAAAACGAACAGATTTGGACAGAAAAAGTCCAAATAACTAGTATCTGGCAGCAAAAAAAGAAAAAGAAAAGAAAACAGGAATTTCCTGAATCTCTTTGCTGCCACCTAATGGTTATCTGCGAGTCCCTTGGACTGCAAGGCGACCAAACCGGTCAGTCCTAGAGGAGATCAACCCTGACTGACTGCTCTTTAGAAGGCCAGATCCTGAAGATGAAACTCAAATACTTTGGCCACCAAATGAGAAGGAAGGACTCACTGGAGAAGAGCCTAATGCTGGGAACGATTGAGGGCAAAAGAAGAAGGGGACGACAGAGAATGAGGTGGCTGGATGGAGTCACTGAAGCAGTCGGAGTGAGCTTAAATGTATTCCGGGGGATGGTAGCAGACAGGAAGGCCTGGAGGAACATTGTCCATGGGGTCGCAATAGGTCGGACACAACTTTGCAACTAACAACAACAATAAATGGTTATCTAGAGTTTTGTAAACCAGATTTTGTAGACCAAGTTTCTTTTATGGCCAGATTGAGTTGAAGTGAGAGGGGACACCCATTGCAAATTGCTGAAGTTGAAAAATATTCTACTTTTCCTCAGGCCAAGCTTTTATCAATTGTAAACAATCCAGAGGTTTCAAACTGTGGGTAAATCACAAAGGCCAATGTTATATCTGTAAAAAGTGTCAACAGAGACCGTATTTCCACAACACATTTACTCGGTGGCATATGCATTAGATATTGAGTTAGTGTCAGCCTTGAGTAGCATACTGTGCAGGTACAACTTACTTGGTTAGCTTATTGTTTAATGGGTAGCCTGCAAATGTATTTTAAGGGTTTTTCAAAATTGGCAAAAGGGCTTTGAAATCAATAGCACAAGTCCTGATAGGAGCTATAGATGTGAAAGATGAGCAGGCTGAGCTGGAAGGTGGAGTTAAACACGTCATCAGTTTGGAATCATTGCACAGCCACAAAAGACCTATGTCCAGCCCCCCATGAATTCCATGGATCCTTATCTAGCACCAATTTAGCTTTAGCAATAGCAATAGCACTTAGACTTATATACCGCTTCTCAGTGCTTTACAGCCCTCTCTAAGCGGTTCACAGAGTCAGCATATTTGCCCCCAACAATCTGGGTCCTCATTTTACCCACCTCAGAAGGATGAAAGGCTGAGTCAACCTTGAGCTGGTGAGATTTGAACCGCCGAATTGCAGCTAGCAGTCAGCTGAAGTAGCCTGCAGTACTGCACTCTAACCACTGCGCCACCTCGGCTCTGACCATTAGTTGACTAGATTCTTGTGTGGAGGAAGATATAATAATTTTTTCTGTGCTTTGAACTCAGTGAGTGTTCCTGTTTCTGCGCCTGACAATAAGTGAGCAAAAACAATCTGTACCTGTATGTCATTCAGAAAGAAGTGACAACTGTTCCTGTAATGCTTAAATGCAATCTATCTTGATCTTGTCTTTCTGTTATTGATTTGAAATTAATAAAAACCACAAGGGGGTGATTTTAGCACAAACCGAGACAAGGTCCCTGCAACCCACAACCTCATGGGCCATTGCTCCTAAAATTATAAAACAATGATTTCTCAGACAATTGCACATAGGCCTGAATACAAAATGGCATATAGAGTCGGCCTCAACTGCAGATTACAAATGATTATGCTTATCCTTGTAAAAATAAACAATCTAAAAATTCATCCATTTGCATCTTACTCAGCATTAAATTGTTTCCCCCCCCCCTACTTTAAATTCAACATCTAGGTCAGGGGTGGGGAACGATGGCTCCCTTTATGACTTGTGGACTTCAACTCCCAGAATTCCTGGCTCAGGAATTCTGGGAGTTGAAGTCCGCAAGTCATAAAGGGGGCCATCGTTCCCCACCCCTGACCTAGGGATATCTATTCCAAATATAGTAGCACATTGAGAACCGTTTTCAATCCTTGGATCTACCGGACAAGTTTATTCTGTTGGTGGGATTTTACAATGTTTATCCTACAAAAGTGCTAAGCGAAGGATGTTCTGTGTGGCTCTGAAAACTGCTTTTCCCAGGCTGACAAAGGTAAATATTGGGCAGGTTTCCAAGCAGACTCCTAGTTCTGTTGACTCAGCATTTGCATCACCTTTTTACTCCCTGAATCATGCACACGCTTACCTCATCAATATTGACCATAGAGAGGGGAAAGCATCAACTCTTGGGAAAGATTCTCAAATTCCACTCTTTCTCCCTTTAAAATTGACTTATTATCAACCTAGAAAATGTTCTTGAGATTCCCAGAACCACCCACAGTTGTAAACATGGTCTGACTCTGACACTGTAAATGTCAAGCCTGAATTTGATTGGGGTGTGGGATTGTTTGTATCCTTGGGCATTCTGACATGCATTCAGCTTGACACAGTTTGGAGCTGAAGTGGGGATGGGGCCTTCAGTCAAAACCGAATTCCTAACTGATGAATCAACCCAGTAGTGGGTTCTAAAACCCATTGCTACCGGTTTGTGTGTGCACTCAGGCGCGCGTGATGCTTCTGCGCATGCGCAGAAGCGTCCCGGGTGGGTGGGCGGAGCCTCCCGCTGCCACCGTCGCTACCAGTTCTAAGAACCGGGCTGAACCGGGAGCAACCCACCGCTGAGTCAACCACATTCCAACGTCTGGCTGACCGGAGGAGGAGGAGAGTTGTTGCCAAGCAACCGGCTCCCATCCTGGACAATATGACAGTTGTTTTGAAAACTTGAGAAACTGAAACTTATATTGGGGTGAAAAGCCCGGGAACTTTAGTACTGGCTTTTCACCAGTAGCGCCAAGATGGTGTATCTAAATAAATTTGTTCTTTGAGGAAAAGCAATGCCTCAGAGTTCGATTTGTAATGGGTGCATTACTTGGATCCTGATAGTAAATTGCAAACATGAATTTTAAACTGCTGGTAAATAAACTTGGTATTCTCTCTCTCTCTCTCTCTCTCTCTCTCTCTCTCTCTCTCTCTCTCTCTCTCTCTCTCTCTCTCTCTCTCTCTCTCTCTCTCTCTCTCTCTGTGTGTGTGTGTGTGTGTGTGTGTGTGTTAAGCAAGTACTTGAAGAAACCTGTAAGGATTTTTTCAGTGTATGTTTCCAGTCTATGAAATATTTGTAACCCCGTATCAGTTTACCATAGGCTGTTCAGATTCTGCTGGCAAAAATACCCCCCCCCCATTTTAAAGCTCTTTCTCCCCTTCCCACACTTTACCATATTTAAAAAGGAGCCTCTTTCCCCTCAATATGGAACTCTTCATTCTGCTAGTCCTCAGCATTAGATTTTGCCAATCAGTTCTCTCCGAGATGAAATGGATTAGGATGACCCAGAAGTTGTTGATGCTGCGGTTAAAGCAATAAATGTGCTTAATGAATAGCAATAGCAATAGCCCTTAGACTTATATACCGCTTCATAGTGCTTTACAGCCCTCTCTAAGCGGTTTACAGAGAAAGTTAAGAAACTTCATGAAGACCTATGACGTGTAAAAAGGTTACATCACAGCAACTGGACCAAAGTTTATTAAACTGAGAGGTTTTGTTACTCATCCAAGTAATTTCTTCGGTCAAATGAAAATTTTGGTTAGGCATAGAGTCAGGGAGTCATTGGAATAAACTAACTCTTAACTCTACATTTACATACATATGAAGACCAAACACATACAATAGAAATACATTTACTTTTAATGTCATCGTTCAAGCTGTTGGAAGAAAAATTCGGTCCAGTTCCAAGGCAGGAGAAAGATGCTGGAAATAAAATGGAGGCTGGCTGGTTGGAAAGATGGCCTCTTGTTTATTTGGATGTCAGAAACTTCAGTGACAGCAGCATGTTTCTGGGGTGGCTGACAAAATGGCTGAGTGCGTGGATGGATTTTTATAGGGTTCTTGGGTTTGGTGATTGAGATGCTCCAGGGGGTTGTGCAATATAGTGAGCCTTGTGTCTTTTGCTATTCTAATGGTGGTGGGTAAATCCTATTATGACCTAAAGGCAGTGGTGGGATTCAGCTGGTTTGCACCAGTTCGGGTGAACCGGTTGTTAAATTACACCACCACCCCCTGCGCTATCAAAGTGGATCCTGGGTGCTGCCCAGAGAAATAGGAAATGGAGCGGCCGGCGCAAGGGAAGGAGAAGGCCACTTTCCCTCTTTCTTCTCCCTGCTCCTCCTCCTTCCCTCATGCCAGCCGCTCCATTTCCCGTTTCTCCATTGCAGCGCAGCGCCCAGGATCCACTTTGATAGCGCAGGGGGGGGGTAATTTAACAACCGGTTTGCCCAATGTCAGATTGGCCATCGCGGTAGGCTCATCCCGCATGTGCGGTGGAGCTGGAGGATGAGGATGAGCCACGCCTCCCACGACAGCCAACCTAACCCTGGGCGAACCGATTGTTAAATTATTTGAATCCCACCACTGCCTAAAGGTCATGTCCTGTCCTTAGAATTTGGGTGGGGGAATGTAAATTCTTAAGCCCATCAGCTCCAGCCTTCTGTGGGAGCTTGTGGCTGAAGGTGTTTCATTTATGAATAGTGTCAGGCCTGGAAACCATCTTGAGCATTGGATCTTCAGGCTTGCCACATTTAGTGCTGTGGGAAACTGGGAGGGGGGATTGTGTGAGTGGGGAACTATAGTCAAAATAACATTCCTTTCTCCGAGAGTCAAGGTCATTCTGCCCTGCACCTGGAGGGGTGTGACTGGGAGGCATCTCCAGTTGGGACGGTGCATTGATTGGACCATGTGATGGACATGTGGGTGCTGGGGCAGAGACTTGGGCTTTCTTTTGGGTGTGGAAAACCAGAAAAGCTTTCAGATTCGGGTTTTCCCAGATGTGCCAATATGACATCTCTAATAAAATAGACTTTTGAGGAAACTCAAGCCTTGGAGTTTCCTTTTGTTGGCGGTGTTACTTGGAACCCTGACAAATAGATTGGCCCAGTCTTTCTTAATAGGTACAAAATATCCATCTCTAAAGACTTGAGACTTCTGCTGGCAGGAAGACTGGAGTTGCTTTCTGCTTTGTTAAGGTTTTTTTTCCATTTCTCCTTTGATATAATATTCTGCATCTTTTAATATTCCCCAAAATATTTCATTGTGTAGGGCGGGCCTTCCCACAATGCCTATAGAAAAATGAAATTTGTAACAGCAGAAACATCAAAATCTAATCTATGGGAATGTTGTACTTTGGTACTGCATAAGAGGGCACCGTAAGCACATTCCACTGAAAGCTCCACCAAATTTGGAAAGAAAATAAAATAAATGCATGGAAAATAATCATACCTGGTTTCGTTCATTTGATTTTTCTCTTTTGTAATCCTACTCCCTCACCATCTGAGCATTGGAAAATGCTCAGTTGCACTCCTTGAGAAAGGAGCATTTCTGTAACAGTAAGATGACCTTTACCAATAAATTCTAGGACATTGAATTTCAGCTCAACACAATTTCATACGTCTGACTCTGTATTCCAACCAAGTACTTCACATTCAATTACTTTCGTTTGGGGATTCTCCAAAAAACTCCAAACAGTCTTTACAAATCTTGTGCTCTTCAGATGATTTTAGCCCTTTAAGGTAGGCCAGATCTGGAAACAGACTCCACAAGCAACTTGGTCTAGTACAGGGGCCGGCAACCTTAAAAACTCAAAGAGCCATTTGGACCCGTTTCCCAGAGGAAACAAAACACCCGAAGCCACAAAACCTGGGTGGGGGTGGCCAACTCGACGTCACTCCCACCGAGTCACATGACCCCCCCCAGCTACGCCTACCCAGGTTTTGTGGGTCTGTTTTCTATGAGAAAAAGATATCTGTCTCTCTCTCTTTTCCCTCGCTCGCTCTCTCCATCTCTTTTTCTCCCTCTCATCTTTCTTTCTCTCTTTCCCTCTCCCCATCTCTCTCTATCTCTCTCTCTCCCTCTCCCTCCCTCATCTGTCTCTTTCTCCCTCTCTCTCCCCTTCTCTCTGTGTGTGCTGAGGAATGATCGCCACCCCCGGCTTCTCTTCGGGCGACTCTCCTCCCCTTCTCGCAATTCCCTGGCTGGCTGTGGCATGCACGGGGAGAACCTCTTCAAGGCGCAAAGGCGCATGCAGAGGGCAGGTGGCGAGCGGCTGCACGCTTAAGGAGGGTCTTTGGGCGTGGCTTCTTTCCTGCCCTAAGGATCCAGCCATTGCCTTGCTGTGTCCTGTCCTGCCCCCCCCCCAGCTCTTCAGCCGAGCGAGGAGGGCGTGAGCTCCAGCCCGAAGCAGCAGGAAGCGAAGGCTGCCTTACGTGCAAATGTGGCGTGAAGGCAGCTACAGGGCCACTTCTCTCCTGCCCTAAGGATCCGGCCATTGCCTTGTCGTGTCCCATCCCGTCCCCCCCCCCCACAGCTCTTCGGCTGAGCGGGGAGGGCGTGAGCTCCAGCCAGAAGTAACAGGAAGTGAAGGCTGCCTTACACGCAAATGTGGCATGAAGGCAGCTACAGGGCTGCTTCTCTCCTGTCCTAAGGATCTGGCCATCACCTTGCCGTACCCCCCCACCCCGCATGAGAGGAGAAGGAGGTGGAGGAGGGTCGCCGGAGCGAAGGCAGCCTTCGCTTTCTGCTGCTTTGGGCTGGAGCTTACGCCCACTGCGCTCGGCCGAAGAGCTGCCAGAGGGACAGGACAGGACATGGCAAGGCAATGGCCAGATCCTTAGGACAGGAGAGAAGCCGCGTCCAAAGAACCTCCTTAAGCGAGCCACCGCCTGTCCTCCGAGTGTGCCTTTGCTGCACTTGGCACTCGCTTGAGGGTCTCCCCGTGCATGCGCACACTCCTGCCCCTGCCACAGCCAGCCAGGGAGTCACGAGAGGGGGAGGAGGGAGGAGGGAGAAGGGAAGCCTCGGCCGGGGGTGGCTATGTTCCTCAACCAGTGCCGGAGAATCAGCCACGCCCGCTTCTCCATTCACGCCGTCACCCTTACCTTTTCAGGCCAGGTGAGGGAGGGGAGGGCGAGGCCAGCCAGTGATGGGACAGGGAGCCACAGCAGGGGGTCCAAAGAGCCGCATGCAGCTCCGGAGCCGCGGGTTGCTGACCCCTGGTCTAGTAGTTAAGGCACCAGGCTAGAAAGCGGGACACTGTGAGTTCAAGTCCAACCTTAACTATGAAATTGAGGGAATATATAATCCCCAGCCAACCAAACACAAATCTAGGCTGATTATAGCCATTTGCTGAGATGAACCAGTTTAGTGTAGTAGATAAGGTGCTGACCTAGGAGACAAAGAGACAGTAAGCTTGAGTCCTGCCTTTGGTATGAAAGCCGGCTACATGACTTTGGACCAGTTACCCTCTCTCAGTCCACCCACCTCACAGGGTTGTTGTTGTAGGAAAAATAGGAGGATGAAAGAATTAGGTATGTTCACCCTGGGTTACTTATAAAAGTAATATAGGTGGGAAGAATACAGTAGAGTAGAGTAGAGTAGAGTAGAGTAGAGTAGAGTAGAGTAGAGTAGAGTAGAGTAGAGTAGAGTAGAGTAGAGTAGAGTAGAGTAGAGTAGAGTAGAGTAGAGTAGAGTAGAGTAGAGTAGAATTCTTTATTGGCCAAATGTGATTGGCACACAAGGAATTTGTCTTTGGTGCATAAGCTCTCAGTGTACATACAAGCAACAAGTGATAAATCATGATCATGAATCATCATAAAAATACATTCATCATAAATCATAAGATACAACACTTAGTGATAGTCATAGGATACTAAATAAGCAATCAACATAAATCATACTAGGATACTAAATAAAGCAATATAAATTGTAAGATTCAAGCATTATTAGAAAGAAATCTAATAATAATTGCAATGAATCACCATTTATGATGTAATGTAATTAAACCAGCCTCTGCTCTGCTTTCCAGTTTTCCCGTTTGAACTTTCTCCTATAGTCGTAAGAATGAAATAAAGTGAAATTTATCTGAGATATTGAATGATAGCCCTTTCACTGCTGAAAGAATGTGAGATCTCCCACTCATATGTTGCCCCAACACAACTCCAGTCAATCACTGAAAAAGCCTGAGTCACTTAAAGTTCCTGGAGACAGCACATGTTCTACCTTACCAATCTTGAAAAGGTTTGCCAATCTCACATATTCCTAACAGCAGCCCCAGTGTCTCATCTTCATCTTTTTTGGATGGGTTGAAGGTCAACTTCCTTTATTCCCCCACCCCCCAAAAAAACAACCACAGCCATTTTGGCTTGGAATGACGGGAGCGGAGCTTGAATATACTGTATCCAGTAGTCACCAGAAATAAGAAAACTGCCTTTAAAACATCTCCAAGCTGGCCCTACCACTTGGTAGAAGGACACAGCTTCCTCAGGCAAAAGATGTAGAGAAGCAACAGAGGGATTAACAGATTAACAGAGTTAGAAGGGACCCTGTAGGTCATCTAGTCCAACCCCCCACTCAAGCAGGAGACCCTACACCATTTCTGACAAATGGCAGTCCAATCTCTTCTTGAAAGTCTCAAGTGATGAAGCTCCCACAATTTCCGAAGGCAACTTCTGTTCCATTGGTTGATTATTCTCACTGTCAGAAAGTTCCTCCTTATTTCTAGGTTGAACCTCGCCTTGATCAGTTTCCATCCATTATTCCTTGTCTGGCCTTCGGGTGCCGTGGAAAATAGCTTGACCCCCTCCTCTCTGTGGCAGCCCCTCAAATATTGGAACACTGCTATCATGTCTCCCCTGGTCCTTCTCTTCGCTAGACTATCCATGCCCAGTTCCTGCAACCGCTCTTCGTATGTTTTAGTCTCCAGTCCCCTGCTCATCCTGGTTGCTGTCCTCTGCACTTTTTCTAGAGTCTCAATATCTTTTTTATAGTGTGGTGACCAAAACTGGATGCAGTGCTCTAGGTGTGGCCTTACTAAGGCTTTATACAGTGGTATTAGTACCTCACTTGATCTAGATTGTATCCCTCTGTTAATACAGCTTAGGATTGCATTGGCTTTTTTGGCTGCCGCTGCACAGAGATGTTGGGGGGGCAGAGGGGAAGCAGAGAGGGTTGCGTCAGCTACCACATAGTTTTCAGAGACATGTGGACACTCTTCCTGGCAGCACTTTGCTTTTTAAAACAGGCAATGCCAGACTACACACTTTAAAAAAAAAAAAGACAATATGGGAAAAAAAGAAAATCCTAGCCTGCCAGCTTGGCTTTCTCTTATCTCACAGCAGATCTTGTTGCCAAGAAAAGCAAAAAAAAAAAAAGTTGCCCTGGTAATTAAAAAAAAAAAGTTGTTCTCTTAGTGCTCAGAAGTATTTTCTAGGTGGAAGGGAAAGTGCCCATTTCTACTTAATTTCAGGCAATAAAATATTGTGTGTTGGGGGGGGTAGGGGGGAAATATACCAGTCAGAAGAGCTAGGAGAATCGGCTGATATATAATTACAGTATAATTAGTGCTTTGTTAAAATCGAAATGTGAAATAAAATATGCTAAATGCATTTAAATAAATACATTGTCAACTCTGAAGCTGGCCTGACCGAAGCCATTTTGAGACTTCAGTGTTGCCACACTGGAGCTGAGGGATAGGGAGGGGGGAATAGAAATAGCTGGGGTTTTGTAGCCAAAACAAAATACTTTCTCCTGGGAACCAAGGACATTCCCACAGGTGGCCAGAGAGAGAGGAGGAGTGAAGTTACCAGGCAACCGGATGGCACCTTGATTGGACTATGTGACTGATTGTTTGGGAAAGGGGAAAAACTTTTACTTTTAATTAGGTGAAAACCGCGGGAACTTTCAGTGTCGGTTTTCACCAGGTTGTGCCAATATTATATTTCCTTTTTTTTTAAAATAGTTTTTATTTAAGTATTTACATTTAAAAAGCGACATAAAAAGACGTATACAAAAAAATAAACAAAACAAAACATCACAGTACAAATTACACTACATACCCTCTAGGGTTATAATACAGCATTTCATATTGACATTAATCTTGTGCTTATATAATCCTATTCATTTACATGATTAATTACTATTCCTTAACATAGTTATAATATTTTAACATACTAAAAAGAAGAAAAAAATTCGTCAATACTAATTTAGTTATTTACTAATTTGATTTCTCTTTTCAAGCCAATCATATAATTTACTCCAAATTTCATAGTATTCTGAATCCTCTTTCTCATTTAATTCCATAGTCCTTTTATCTAGCTCAGCACAGTCAAGATTTTCCTAATTATTATACTTCCGGTTGGTGTATCAGTTTGTTTCCAATATTGTGCAAGGCTAATTCTAGCTGCGGTAAGTATATGCAATATAATGTAATAGTATTTTTTATCCATTTTCAGGTCCAGTATTCCCAGCAGAAATATTTCCGGTTTCAGATTTATTTTCTGTTCTATAATTTCCTCTAACCATTTCTGAATTTTACACCAAAATTTCTTTATGACGGGGCAGGTCCACCACATGTGGTAGCATGATCCAATTTTATAGTTACACTTCCAACATTTGGGAGATAAGTTTGAATACATTTTGGCCAAACTCGCTGGGGGTAAATGCCATCGATAGTACATCTTATAAAGATTTTCTTGGTAAGTCGTTTCTTTTGTAATTTTTATAATTTTTATTCCAAAGTCTATCCCATTGTTCCAGCATTATATTATGCCCAAAGTTTTTGGCCCAACTAATCATGTTCCCTTTTACTATTTCTTCCTCCATTTTATATCTTAATAAAAATTTGTATAATTTAGTTATTGTATTCCTTTCCTGTTCTAATAAAATTTTGTCTAATTCTGATTGTTTCCTTTGTATACCAAATTGTTTTCTATCCTCATTTAATCTTGATTTAATTTGTAGATATGGCCACCAATCAATATTAATTCTTTGTTGTTCCAGTGTTTGAATTGATTTTAAATCCCCTCTCTCATCTAAAATTTCTGAATATCTAACCATTTTATGTAGGTCTATTGTATTTGGGTGGGTCATTGCTTCCATGGTTGATAGCCAGCTCAGAATTTCCATATAGTGTTTTGGTTTTTTTATCCAAATCCTATGCAGTGAATCCCTAATCATGTGTCTTTGAAAATATGAATGTGTCTTATTTTTCTCATCCCACAGAAATCCATGCCAACCTGCTTGTAGGTCATATCCTTCTAATGTTAATGTTCTTTTATTTTTAAGTTGAATCCAATCCATGTCAACACCGCTGCTTGGTAATATAGTTCCCATTCCAGTAGGCCGAATCCCCCTCTATTCCTATTATTTTATAAAAAATTTAATTTAATTTGTGGTTTTTTCCCGACCCATATAAATTTGGATGTTATTTTGTTCAAATGTTCGAAATATTTCTTTTCTAATTTAATCGGTACTGTCTGGAATAAGTATACTGTAGCTGTTTAGGTAATATATTCATTTTGATAGTTGAAATCCTTCCAAATAATGAACTTTTTAATTTATTCTCTGTTTCTTTATTAATTTTAAGGCCTGCTACTTTACCAAATTGACTTATCTCGTTCAATAATATTGGTCCTACCTCTATTGGTTCTTCTATAATAAATGCAAGGTCATCTGCGAAGGCCTGTACTTTGTATTCTTGTTCTCTAATTTTTAGGCCTTTGATCTCCGGATTCTGTCTAATTTGCTGCAGTAATATTTATATTGAGAAAATAAATAATAGTGGGGATAGTGGGCATCCTTGTCTTACTCCTTTTGATATGTTGAATCCATCCGTTATTTCTCCATTTAAGATTATTTTTGCTACTTGGTTTGAATAAATTGCTCTAATCGTTCTGATATAATTTTCGCCAAAGTTCATCATAATTAATTGGCTGATTAAAAATTCCCAATTTAAATTATCAAATGCTTTTTGTGCGTCGAGGAATATGAGTGCTACTGATTTCCCCAGATGGGATTCATAATATTCCAGAGTGTCCACTATTGTTCTTATGTTATTTTTTATGTGTCTGTTAGGGAGAAAGCCATTCTGATCTGAGTGTATTATTTCATTGAGTATGTTTTTTAACCTTTCTGCCAGTATTGTTGTAAAAATTTTATAATCCACATTTAGCAGCGAGATTGGCCTGTAATTTTGGATCTTTGTTTTCTCTATACTGTCCTTCGGAATTAGAGTTATCAAAGCCTCCGTCCATGATTTTGGGATCTTTCCTTTCTCTAATACCTCATTATATGTTATCAACAGTAGATTTTCCAATGGTTTATGTAGTTCTTTGTAAAATTCTGCTGGGATTCCATCTGGACCTGGAGTTTTATTGTTGTTGTTTTTTTTGTTGTTGTTTTTGAATTGCTTTTTCTAATTCAGACATTGTTATTGCTTCATCTAGTATTCCTTTTGTCATTTCTGATATGGGCGTAGGATTTCTCTGTTGTATATAACTTTTAATATCTCCCTCTTTTATATCTTCCTTGCTATATAATTTTTGAAAATATTGTATTGCTATATTCTTTTTCTCCTCCATTTGGGATTGTGTCATCCCATTTTCGTCTTCCAATTGTTGTATAACTTTCTTTTCTTTTTCTTTCCTTAATTTGTAGGCCAGCCATCTTCCCGGTTTGTTGGCATTTTCAAAATAGTTTTGTCTAGCTGCTTTGATTTTTTGGGCCACTTCCTCTTGTGTAATTAAATTTATCTTATGTTTAAGTATTTCTTTTTTCTCTCTAAGCTTACAATTTTGGAGTTCTGTCTGCATTTTATATTCTAATTCTCCTAATTTATCCTGTAAGTCCATAATTTGTTTCTTCTTATTATTATTCCTTTTTATAGTGCAAGCAATAGTAAGACCCCGAATATAAGCCTTCGTTGTATCCCACAAATTCTGGATGGTTGTTTCATCGTTCCAGTTTTTTTCCAGAAAAAATGTTAATTCTTTTTCCAAGCATTGAATATAATTCTTTTCCTTTATTATTCTTTGATTCATAGTCCACCTCTTTTCCCCTTTTTCCCCCCCTTCCTTGCAGTGTAATTGCTAAGGGGTTGTAGGCCAATAAGGGGGCAATATTATATTTCCAATT
This sequence comes from Thermophis baileyi, assembly GCA_003457575.1. NCBI lineage: Eukaryota > Metazoa > Chordata > Lepidosauria > Squamata > Dipsadidae > Thermophis > Thermophis baileyi. The sequence continues at coordinate 1,898,002 of QLTV01004294.1, read as the reverse complement.
AAACTATTCTTTGAGGAAGCTACCTGCTTCAGAGTTTTGTTTGCCATGGACGTATTACTTGGATACATTGTTTGGAGAATGCCCAATAACAGAACAACATTTTAGAGGTATCTTAAGATGCCTCCAGGTTTCACCCCTTTCCGAAATATGTCCAGAATCTCTACTCATACCGGAAGACCAAGAGTTGAGAAATTCCATCCTGATCTGAAAGGACACCACATTCATGAAACCACGTGGGGCCTTGGCCATGCCCACAGGCACAAACAGGGCCACAGACATGGACATAAAAAGTCAACAGAGAGCTCTTCTGAAGAAGTTACAGTTGTCTCACCTGTCCCAAAGGTGCTTTTCAAAAGGCAACTGGACTTTCTTGGTTTTTTTCTTGAAAAATATTTCGCTTCTCATCCAAGAAGCTCCGTCATTTCCAAGAAAGCCAAGTTGTTTTTTTTGGAAAAAGTTCCTTTGGGACAACCATGACCTGGATGTTACCTGTAGTATACACCTATGGCAATGTCATTCTTTTTTTCCTTTTATATTGACCCATATGCATTCAAGGGGGCTTTCATTCTTGGTTTTGTGCATTTCAATACAGATGTAGTGATCTCTTACATATAATGCAACTCCATCTTCTGTTTTGTTAGGTCTGTTTCTTTTGAACAGTTTGTTCAACAGTTTATCCTTCCATCAGTACATTCAAGTCAAGTTTTATCCCACCAAGTTTTGGTAATGGAAACTATATCATACTTGCCGTCTTGTACTAGCACTTCAAGTTCACATTGGTTGTTCCACAAACTTTGAGCATTTGTGGAACAACCAAGGTGAATTTGAATTACTAGTACACGAAGGCAAAAATCATATAGTTTCCATTACTTAAACTTGGTGGGAAGAAACTCATGACTAGATTGTATTGATGGAATACTACAGGCAACCCAACCAAGCAGAAGAAATAGATGAACCTTTTGCTAACCAGTTAACAAATGTATGTAGGAAACATACCACAGTAATAATGGGGAACTTTAACTCCCCTGATATCCACTGGGAGGCAAACACCACATCAAGTGGGAGATTGAAATGTTCCTGACCAACCTAGTTGACAACTTTGTCATCCAAAAGGTAGAGGAGGGAACTAGACAGACAGCTATCTTGGACCTAATTCTTACTAACAGAGAAGAAGGGATAGAGGGAGTTGAAGTTGACACAACTTTGAGGGAGAGTGACCATATCATATTGGAATTCAATATAATGCAAACACTAATGACTGTATGACTGTAACTTTGTTGCTTGTATCCTTACGATTTACATTGACTGGTTCCTAATATGATTTGATTGCTTATTCGTACCCGGACTATCATTAAGTGTTGTACTTGTGATTCTTGACGAATCATAAAATCTTTTCTTTTATGTACACTGAGAGCATATGCACCAAGACAAATTCCTTGTGTGTCCAATCACACTTGGCCAATAAAAAATTCTATTCTATTCTATTCTATTCTATTCACAAACAATAGGACATAATCAAACCAGTGTCTCAGACTTTAAAAGAGCTGATTTTAACAAACTTAGAGAGACCCTAGGAAGGATTCCATGGATGAAAATCTTGAAGGGGAAAACAACTCAAGAAGCCTAGAAAACTCTGAAAAATATTATTATAAAAGCCCAGTCCAGCTCAATATCATTGAAAAAGAAAACAATAAATCCAAGAAGAAACCAGCATGATTACATAAAGAACTGTCTGATAAACTGAAAGACAAAAAGGACAAGTACAAAAAAGTAAAGAAGGACATAAAACTAAGGCAGAATACCAACAAATAGCCCAAACTTGCAAAGATGAAGTTAGGGAAAGCTAAGGTTCAGAATGAAATAAGACTTGCAACAAATGCCAAAAATAATAATTAAAAAAGTTTCTTTCAACATATAAAAAAACAAGAAAAAAGTCAAGGAAACAACCGGTCCACTAACAAGAGAAGATGGCAAAAAAGTAACAGGTAGTAGAGAGAAGGCAGAGTTACTTAATTCATTCTTTGCATCTGTCTTCATGCAAAAAGGTAATACAGCTCAACCAACCAAAAACAACCATAAAAGACAGACTACGAACAGAAATTAAAATAAGCAAGAAAATGGTAATAGGACACTTGTTCGCTCTAAACAAGTCCAAATCACCAGGACCTGATGGATTACAACCCAGAATTCTAAAGGAGTTGGCAGATGTCATCTCAGAACCACTGTACCGTATCTTTCAAATATCCCGGAGCACTGGGGAACTACCAGAGCACTGAAAAAGAGCTGATGTGGTTCCCATCTTCAAAAAAAAGGAGGGGGGAACAGATACAGAAAACTATAGACCAATCAGCCTGACATCAATACCTGGGGAGATCCTGGAAAAGATAATCAAGCAACAGATCTGTGAACACCTAAAAGCAACCAAAGTTATAACCAGAAGCCAATACAGGTTTGTCAAAAACAGATCATGCCAAACAAATCTTATTTCATTCTTTGACAAAGTGACTAGATTAGTGGACCAGCAAAATGCAGTGTACATAGTATATTTGGATTTCAGTAAGGCATTTGACAAAGTAGACCACAACCTACTTCTTGGTAAGCTAAAAAAAAGTGATATAGATAGCATCACCACCAGATAGATTTGTAACTGGCTGACAAATCGCACTCAACATGTAGCCCTCAATGGAACTGCATCTACATGGAAGGAAGGAAGCAGTGGGATATCCCAAGGTTCAATTTTAGGCCAGTTCTCTTCAACATCTTCATAAAGTATTTAGATGAGGGAATAGAAGGGGAACTTATCAGATTTGCAGATGACACTAAACTGGCAGGAATAGCCAACATCCCAAAAGATAGGCTCAAGATCCAGATGGATCTCAACAGACTTGAACACCGGGCCCTATTTAACATAATCAAATTCAATGTAGAGAAAAGTAAGGTTTTACACTTCGGTAAGAAAAACCAAATGTACAGGTACAGATTAGGTGAAATCTGGCTCAATAGCAGTAACTGTGAGAGGGGTCTTGGAATCCTAGTGGACAATCACTTAAATATGAGTTAGAAGTGTGCGGTAGCAGCCAAAAAAGCTAATACAATCCTTGGTTGTATAAAATCAAAATCACAAGTATTAGTTTAGTACCACTTTATAAATCCTGAGTAAGACAACACCTGAAATACTGCATTCAGTTTTGGCCACCACATTGCAAAAAAGATGTTGAGACTTTGGAAAAAGTGCAAAGAAGAGCAACTAAGATGATTAAAGGCCTGGAGGCTAAAACATATGAAGAACAGTTGCAGGAATTGGGTATGGCTAGTCTAGTGAAAAGAAGGACTATGATAGCAGTGTTCCAGTATTTGAGGGGCTGCCACAAAGAAAAGGGGGTCAACCTATTTTCCAAAGCATCAGACAAGGCAAGAAACAATGGATGGAAACTAATCAAGGAGAGAAACAACCTAGAACTAAGGAGAAAATTTTCTAACACCGAGAGCAATAAACCAGTGGAACAATTTGCCTTCAGAAGTGCTAGTGCTCCATCACTGGTATTTATGCAATATCAGGGGTTTTCAATTCAATTGTATAGAATGCAAAGGATGCGTGTTTGTGTTTTATTTTTATAGTTATAATGTACACTGAAGATGGCATTTAATTTCATTGTATGAGGTGCAATGACAATAAAGTAAACTAAACTAAAGCCATGTGGAGGGGGGGGCGGGGGAACGAGAGGGGGTGGCGGGGGGGGGAAGCAGAGAAAGGGGGGCGATATGGGGGCGATGGAGCAAGACGTTTTGGGGACACTTTTGAATACGCATCGCTTATCTTCATGCGCATTGTGCAGCAGCCTCTACCCATACAGTGGCGCGCCATTGGCCAGAATGGGCAGTGATGGAGGGGGGAGCGCTTCTTTCAAAACATCGCATGCTGAGTGGCTGTCCCCTGTGACGTCAGCTGTAGTGTCAACGTAACTGTTGAAACTAGGTTTATCGACGTCCACGTGTGTTTTTCTAGTGTTCCAGTGCAGCCGAAAATTTAATTTGCAGGTAGTGCCTTTCACTACCTCTAGTTATGGTTATGAAGCTTTTTGGGTGAAAATGAGGAACACTTACCCAATATTTTGGGAGGAAGTTAAGTTGCTTCTTTTAGCTTTTCCTTCCACTTACTTAGTGGAGAGGGGCTTCAGCGCCATCCAACAGATCCTTTCTAAGTCAAGGAACATGTTGAAGATCTCTGAGCGCGGTGATTTAAGAATGCGATTAACAAAAATGGTTCCAGACATCAAGAAATTGGCATCAGCTCACCAAGCACAAGGCAGCCATTGATGTTCTTTTTTTTTTTTTGCTTTTTGTGTACATACATTTTTTTCGTTAATAATTGTCTGAGCTTTTATCGTATTTGCTTGTGTGTCTCTTTGTATTGTAGTTTTTTAGCGTGCACTCCAGTTCGATATTATATTTTGGTTTCTCAGTTTTATGTTTTCAATTTTTTTATTGTGCTCTTCGTGTAAACTTTTTGTGTAGATATATATTTTTCTTCAGTTTTAGGCATTAAATTTGTTGCTCTGGTTTTTGTTGCTTTCATTCTGTAAAATTTTTCTTTGTGTCTTTTTAATCCTTTTTACAGTGTGCATGAATATATACTTTTCTCGAATCTTAATTTAGTTTCAGAGTTTTCGTCTTGAAATTCTTAGTTCCTAGACTGGAAATAAATTATTTGCATCGATATGTCCTGATGACAATTTTAAAGAAAACAAAAAAAGTATTTGCATAAATTGAAGAAGAATTATTTCCTATGTTGTGATTGAGAGGTTATGTTGGGGGAGGGGGGCGATGACAACTTCCTCATTGGCTCAAGGGGGCGATTCGTTCAAAAAGGTTAAGAACCACTGGCCTAGAAGACCTCCAAGGTCCCTTCCAACTCTGTTATTCTGTTCTGTTCTGATTGAGAATCTCCATAGACATTTAGCTGAAGGAGTAATATTTTGACTCTGGGTATATAAGGCAATAAATGTTTCAATTTCTTGTGTTCCTTTTCTCTATTCTGTGTGTGAGAGCTCTTAGCCACCAATGCCATCTGGATCCCTGAAAAAAAATCCCCTAAGTGAGACAAAGGAACTCCTTGGTAAAAGCAGGGTTTATTCTCCTTTTCATTTTTTGCCTCCTTCCAGCAACGAAGTCCCTGAAGAGCTGATACTAATATTACTTAGTGGAAATTTTTCTGGTCACCCAGTTTGTTGACTTAGGAGCCTTCCAGATATTCTTAGCATCCAAATTCTGGGAACAGATGGGTGTATCTGCTGCTCAACATCAGGAAGAGCACAGGTTAACCCTCTGAACAAAAATCTGTTGGATTACATATAGCTTCCAAGTTCCACAACTATTTACAATGGAACAGAACAAACCATTCCAAACCTGTGCATGTACACATATAAACGACCATGATGCAATGAAGAAACACACAATGGTATCACTCGCAGCAAATGTAAACTGCAACATAACAATTTCTGGAACATCATCCCCACCCCCCACCCCGAGGGCATGTCACTCTGGAGGTGGTTAATGGACTAAGATAAGATGGCACCTCCTTCTCGTGGGCATCTTGCTCCCTTCTTTAGCCATCTTTGTCAATTTTAAACCAAGTTTGGTGTTACTATTTATTATTTTAATGTTTTATATTGTTGTTTTTATTGATTGTAAGTCACCTAGAGTCACCAATATGGACGGCATATAAGTTTTAAATTAATAAATAAGTAAAGTGTGTACATTATTTCTATTCCAAAATCTATCTATCTATCTATCATCTATCTATCTATCTATCATCTATCTATCTATCTATCTATCTATCTATCTATCTATCTATCTATCTATCTATCTATCTATCCCTTTATTTATTTATCAATAAAAAATGTATATATAGTATAACTGGTTTGTCGTGAATGCGACTGTCTGAGGGCCCCTGGAGTGAGGCTGAAAGGCAAAAGGAAGCAGTATGCTCCCTCCCATATTGTATACCAGGTGATCTTGAGAAAAAACATATATATATATCAGGGGTGGGTTCTAACTTACCTCGCTGCCAGTTTGCTTCCTCCC
>QLTV01004294.1:1871042-1890472 GCA_003457575.1 Thermophis baileyi | reverse complement strand
CTGCCTCAATTTGAACCAGGATGATTAGGGGCCTGGAGACTAAAACATATGAAGAATAGTTGCAGGAACTGGGCATGGCTAGTCTTTTTCAGTGCGAGAAGCCTGCAGCTGCTGCTCTTTGCTGGCGTGAGAAGCCTCCAGCCGCCGGTGTTTTTCTGCACGAGAAACCTGCAGCCTCCGCTCTTTGCTGGTGCGAAGGGGCTGCAGCAGCCTCCTCTTTGCTGGCCAGAACCGAGCCGGTAGCGGCGGCTGGAGGCTTCTCACGCCGGCAAAGAGTGGCGGCTGCAGGGGTCTCATGCAGAAAAACACTGGCGGCTGCAGGCTTCTCATGCCGGCAAAGACCGGCAGCTTCTCACGCAGCAAAGACCAGCGGCTGCAGGCTTCTTGCACCAGCAAAGAGGTGGCAGCTGCAGGCTTCTTGGTTGGGGGGGGACACGGCGAGGCTTGGCCACCTTTCGGGCCCTGCTCTGGGCTGCCACCTGCTCATCAGCAGGCCCCCCTCCCTTGCAGCTTGGAGCTCCAAGCGGAAGAGGTCCTCGGCTGTTGCGAAGAAGGGACATCCTCGGCTGTTGCGAAGAAGCTTTGTTCTCTTTGAGAGCCGCTTTCCACCTTGTTTGCGGGTGTGGCGCACCCAGAGCTGCCCCTTCTTCGCAGAAGCTGAGGACTTCTTCCGCTTGGAGCTCCAAGCTGCGGGGAGGGGGATGGCTGCATTGCCGGCAGCTTTGAGGGCTCCTTCCCTCAGTGGTTTGTTTTCTTACCTCTAGGCGGCTACGCCGATTTTATCCTTAGGCTGCTCCGCGCCTTTTGATCTTTCTCAGGCGCGGAGAAAAGCGACCCTGTGAAGGGACCGAGCCTGCTGCTGAACTTGGAAGCTGAGAGGCTTCTTTTCCACCCAGCCGCTGGTGAGCTGCCTCCTTCCCTGGGCCTCCGCTCGCTCCCACCCACTGCCTCACTGAGAGAGAATCCAGATTTTAAGGCATTTGGCAACTTTAAGGCATTTGGAAAGAAGGGTCTTGGATCCAAGTGAAAAGTTGCCAAATGTCAAAAAAGTGTTTTCCTCTCCCGCTTTCCCGATGCACATCGGAGAGCTACGCGCCCTCCAGCTCCTCCTTCTCAGCTCCAAGCTGCGGGGAGGGGGGCGGCTGCAACGCCGGCAGCTTCAGGGGGCTCCTTCCCTCAGTGGTTCATTTTCTTACCTCTAGGCGGCTCCGCGCCTTTGATCTTTCTCGGGCGCGGAGAAAAGTGACCCTGTGAATTGACCGAGCCTGCTTACCTTGCCGCCAGTTCGCTTCCTTCCTGCGCATGCACAGTGCCGAAAACTCGGATTCTGCGCATGCACAGAAGAAAAAAAAACCAGAAAAAAATTCAAAAAAAATTTCAAAAAAAAAAGATGGCAGCGCCCACGGACCAGCACCGACCAATTGGATCTGTGACGTCCTCGTGACGTCACCAGCAGGTCGCTACAAGTTCGGGTGAACCTCTGGTGGGTTCCTCCCAGTTCGCACTGGTTCTATAGAACCGGTAGCAAACCACTGGTGAGGTCACGGAGCCGGTTCTGTCAGTGCCGGTCCGTGGACGCTGCCATCTTTTTTTTTTTTTTTTTTTTTCTTTTTTTTATTTTTTTTTTTTTTTCTCTTTCAAATCATAGAAAAACACAAGTGTAAATAATTTTATAAATATTTTTAAAGAATTTTTTGCTATTTTTTTTTTCTTCTGCACATGCGCAGAAGCTGAGTCCCCGGCACTGCGCATGCGCCGCCATCTTGTTTTCAGCTTCTTTTTTGTTTTTTGAATTTTTTTGCAAATTTTCATCACTGCGCACGCAGCCGCGCGGCACGGGAGGAAGTGAACTGGCGGTGAGGTAAGTTAGAACCCACCCCTGCTAATCAGGGAATGTTGAAGTGTCTAGGGACAGCGAGCTGGAGGGCACCCTACTAAGAAAGAACAGCAGGCTGCAGAAACTCTATGCCTCGGGAACATGAGCTGAGTTCCATGATCTAAATGAAGATTCTACTGCATTAGGATTATTTCCAATAGGAATATTGTAGTTTAGAGAACAAGGGTTTCATCAGTAAGGTGGATATTTAACCAGAAAGTTGGTAAAGAATATATCAGTTCTAAAATTTAAGCAATTAAGATTTGAGATCATCTTTCTGATAGGAAAATTCTATGTACATCTATTCAAATCTAAACCCTAAATCCAGGTTAATGAAACTCATGTGTCCAAAAGTCATATTAACAGAACAGCCTGGTAAACCAACATGCTAAGACAACAGAACCTAGAATCACAGGGCTGGAAGGGACCCTGGTGTCTTCTAGTCTAATCCTCTGCTCAAGGCAGGAGACCTTCTACCAGTGATGGCTAACCTTCTTCTTGTCGCGTGCCGAAAGCGCACGCGTGCGCGACAGCACACACACGCACGTGCCAGCACCCATAATGCAATGCGCACGTGACACACAAACCTGTGCACCCCGCGTCTCCCACATGCTCCCCGCGCTCCGTGCATGCGTGGCAGATACCCAAAAATCAGCTGGCCGGTGGGAGGCACAAGCGCATGCGCGGTGGAGCTGAGCTGGGCAACAGCTCGTGTGCCCGCAGAGTGGTTCGCCATCAAGGCCTTATACCATCTCAGTCAAATTTTTGAAAATCTCCATTGTTGAAGTGCTGAAAACTCCAGGATGCAAGCTATTCCACTGATTAATTGTTCTCACTGTCAGAAAATTCTCCTTCTACAGAGTCAGGTAAAGTATTCCAGGCATTGACCACTCTGTTGCTGAAGTCGTATTTTTTGCAATCAAGTTTGGAATGGTTTACGTTAAGTTTGTATCTATTGTGAGCTCGTGTATTGTTGCAGTTGAAGCTGACGTAGTCATTGACAGGTAGGACATTGTAGCATATAATTTTGTGTGCTACACTTAGCTCAGATCGAAGGCAGCGTAGTTCTAAATTTTCTAGGCCCAGAATTTCAAGTCTGGTGGCATAAGGTATTCTGTTGCGAACAGAGGAGTGTAGTACTCTTCTCGTGAAACTACCTAGTTTGGTAATGAAACATCTGCAAGAAAACCACCAAACTCAGAGAGCATCAAAGACTCCACAAAATGCACATTTTATTTCTCTCTTTCTTTCTGGTATATTGGAAGGAATAACAAAAACATTTCCAATTACTGAGAATCACCAGGAATAGCACTGTTTGCTCCTAAACAACAACAACAAAACAAGCCTAAAGAACAAGAAAGTACAATATTACCAGAGAAGAAGCTACGGAAGATTAGGTTAACCACTCTTAATGCCTTTTTGGCAATGCTGTTGCAGTGGGCTCTGGCATTTAGATCATTTGAGATGAGTACTCCAAGGTCCTTAACTGAGTGAGGATCATCAACAAGGTCAAGATCATCTAGTTTGTATTTTGTGTTCTGATTATTTTTGCCAATGTGTAAGACTGAGCATTTGTTGATTGAGATTTGCAGTTGCCACTTGCTTGACCATTCTGATACATAGTCAAGGTCTTTTTGAAGGGTAGCAGCATTGTCGGTGGTGTTGAATAGTTTTACATCATCTGCAAAGAGGACACAGTTGCTTTTAATATGATCACAGAGTTCATTTATGTAAAGTATAAAGAGAGTTGGCCCTTGGGGGACACCGCTGTTAACAGGTACAGGATTTGATAGAGCGCTTCCTATTTTGACCACGTTGCCTGTTTGACAGGAACGCAGTTATCCATTTGTGCAGGGATCCAGAAATGCCATATGATTTTAGTTTTAAAAGTAGTTTGTCGTGTACCACTGAGTCAAAGGCTTTACAGGTCTATGTAAATTGCGTCTATTCCTTTGCCCTGGTCTAGTTGTGTAGTCCATATGTTTTTACAATGTAGAAGTTGCAGATTACAGGATAAATTTTTTCTGAAACCAAATTGTTTGTGAGAGAGTAGGTTGTTTGTCTCTAAGTGGAGGGTAATGGATTGGTTAAAGATTGATTCCATGACTTTGCAGGTGACGCAACATAAAGAGATTGGTCTGTAATTTTCAACTAGGCTAGGGTCTCCCTTTTTGAAGATAGGGATGACCGTGGCTAGTGACCATAGGTTGGGTAAGGAGATGGTCCTGAAAGATTTCAAAAATTATGCCCAGTGGTTCTGCTAGGGCAGTGGAAAGTTTTATTAAGAAGTAGGCACATAGTCCATCAGGTCCAATGGATAGAGATGGTTTTAGACTGCGTAGTGCCTTTCCAATGTTGTCTTCTGTAAAATTGATGTGTATTAGATCATTGTAATTGTTTGTGGTTCAACTAGGAAATATTGGACATGAGTTGTTGCTGTTTACAAAGACTGAGCCAAAGAATGTGTTGAAGAGGTTGGATTTAATAGTTTCATCATTACAGTCTTTATTGTTAGGTCCTTTTAGGGGTGGGATGGTTCTCGTCTCTTTAAGTTTGTTGTTTACAAAATTGTAGAAGGCATGGTTGGATTTGGTGCACAGGAGGTTTTCCTCTTGTTTGTTATGATAATTGGTGCATTCAGTTTTTATCTGTTGGCATAAGTTTTTGTAGGGGCTTTTAAAGTTGGCTATATAGCCAGTTTTGTTTTTTCGCCAAAGAGATTTGGGGGGGGATTGGAGCTTCCTTATTGTTATGGGTAGTTTGTTTTTCCTGGTTTTGGGAGTTATTAGTGGTACGTATAGTTTAATGACTCTTTTGACTTCAAGCAGAAAAATGTTATAATGGTCTTCGGCAGTATTACAGTCAGTGAATAGTAGCCAATCAAGAGATGAGAGATCAGTGTTTATGAGATCATAGTTGGCTTTTTTAAAATTATAACTGGGGATCCCATCATTATGATGATTTTTGTAAGAGCGTATATTGAGACAAAAGTCTATCATGCTGTGATCACTGTTGGAAAAGGGTTCTTTTATTTGTAATCCATAAATTGAGTTTGAACTGTTGCAGAAGATGAAATCAAGATTGTTGAGTCTAGTGTTGTTGGATACTAGTTGATCCAGTCCCAGATTAACAGATTTAACAGATTAACAGAGTTGGAAGGGACCCTGTAGGTCATCTAGTCCAACCCCCTGCTCAAGCAGGAGACCGTACACCATTTCTGACAAATGGCAGTCCAATCTCTTCTTGAAAGTCTCTAGTGATGAGGTTCCCACAACTTCTGAGGGCAAGCTGTTCCATTGGTTGATTTGTCTCACTGTCAGAAAGGTCCTCCTTGGTTGAATCTCTCCTTGATCAATTTCCATCCATTATTCCTTGTCTGTCCTTCGGGTGCTTTGGAGAATAGCTTGACTCCCTCCTCTTATTGGCAGCCGCTCAAATATTGGAACACTGCTATCATGTCTCCCCCAGTCCTTCTCTTCGCTAGACTATCCTTGCCCAGTTCCTGCAACCGCTCTTCGTATGTTTTAGTCTCCAGTCTCCTGATCATCCTGGTTGCTCTCCTCTATACTTTTTCTAGAGTCTCAATATCTTTTTTATAGTGTGGTGACCAAAACTGGATGCAATACTCGAGGTGTGGTCTAACTAAGGCTTTATAGAGTGGTATTAGTACCTCCCTTGATCTAGATTGTATCCCTCTGTTAATACAATTTAGGATTGCGTTGGCTTTTTTGGCTGCCGCTGCACATTGCTGACTCATGTTTAGCTGGTTGTCCACTAGGACTTCAAGATCCCTCTCACGGTCACTGCTATTAAGACTGGTTTCACCCAGTTTATATGTATACTTTTGGGTTTTTTTACCTATGTGTAGGACTTTACTTTTTTCTACATTGAATTTCATTTTGTTAGATAGGGCCCAGCGCTCAAGTCTGTCAAGATCCATCTGGATTTTGAGCCTATTTTCTAGTGTGTTAGCTATTCCTGCCAGTTTAGTGTCATCTGCAAATTTGGTAAGTTCCCCTTCTATTCCCTCATCTAAGTCATTTATAAAGATATTGAAGAGTACTGGGCCTAAGACGGAGCCTTGTGGTACCCCACTGCTTACTTCTCTCCATGTGGACTTAGACCCATTAAGGACTACTCGTTGAGTACAGTTTGCCAGCCAGTTGTGGATCCATCTGGTGGTGAGGTTGTCTATCCCACTTTTCTCTAGTTTACGAAGAAGTAAATTATGGTCTACTTTGTCGAATGCCTTGCTGAAGTCTAGGTATAATATGTCCACAGTGTTTCGCTGGTCTACTAGTTTAGTCACGGTGTTGAAGAATGAAATGAGATTGGTTTGGCATGATCTGTTTTTAACATACCCGTGCTGGCTGTTAGTTATTACTTTATTCATTTCTAGGTGTTGACAGATCTGTTTTTTTATTATCTTTTCTAGTATCTTCCTGGGTATTGATGTTAGGCTGATTGGTCTGTAGTTTCCTGGGTCGGTTTTTTTTCCTTTTTTGAAGATGGGAACCACATCAGCTCTTTTCCAGTGCTCTGGTAGTTCCCCGGGGTTCCAAGATTTTTGAAAGATGTGGTGCAGTGGTTCTGAGATGATATCTGCCAGCTCCTTTAGTACTCTGGGGTGTAATCTGTCCGGTCCTGGTGATTTGTATTCATCAAGTTCAGACAGGTGTTCTCTTACTGTTTTTTTTGCTTATTTTAACTTTAGTTTCCAGTCTGTTTTTTGCAGTTATATTTCTGGTAGGTTGGGCATTAGTTACAGCATTGTACAGGGTTGAGTGTATAGGTTCAGTTGTACATTCATTTAGGGACCATTTAATAAGAGATAGATTAAGGTCACCTGTTCTGCCCCAGCTACGAACCACGAAGAACGCAGCACACACAAATGTCCATGCAAACCTTATTTTATTAAATAAAGACTACTAATAAGCTGTCTTAGTAGTTTGTTCAAACAAAAATACGGTTTCAATCAGTCTTTTATGAGCAAAGGCTGTTAATTCAAATTCATTAACAGCCAACAAGAGTCCAAGGTAAAATAACTCAATTCTTGATACAAGAGTCTTTCCGATATCAATACTCTTACTGTGGTTTGGCAAGATGCCCAAAAGCAATTAGCAGAACAGATAACACAGGAAAACCAGAGCCAAAGAGACGTTTTCTGAATCCGATGCACTAAGTGATTATGAAGAGTTGTTTCCTGCGAAGTACTTCAGCCATCGTCATCCCTTAAGTAGGCTAGGGGCATGGCCAATTAGCCCCAAGCCTTACTCCCGAGGAGACCTCCTCCTGAGGAACCATTCCTGCCTTTTGGCTGCTCTGCGTGCCCGTGCATCGAGAATAGGCTCCTCCTCTTCTTCCTCTTCACTGATGGGAGCTTCTGGAGGTTCTGAAGGCCCTGGCTGAATCTCCGCCTCTGGCACCGAGTCCTCACCAACCTCCTCATTGTCCGACTCAAGTACCAGCTGCACAGGCCGCTGGCACATCACCACAACAGCCTCTTTGCTGTCGGAGTCCGCAACCAGCTGCACGGGTCGCTGGCGGGCCACAACACCACCAAGAAAGAGGAGAGGGTATGGGCCGGAGGCTGCCCATGTTAGAAGTGAAGTTAACTTATTTGCAAGTTCGATGTTGTAGTCAGGGACTCTGTAACATAGTAAAAAGCGGAATGTGGTATTTAAAGACAGCTCACAGATGATGGTCTCAGGAAAAGCGAGTTCTGCGTAACTTGGATATTTTTTAGATTTAGGGATTTTTTATAGAAGATAGCAACACCTCCTCCTCTTCGGAGTTCACGATCAGACCGGTAAACATGATAGTTTCGTTCTATGATAATGGAGTCAGGGAGGGATGCGTTCAGCCATGTTTCGCAGACAAATATAATGTCGAAAATAGTCATATTTAATAGGAGGAGAATTCAGGCATTTTATTTACAAGGCTTGTTGCGTTAAGTAGCTTGCATTTAAGGTCAGTAGTAGTGTCAGTAGTAGTGGCAGGTAGTGAGGTAGTTAGGGGTGTGGGGTTAAGCAATAGGTTCTCCTGCTTAAGCAGAGGGCTGGACTAGAAGACCTCCAAGGTCCCTTCCAGTTCTATTCTATTTCTATGTGGGCTTGGGCAGTGTTTATCTCCCCGTTGCAACATGATTATATTCCATTCGCTGGATCTCTGCTCCAGAGGCTGACTTCTGCAGGAATATCACCTTCAATAAAAGCCAGTTCTCCATCCCTGATTTTTTTTAAAAAAACCCAACAACCTCATTTTTCCTTCCTTAGAGTATTTTAAAACAGCAAGATGAAAAAGAGGAGAAAAATCATTGTAGTTCTGATGAAACCTGCAATTCCACCATATATTTTTTTTACTCCTATTTAATCCTGTTATGGACATAATTATCTCCTCAAGCTTGGCAAAAGAGAAGGAAAAGTTACAAACTTTGGAAATGATTAAGTTCCATTCTTTCTCCCTTTGAAACTTGCTTATTATCAATCTGGAGAATATTCTTGAACCAACCCAAAGCGACCTACAGTCAGAACCGTATGTTCTGACCCTGACATTGTAAAGTAACAACTTGTATTATGGACTGCAAGTGAATAAACCTGGTATTCCTTTTAAAAAAAAAAAAAGCAAATGCTTAAATAAACCACAAAGGATGTTCACACTGACATACTTGAGTTCAGTACGACCCAAGCTCATGAAACATTTTTGGCTATGTTTTGTTTACTTTAAGCGCTCTGATTTCCGTTAGGAGGATAAACCCCACCAGTTATATTGAAGCTCTTTCTCCCCATCCCACATTCATCAGATTTCAGAAGGAGCTTCTCTCACCTGGATATGGAAGTCTTCATTCTGCTCGTCCTCGGCATTGGACTTTGCCAAGCCAGGGCTGTCGTATTGGACAGCAATGATCCAGAAGTTGTCGATGCTGTGGCTAGAGCAATAAAAGCACTTAATGAAGACAGAAGTCATGGAAATAAATTTGCCCCAGGTGTCATCCTTCTTGCCTACGGAATAGTAAGTAAATTTGGTAACAACATCCAAAAGCTAATTAATGGGCACTTCATAATTGGGGATTTGCACAAGAATGCACCATCAGCGCCTCCTACCCAACACTGAATGGTGGTCATTTCCCCCAGATTTAATGTTTAATTTAACAGAAAGTAAAAAAGTTATTACATGCATGGCAAATAGTCATCTTTACTGTATTTAGTTCATTTGATTTGGCAATTTTCTCTTTTGCAATCCCATTCCCCCAACCTAAGATTTGCTGAAAGGAACCCCATTGTTATTCCAATGAGCATTTAGTGACAGTAAGTGGACCTTCCCAACATAATCCAGAAATATTGAACTTCATCTCAATATCATTAATTCCACAAGCTGTGAGGGAATCTGCATTCCAACTATCCATTTTATTTTCAAAAACTTTGGTTTTTTTGGGGGGGGGGGGTTCGTCCATGTCTTCAAACAACCTTCATAAGTCTGGTACTTTTGAAGTAGATTGGATTTCAGTCCCCGGAATCGGGGGCATTATTGGAGCTGCAGTCCCAAATTTTGGGGGCACAATCTTCCTTCCCAATTTTGCTGCTTTGCCATACGATACAAACCTAATACGATGCAACCATTTGGTGCGTTCCATTTAACATTGCCTAACTTGGGATTTCTGTGAATTTAATTCGTGGAATGAATTGGTAATCCTGAAGTTGATCCAAGGGAGTCGTTTGGATTCCAAGGGACAGAAGTTCTTCTGAGAGATTGTGGGTACACACACACACACACACACACACACACACACACACACACACACACACCCTGTTGGCAGCTTCCTAAGTCGATCGGGGGTATTCCAGGGATCACGCTGCAATACTTCCTTTGTTTATCGTTTATGTTTATATCTATACCTGCTATCTTGTTCATGTTTGACAAACAAATAATAAAAAAAAATAAAAAAAATAAATTATGGGATGCTATGGAATGTTGCATGGTACATGGGTAGTGTTCTGCCCCAACGACGAGCCACCAATAATACGCACACACAAACTGCCAAACACTGCTCTCTTCCTCANGATAGATAGATAGATAGATAGATAGATAGATAGATAGATAGATAGACAGACAGACAGACAGATAGATATAGATAGGGAAGGGCCTGCATAATCCAAGGAAACATCTTTTCCTCTCTGAATCCAAAGTGATGCCCTGTACAAAGCCATTATAGATAGTCCTCAACCTATGACTAGAATTGGGACTAGAATTTCTGTTGCTAAACAAGGTGGTTTCATGAACTGCAGCTGATTTTACTACCTTTTTTTGGGCACGGTTGTTAGGTGAATCACTGCTGTTATGTGAATCATGCAGTCGTTAAGCGAATCCAGCTTCCCCCATTGATTTTGATTGATAGAAGCTGTCTGGGATAGTCATAAATAATGACCCTCAAGATGCCGGACCATCATAAATACATGCCAGTTGCCAAGTGCCCAAATTTCAATCATGTGACCGTGATGGCGCTGTGTCGGTCATAAGTGTGAGGACGGACTTTTTTTTTTCAAAACTGCTGTAACTTTGCACAGCTGCTAAACAAATGGTTGTAAATTGAGGACTACCTGTATTGATACAACTTTAACTATTTCTCTGAGGTTCTTTGAATCATTACATGCTGCAAGTAAACAGAAGAACATGGCAGGTTTTTTTTTTACTGCTAAGACATGGACCAGCTAGGTGGATTGGCCAGCAAAAGAAGAATGCAGCATTGGCATAAATCAGGCTATTTATGTTTTTAATCATTGGTTCTGATTCACTTTATTTCTAGGTTGTTTTAAGTGTTAGCCACCTGGAATCATGTATTCAAGATGGGCGGCCATATCAATGTATTAAATACATAAATGAAACTGCAACAGCACTCATGTAAGTAATCTTTTCAGACAGGTCCTGAAAAAAAATTCCATATCATCTATCAAGTAAGAGAAACTGTTTGTCCAATTGCTGTGGATAAGCCTTGGCAAAAGTGTGAGCTTTTAAGGACTTCAAAAGGAGTAAGTATTCATTCTTCCTCCTTTGAAATGGCAGAAAAGAGTTTATGGGGGACAGCAGGAGAAAAGAGAGAGGCGGACAGTATGAGGCTTCCAGGATCACCATATGCAACCAGACCAAAAGTACCTTAATATAAAACTTGAGGAGAAACTGTGTTTTGGCACCAGACTCAAGCAGGGGTGGGTTCTAACTTACCTCGCCACCGGTTCGCTTCCTTGCGCACCCCGCATGCGTGCACATGCGCAGTGCCGAAAACCCAGCTTATGCGCATGCGCAAAAGCAAAAAAACAGCTTGTTCTGCCCCAGCGACGAGCCACCAATAATACACACACACAAACTGCAGAACACTGTTCGTTTACTAATAATAAAGGTCTCCTAATAGGTTCTTAGGAGTCGTTGAAAACAAAATAAAGGCAGAAGAGTCTTTTTCAAACCCCCGCTGTTAATGTATAATCTTAACAGCTGGCCGGAGTCCAAGAGATAAATGAGCAGGTCTTACTGTATCTGGCAATACTCCCAGAACTAGGAATGCAGGAAACAATACCCGTACTGGAACAAGAACCGAGCAGACTGGAGTCACAAAGATCAAGAGTGATATCAAACGTTGTTTCCTGCAACAAGGCTCAGCATGGTCAGGGCTTAAATAGTCTAAGGGTGTGGCCACTTAGCCTGCAGCTCTATTCTCGAGGAGACCTCCTCCTGAGTAGCCACTCTTGCCTTCTAGCAGCCCTGCGTGCTGCCTGAGCATCGAGAAGAAGAGGCTCCTCCTCTTCTTCGGCCCTGATGGGCTCCTCAGGAGATACAGAAGGCCCTGGTTGACTCTCAGCCTCCTCGCTCTCTGACTTGGGTGCCAGGTGCACGGGCCGATGGTACCTCGCCACAACCGCCTCATCGTCCTCCTCGCTCTCTGACTCGGGTGCCAGGTGCACGGGCTGATGGTACCGTGCCAAAACCGCCTCATCGTCCCCGGGAGCCATGATCACCTGCACGGGATGCTGGCGGGCCACAACACAGCTTCTGTGCGTGCACAGAAGCCAAAAACAAAATGGCGGCACCTATGACGCCACTGACAGACCCGGTTCGTGGGCGTGGCCAGCCATCTCTCCCAGTTCGGCGAGCAGCGGGAAATTCCCACTACCGGCTCTATAGATCCGGTCCGAACTGGAAGCAACCCACCTCTGGACTCAAGGATGGGTATAACAAAATAACAGAATAACAGAGTTGGAAGGGACCTTGGAGGTCTTCTAGCCCAACCCCCTGCTCAAGCAGGAAACCCTATATCATTTCAGACAAATCGTTGTCCAATCTCTTCTTAAAAACTTCCAGAGTTGGTGCACCCACAACTTCTGGAGGCAAGTTGTTCCACTGATTAATTGTTCTCACTGTCAGGTAATTTCTCCTTAGTTCTATAGGTTGCTTCTCTCTTTGATTAGTTTCCATCCATTGCTTCTTGTCCTGCCTTCAGGTGCTTTGGAGAATAGGTCGACCCCCCCGCCCAGTGCTGTCAGGTTCCATAGGGTTTGGGAAAGGAAAACTCAGCATGCAAAATTAGTAACCAAGTTTGTTTATCCCAACATCGGTACTAACTGACCACCTTAAAGTTTTACAGAAAGGAATCTTTGTTGGCTCCGTGCTCCCCATCCACCTTTAAGTAGCATACAGCCCCACCTCAGTGCAATTACCCAATTACTCAATTACCCTGTAGCCTCCCTCTCCCTCCCCCATTCATTGCAAGCCGCTCCAGATGATTCTTGGCTGTTCTGTGCTGCTCCGCTGTGTCCTACGGTGGCCGGTGAGAAAAAAGCGTCAGACATAATGTGGCAGTGCTCAGCAATGGAATGGAACGGAACGAAGATCCCCACACGAATGGCAGCCCCAGGTACCATTGGAGGGCTGGGACTGTGCAGTTAGATGCCTTGCCTATAACAATATTTCTCACATTTGGTTATTTTAAGAAATGTGCAGTTCAATTCCCCGACTTTCCCAGCCCCCAAGCCATGACTGTTGAGTCTGTATGCAAGTCTGCACTGAGGAGCAGCTGGCCCTTTCAAAAATAATTCCTGCCTATCATGCCCAATCACCTGACCCCTGAAGACCAATAGAAGGAAAGAATCAGATTCTGTCAGGTTGGGCGAGAAGAGTTTAGGTGTCTTTTCTTGATTGGAGTTCAGGATGAACTCCAAAGTTGAAAGTTATTGAGTTAGAAATAGGATTTTTTTGAACACAAACTCTGCACTGGATGTGTGGAAACTGATTTTGTTTTCATAAAATTCACTCCTGGAGTTGACTTCTGGCAGCTGCCTCAGCTTGGCTGACCTACTAAAACCCCTAGTTTTTGTTTGGTTTCCCGTTTTGGATTTAACCAAACTCAGGGTGGGACCTCAATCCTTGCCAAACATCTATCTGCATCTGTTCTGTAACATATTATAAAACATAGACACTCTTACCTGCAATGTTTGAGTATAGAGAACGAAGTTCCTACAAACAATCTGTTGCTTGTTTTCTAACTACTTTATTAGACCATGTTTTGCAAGCTCACATCCATATCTATTCACACAAATATAATATACATACCCACAAGAGGGAAAACATAGGTGAAATAGAAAGGGCTCTTCTCGCCCATTGGCCCAATCGGTGAAAGATTTGGGAGATTCCAGTGGTGGGATTCAGCCGTTTCGCACCAGTTCGTCAGAACCGGTAGCTAATTTTTTGTGGAGTTCGGCGAACTGGTTATGATAAATCTGTGTTTTCCGGAACACGTCTGGTTTTCATTCAACTTCCTTCCAGGCGGGGAGGGGGGGAACCCTCCCCAAAAGTTCAAGAGCGGAGTGACGGAAACCAAACGGAAATGCAAGAAGAAGCGAGAGGGTAAAGAAAAGGCTAGGAGAATTACTTAATCACCCATCTAACAGCTGCTGCGGCTTACCTAGCTATGCTTTTTTTCTCTGCCTTTCCCCCCGCCTCATGTCTACATAGGGATTTTAGAGGCGGCTCTGGAGGATTAAATGTAGATTTAAAAGAAACAATCAAAAAGTCCAAAAGGAAACGAAAAGATCAAAACATCTCACCAGCAATCAACACAGATAAGCAGAGTAACACCACAATTAACACCAGACCAATAATCAAAAAGCAAACAATATCCTAGTCAAGGAACTACCACCTCAGACAAACAAGCTAACAATAAACAATAGCCTAGTCAAAAACACTGCCACAAACACCGCAAGGCATGCCACCAGTATATAAAGTGAGAAGAAACCATACTCTCTTTTCTAGCACTGATGATGTTACCTAGTTTGGTAATGAAAGGTCTGCAAGAAAGCAACCAAGCTCAGAGAGCACAAAAATCCCATCGATTCCAAATAGCTTTTTGTGAGAATATCTCAGTTTTTTCCAAAAGCATATCATACCATAATCATAGTAGCTGTGATGATTCCCACACATTTTGACACTTTGTTGTGCCCTCATCCAGTGATGAAATCCAAAAATTTTCCCTACCGGTTCTGTGGGTGTGGCTTGGTGGGCGTGGCTTGATGGTCATGTGACCGGGTGGGCATGGCCAACTTATAAAATGTGGTGAAACTCACTTAACAACGCTCTTGCTTAGCAACCAAAATTTTGGACTCAATTGTGGTCATAAGTTTTCTTTCTTTCTTTCTTTCTTTCTTTCTTTCTTTCTTTCTTTCTTTCTTTTCCTTTCCTTTCCTTCCTTCTTTCTTTCTTGTCTCTCTCTCCCCCTTCCTCTTTCTTTCTTTCTCTTTCTCTCTTTCTCTTTCTTTCTTTCTTTCTCTCTCTCTCTCTCTTTCTTTCCTTCTTTCTCTTTCTCTTTCTTTCTTTCTCTCTTTCTCTTTCCTTCTTTCTCTTTCTTTCTTTCTCTATTTCTCTTTCTTTCTTTCTCTTTCTTTCTTGTCTCTCTCTTTCTTTTCGCTCTCTCTCCCTTCGTTCCTCTTTCTTTCTCTTTCTTTCTCTCTTTCTCTTTTTTCTTTCTCTCTGAACAAAGTGCTCTGTTAGGGCAGCCGGCCTGGCAGCGGCGCACCCCCTACCATGGGCTGGATGCGGGGAGCGGGGCCATCTCTCTCTCTCTCTCTCTCTCTCTCTCTCTCTCTCTCTCTCTCTCTCTCTCTCTCTCTCTCTCACACACACACACACACACACACACATACCTGGTCTGGGCACATAGATGGAGCCCTTCCCGGGAAGTTCTCCTGCGCAGACGCTCCTGGCAGCAGCAGCAGTGGCAGCGGCGGGGGCAGAGCTTGCCTGGGCTCTCCGCCATCCCGGAACTGCGCCGCACCGGGGTGTTTTCCTGCGCGGCCATGGTGCCAGCACCAGTTGGGGCCCGAAGGCGGGCGGCCCGGCCCGGAAGCAGCACCTCCCCCGTCATGGGCTGGATGTGGGGAGCGGGACCCGAGGTGGAGGGGAAGGCAAGCGGGCGGCAGTTGGCCAAAGGCCCCGTGGAAGCTGAGCGTGGAAGCCGAGCACGCCAGGCCCAAAAGGCAAGCGAGCTTCACCATGTCCCCCCAAGGCCGAGCGCAGTGGGTCTCCCTCCCCTCCCCCTCCCCCACCGCCAGCGTCGGCTTACCTTCTAGATCCTCTGCCGGCGTATTCAGCATGCCCATCATCCCAACGGACCCAGTGCATTGGTAAGGCTGACAGCGGCAGCCCCAGGACATCCGCCTGGCGCCTGCCCTCCTGGAGCACCACCGCTGCGGCGCCGTTCACTTTCTTCCTTCTCCCGCCGTGAAACAAAGATGAATGGCAGTGGTGCGGTGGTGCTCCGGGAGGGCAGGCGGTGCACATGTGCAGCAGCCCCGGGACATCTGCCTGGTGCCTGCCCTCCTGGAGCACCACCGCCACCTCCGCCGCCCCTCTCAGCCCCAGAGCAATGGCTGCGTCTTCACCAAGGACCACCCGCCCACCCACTGGCCAGGCCGGGCTGGATGCCGACCTCGAAGGCAAGCGGGCGTGGGGGACCACCGGGAAGGCTGCGTGGAAGGCAGGCAAGCATGGCAGGGCAGCTGGGAAGGGAGCAGGCTGCTAGCTCCCTTCCCTGTGGCCCGACATGTTTGCCTGCTTCCACATGGCCCTCCGCTTGCCTGCCTTCATAAGCTGGCCATGGGGACACCGGGAAGGCCGAATGGAAGGCAGGCAAGCATGTTGGGGCCACGGGCCACAGGGAATGGAGTAGGGAAGGCAGGCTGGGATGGTGGGGGGGGGCAGGGGCAGCTAGGTAGGCCGTGACTTCGCAGGCTTACCTGGCAGGCAGATCAGGGGCGCAGCGCTTCAGGCAGGCAAGCTGCAGAGCAGAGACTGGGTAGGGCAGAGCGAATAAGCAGCGACCGGGGGACCGGTTCAGGGGCATGGCCAGCCGCAGGCGCTACCGTTTGGCGACCCAGGCCACATGTCCGCTACCAGTTCTCCCGAACCAGTCCCAACTGGTAGTATTTCACCCCTGCCCTCATCCCTTTTCTTCTTGTTGAGATGTGTCAGTTCCTTTCTCAAGGAAATGAAGGCCTGTTTATCAATAGCAGCCATCTGTCATGACAGGTGTGTCTATGAGTCTGTTTCCATTGATCAGTTCTAAATGATGCGGATCGATGGCTTAGTGACTATATTCTTAGTCTATATCAGGGGTGTCAAACTTGCGGCCCACGGGCCCGATGCGTCATGTGCTGGCCATGCCCACCCCCATTTTAGCGAAGGAGAAAAAAAGTTGTGATACGTCACGTGATGACAACATGGCAACGCGAGTTTGACACCCCTGGTCTATATTCTATAGCTGTCTTGTTCTTTCTCTTTTCCCCTTTCCTGGTTGACTAATAATAGAAGGATATATAAGTGCATAACAGGATTCAAAGATAATGTAATAGAATAATACATGTCAGGCAGGGGTGAAATTCAAAAATTTTCCCTGCCGGTTCTGTGGGCGTGGCTTGGTGGGCATGGTGTGGCTTGGTGGGCGTGGCTTGGTGGGCATGGCAGGGGAAGGATACTGCAAAATCTCCATTCCCACCCCACTCCAGGGGAAGGATACTGAAAAATCTCCATTCCCACCCCACTCCTGGGGGAAGGATACTGCAAAATCTCCATTCCCACCCCACTCCAGGGGAAGGATACTGAAAAATCTCCATTCCCACCCCACTCCTGGGGGAAGGATACTGCAAAATCTCCATTCCCACCCCACTCTGGGGCCAGCCAGAGGTGGTATTTGCCGGTTCTCCGAACTACTCAAAATTTCCGCTACCGGTTCTCCAGAACCTGTCAGAACCTGCTGAATTTCACCCCTGATGTAAGGGAATGAAGATATGCACTTCATATCAAAAGCTATGGAAGTGATAAGTTCTGTTTCTTAACAGTGGAAAGTGGATTTGCACAATTCCTCACAGGTAAGTGCAGTACCTTATTTAACACATCAGAGTTAAATTGATGTTTCTTTTTGCTTCTCTTTCAGCGCTCTGGAAACTGCACAGCTGTCATTAACATTAATGAGTCACAACAGTTTACCTCCATTTCACAAGATTGCAAAATTAGCCGAGGTGAGTAAATGTTTAAGTTAAAAATCTGAAAAAATCACCCCTTTTCTACCCTGTTCCTGACAATAATGGAGAAAATAAATAAGTGGCCAGATTTAAACCAATGCCTGTGAGGGGGGTGGGGAATCAGGAAAGGATGATACCACAGTACAGATAGTCCTCGACTTATGACCACAACTGAGCCCAAAATTTCTGTTAAGTGAGACATTTGTTAAGTGAGTGTTGCCCCATTTCTTGCCGTAGTTGTTAATCACTGCAGTTGATAAGTTAGTAGCTTGGTTGTTAAGTGAACCTGGCTTCCCCTTTGACTTTGCTTGTCAGAAGGTCGCAAAAGGGGATCACATGACCTTGGGACACAGCAAAGGTCAGAACTATGAACCAGTTGCCTAGCATCTGAATTTTGATCACATGATCATGAGGATGCTGCAAAGATCGTAACTATGAAAAACGGTCGTAAGTCACATTTTTCAGTGCCGTTGTAGCTTTGAACGGTCACTAACTGAATTGCTGTAAGTTGAGGACTACCTGTAACTTGCGCTTCAATTTCCAATGTGTAATTCAGTACCTCATGAGCCAGACTATATTTAAGATGTGAATCGCTCAGCTGAAAAATAAGGAGTTGCATATTATTGAAATAGAATTGCAGGGGGAAAATGTTTGGGCTGTTTGAATTTTTGGAGAATGATTAAGGACTGAATGATGACCTTAAATTTTAACTTTTAAACCATAAACAAAAAAATCATTTTGCTCCTTAAAAGTGCTGCACCACAACCAGTGGTGGGTTCCTACCGGTTCGGCCTGGTTCGGGCGAACTGGTAGCGGGGGCGGCAGGAGGCTCCGCCCACCCGGCAGAATGTCATCACGGAGCTTCTGTGCATGCGCAGAAGTGTCGCGCACTCCCATTCCCGAACCGGTAGCAAAGGTAAGTGAAACCCACCACTGACCACAACCCTATACATTCCTACCTTATACTGTAAGTTGTATTCAGAACTCCCAGAATTCATAGCTAGAAGAATAGTAGAAAGGAATTCTGGGAGCTATAGTTCTAATAGATCACCAGGAGGGTACAGTTGGAGTAGGGTGCTATACATCCTTTTGTCTAGCAAGATTATACAAGCCAAACGTATATAGGCTGGAACTAAATTCACTTCTTTTTATATGAATGTGCAAACAACCATATATGCAAAGTTAGATGTAATAAACCAATGTTTAAAAGGGAAGGTATAATTTTTTGTCTACCATTACTTTCTCTAAGATTAACAGATTAACAGATTAACAGATTAACAGATTAACAGAGTTGGAAGGGACCTTGTAGGTCATCTAGTCCAACCCCCTGCTCAAGCAGGAGACCCTACACCATTTCTGACAAATGGCAGTCCAATCTCTTCTTGAAAGTCTCAAGTGATGAAGCTCCCACAACTTCCGAAGGCAACTTCTGTTCCATTGGTTGATTGTTCTCACTGTCAGAAAGTTCCTCCTTATTTCTAGGTTGAATCTCTCCTTGATCAGTTTCCATCCATTATTACTTATGAATAGCTTCTCCCCCTCCTCTCTGTGGCAGCCCCTCAAATATTGGAAGACTGCTATGTCTCCCCTGGTCATTCTCTTCGCTAGACTATCCATGCCCAATTCCTGCAACCGCTCTTCGTATGTTTTAGTCACCTTCATATGTTTTAGTCTCCAGTCTCCAGTCTCCAGTCTTTGATCATCCTGGTTGCTCTCCTCTGCACTTTTTCTAGAGTCTCAATATCTTTTTTATAGTGTGGTGACCAAAACTGGATGCAATACTCCAGGTGCAGTCTAACTAAGGCTTTATAGAGTGGTATTAGTACCTCACTTGATCTAGATTGTATCCCTCTGTTAGTGCAATTTAGGATTGCATTGGCTTTTTTGGCTGCCGCTGCACACTGCTGCCTCATGTTTAGCTGGTTGTCCACTAGGACTCCAAGATCCCTCTCACAGTCACTGCTATTAAGCCTGGTTTCACCCAGTTTATATGT
>QLTV01004294.1:1832358-1843072 GCA_003457575.1 Thermophis baileyi | reverse complement strand
ATGGTTCCCATTTTAAGCCATGTCCATGTAAGGTTGTCATCACATTTTCCTTCAATGTTTTTCAAGTGTTGTCCATGCAAAGCTTTGGTTTTCTTTCTAATTAATCTGTCATCTACCTCTTTTTCCTTCTTTTTTGCCTTTGTTTCTGATGTTTTTATAATGTTCTACGTTTTCACAGCCTGCAGCAATTTTACTGTACTTTGGTTCACATAATCATTCAAGCTTCGTTTTTCTTCTTCTACAGTTTGATGGATTTGCAATAGCCCTCTGCCTCCTATTTTTCTTGTTGTTATTATTATTATTATTATTATTATTATTATTATTATTATTATTATTATTATTATTATTATTATTATTATTATTATTATTATTATTATTATTATTATTATTATTATTATTATTCACTCAGTCAGCCAGATGTTCAGATTGGATCTGGCATTTTAGTCCACCTATCAAGTCTTTCCAAAGGACCTGGCAGATGTTGATGTTTGTTAAAGGTATCTTCACAGGATGTAAGCTGTTCCATGTAAAGCTGCCTTTAACAATTGATTGATGGTGATTTTGTCAATGCTGATGATATTCAAGAAGTGCTCCAGTTGCTTGGGATTGCACCTATTACTATCGGTATTACCTCTTTGCCTCTTAACATTTCTATGCAGCATGACTCCCAGTAACTCCGTGCATTTGTGATGCTTCCCATGATTGATCTACTGTAAGCAGGCTTTTTTCTCTTTTCTGATGGTGGACAGACCTTATAGTTGAGGGGCCCAGTTATGATTCCAGAACAGCTCTCCAGCATTCATCTCAAAGGGCACCCAATGACCTAAGGCTCACCAAGGGCTCCTTATGAGATTATCTAGCAGTGAGCCACCTGTATTCATTACAGGCGCTGTAGATAAAAGCCAGAATTGGCCACCAGAACTGTGTAAACCAATGAATTGTGAGGGCAAAACACAGGGGCTAAGAGATCATTTGTAGCAAAAGGCAGAGCTGCTGGTTTTGTTGTTGTTCTTGGCCATCAGTTGCCCCCCAAAAAACCAGTGGCCATGTGTCCAATAAACGTTCTGTCTTGTGCCCCCAGATAGTTTGAGACTAGAAGCCCCAAAATTCTCATCCTGTGTGAAAATTCCCTTTGGTGCTTCCCAAAATCCATCAGATGGATTGCACAGAAGACGTGGTGATTTTTGAAATGTTTCTTGGAACCTGGGGAGAAGAGGAGCCAAACCAGATTCTAAAGTCCCTCTGAGGTCTTAAAGTGAGGCACAGGGGAGCCGCTCTTTTGGGGCAGGGGGCTGGCAGAGCTGGAAATGAAGCCATCATCTCCTGTCCCTCCTGGTCCATTGCCTCATTCCTCCCAACAGCAGCATACACCCTGTGGCGTCCTTTGTCAGTCTTTCTTGTGTCCCCGGTGATTAACCTTTTCCCATGATCATATCTTACCGATACAGAAACTCTGACGATTAGTCTTCTCCCACAATCATATCATATCATATCATATCATATCCCTCTCAGCTTTGAAGTGCCAAAGCCCACTGTAACAACATTGCCAAAAAGGCACTAAGAGTAGTCAACCTAATCCTGCGTAGCTTCTTCTCTGGCAACATTACACTGCTAACTAGAGCATACAAAACGTTCGCTAGACCAATTCTCGAATACAGCTCACCTGTCTGGAACCCGCACTGCATATCGGACATTAATACAATTGAGAGAGTCCAAAAATATTTCACAAGAAGAGTCCTCCACTCCTCCACTCGCAACAGAATACCTTATTGCACCAGACTTGAAATCGTGGGCTTAGACAACTTAGAACTACGTCGCCTTTTTAAAGGTATTGTATGTAATGTGTATATGTAGTGTATGTAATGTAAACCGCTCCAAACTCGACTGCAGAAAATACTACTTCAGTGATCAAGTGATCAATGCCTGGAATTCACTACCTGACTCTGTGGTTTCTTCCCCAAACCCCAAAAACTTTAACTTTAGACTGTCTACTGTCGACCTCACCCCATTCCTAAGAGGTCTGTAAGGGGCGTGCATAAGCGCACCAGCGTGCCTACCGTCCCTGTCCTACTGTCCTATTGTCCTCATCTATCTGTATTCACTTTGATTATGTTTATGTTTATACCTATACCTGCTATCTTGTACATGTTTGACAAACAAACAAACAAACAAACAAACAAACAAATAAATAAATAAATAAATAAATCTATATTCTCATTGCTGTTTATAGAAGCCTTCGGTAAGCTTGTTTGCAAGATCCTATTTTACACAGAAAGATTCTCCTTTCTCTTTTGAGCTGCCCTGCTGATTGACAGCTACGATGTTATAGCCTGAAGAAACCAATCGCAGCCACTTGGTGGCGGTCTCTTTATGATCAGAACTCCAGCCACCCTGAAGATATGTTTGGGCTTCTGGTTTCTTCCATTTAGACCATTAGGGGGCAGTAAAGCTGCCTGGGCTTCATAGTCCTCCTTCCTTGCTATCACTCAGCTTACCTCCTTTTTGCCAGCTCTCAGAAAAGGCTTATGGAGGGAGTGTGTCGGATCTGCCATCTTCAGCTTAGCACTTTGCTGGCATCCTGCCATAAATTGTTAGGGGCAAAGAGGAGGAAAGGAAGTGACGTGTAGAAAGTAGAGATGATGAAGGGAGGGGAGGGTGCCAGGCCTGAGGAAACCAGAGGTGTGGGAACCAGCCGATTCCAGCCGTCAAGGCCAGCGAGCCTAGGAAAGGAATGTGAATTGCACCAAACAACACCAAACATCCGAGCGGTTCCCAAAACACCTACACGGAACGTCATTGGATGAAGATAGACCGATCAAGGGGGGAGGGATGGGGAGAAGGAGAAAATGCTGTAACGTTTTGCATGGGAACTTTAGTTCTAGCCTTGCTTTGTTTGCAACCATTAATCCTTAGTAAAAGAACCTATATGTTCAATCAAATGGAGTTGGGGGTCTTTCTTTCCTAGGGACCTAGCTGGGTCAAGCCTGACAGAATGACTGAAAATGTCACTCCATAACTTGGACAACAGATGTGCCAGGTGTTTGGCATGTTTATCAGGGGTCACCTCAAAAGACAGCATTCTTTGTTTCAGATGATGCATGGACTCTGATTTGAGAAAGAGATCAGCCTTCCCTGCAGATTCATTTTTTCACAGCTCTGGCCCTGTCAGTTATTGAGCAAGGCTCATATTTCCAAGCCTCCAAGCAAGTTTATGTTTAAAAAAATCTCACAGAAATCCTGCACCAGCCAAACTGTCATACAGTATTTGATACGTTAGGAATCTTATAAAAAGTCTCCACTA
This sequence comes from Thermophis baileyi, assembly GCA_003457575.1. Classification (NCBI taxonomy): domain Eukaryota; kingdom Metazoa; phylum Chordata; class Lepidosauria; order Squamata; family Dipsadidae; genus Thermophis; species Thermophis baileyi. The sequence goes on along the minus strand of QLTV01004294.1, from coordinate 1,839,771 downwards.
AAATGTGCATATATTTTGGTGCACTAGTCTCCAAATATACAAGGTACATAAGTTGGCTCTCATGTGCAGTTTTGAAATTATTTTTCCTAATATAACCCTAATATATATAATTCCTAATATAATGTAACATACATTATTTTCCTGAATAATACACTTTTCTAAATAGAAACAGAAACAATCAATGTGCTCTTAATAGACTCATACAGATGTCCTGAAACACATACTCCAAAACACCATTGAAATTTTTTTTAGGCAAAACCAATAAACCATTTTTCTATACATCATATTTTAATAGTATCCTTTTTCAGTGCCAGGAATGTGTTAAAAACTGTGGTTAGTATGAAAAGTTAGTAGCATGGTTACCCATAGATATTGATCGTTGGAAGGTCACAAAAGATGATCACATGATCACAGGACACTGCAACCATCATAAATACATGCCAAGCATCCGAATTTTGATCATGTGACCACAGGAATGTCGTAAGTGTGAAAAACTGCCATAAGTCACTTTTTTCAGTGCCGTTGTAACTTCAAATGGTCCCTAAATGAATGGATGTAAGTCGAAGACTACCTATATATTACTAGTCTTGATTGCTGCAATGAATAATTCCTTGTCTAAAAAATTCTGGAGCTGTAACATACAGACTATGAGAAGGAAGGACTCACTGGAGAAGAGCCTAATGCTGGGAAAGATTGAGGGCAAAAGAAGAAGGGGACGACAGAGATTGAGGTGGCTGGATTGAGTCACTGAAGCAGTCGGTGGGAGCTTAAATGGACTCCGGGGGATGGTAGAGGACAGGAAGGCCTGGAGAACGTTGTCCATGGGGTTGCGATGGGTCAGACACGACTTCGCAACTAACAACAACAACAAAACATACAGACTGGATCCTTTCTTCACACGTGATTGCAATTTTGTAAATCCCAACATTACTGGACAGTAATGTTGGGATTTACAAAAATGGAAGATATTCTGAAGATTGTAATTCCATTACAACCTGGGATGCTAAATTTCACAAAATATTTTCCCATCAAAGGACATTGAACTAGTACTGTATATGTTAAAGGCTGTAAGGATTTTATATGCTTTTGACTGGAAAACTTACTTGATTTCTTTTTTGAAAAAAGAATGTATTGGGGGTGTATTTTTGAGTTTCTCCATAAAATAGTTCTAGATAATGAATGGAAGACAAATCTGAAGTCAAGAAAAGTCACTTACAGCAATGGGTTTCTGCCCATACATCTACAGGAGATGGGGCTATAGAAGAATACGATATACAATTCATCATCTTTCTCTAAAGTCACAATACTCTTTAGCTACAATGGCAGACTCAGCTTTGGGGAGAGGCTTGCCTAAAAATTAAGAAGCCAACTTCACTTTAAAAAGTTTCTAATTCTAGTTTGTGCTCATTCTTATTAATGAAAAGAAGGATTTGGGGTGACATGATAGCAGTGTTCCAAAATCTAAGGGGCTGCCACAAAGAAGAGGGAGTCAAGCTATTCTCCAAAGCACCTGAAGGTAGAACAAGAAGCAATGGGTGGAAACTAATTGAGAGAAGCAACCTACAACTTCAGAGATATTTCCTGACAGTAAGAACAGTTAATCAGTGGAACGACTTGCCTTCAGAAGTTGTAAATTCTCCATCACTGGAGGTTTTTAAGAAGAGACTGGGCAACCATTTATCTGAAATAGTATAGGGTTTCCTTTTTTAAAAAAAATAATTTTTATTTGAGTATAAACATTAAAAATGACGAACAAACATCAAACAAAACAAAACAATACATCTACAAATATACATATAATTTATTTATTTTTAAAAGTATAGGGTTTCCTGCCTGAGCAGGAGGTTGGACTAGAAGACTTCCAAGGTCCCTTCCAATTCTGTTATTCTGTTATATACATTCCTGAAACCTGCAGCCTCTGCTTAATTTTCCAACTCTTTTGCAAGCAAAGAGAGAAAACAACTCATTGTTTTCTTCCTTAGAGTATTTTAAAACAGCAAGATGAAAAAGAGAAGAAAAATCATTGTATTTTTGATGGCCCAGCAATTCCACCACAATTTCCTCTCTGGTGATGGCCATAATTATCTCATTAAGCTTGGCAATAGAGAAATAAAAAGTTACAAATCTTGGAAAAGATTTATATTTTCACTCTTTCTCCCTTGGAAATGTACTTGCAGGTAGACCTCCACTTACAACTGTTTGTTTAGTGACCATTCAAAGTTACAACGGCACTGGAAAAAAAGTAACATAACCATTTTTCACACTTACAACTGTAGCAGCATTCTCATGATCCCATAATCAAAATTCAGCCGCTTGGCAACTGACTCATATTTATGATGGTTACAATGTCCCGGGGTCACGTGATCAGCTTTTGCTGACAAGCAAAGTCAACGAGGAAGCAAGACTCACTTACCAACCGTGTTGCTAACTTAACAACTGGAGTGATTTACTTAACTTATTGTGGCAAGAAAGGTTGTAAAATGGACTTAGCAACTGCTTAGAAACAGATGTTTTGGGCTCAGTTGTAGTCATAAGTCGAGGACTCCCTGCGTTATCATTCTGGAAAACATCCTCAAAGTTACCCAAAGTGACCTACAGTCAAAACCGTATGTTCTGACCTTGAGATTGTAAAGTGCCAACTTGCATTGTGAACTGCAGGTGAATAAACTTGGTTTTTTTAAAAAAAAAAGTTTGGGGCTTAAATAAACCACAAAGGTTGTTTACACGGCTTATAGACTATGACTTGAGGCCCTGAAATAGCTTTGTTTACTTTGAGTTCTCTGGTATCTGCTACGAAGATATACCTCATCAGTTATCTTGAAGCTCTTTCTCTCCTTTCCACGCTCTTCAGAAGCTCAAAAGAAACTTCTGTCACCTGGCTATGGAAATCTTCATTCTTCTAGTCCTCAGTGTTGGACTTTGCCAAGCCAGTCCTGTCCAAGATGAAGTGAGCTGTGATGACCCAGAAGTTTTTGAAGCTGTGGCTAGAGCAATAAAAGAACTTAATGAAGACAGAACTCAAGGAAATAAATTTGCTCTCAATGTCGTCCTTCATGCCCACAGAATAGTAAGTAAATTTGGTAGCAGCCAGAACCTCAAAAAGCTAATTAATGGGAATTTCGTAGTTGGGGACTTGCACAAGAGTGCACTATCAGCACCCTCCACCCGACATTGAATGGTGGTTACGTGAGAGTTTCTCACAGATTTAATGTTTAAGTTAACAGAAAGAAAGAAAAATCATTACATGCGTGGCAAGTAGTCATCTTTACTGTGTTTCATTTGTTCGATTTTGGTTTTTTCTCTTTTGCAATCCCATTCCTCCCACCCTAAAAAAAATTGCCTTTCTGTTTGAATGAGCATTTTAATGACACAAAGAGGACCCTTCCTAAAATAATCTAAAGCTTGCTATAATTCAGTATACGGTAATTCCATAAACTCTGCAGGGCTTTGTATTCCAACCAAGTATTTTATTTACAAGAACTTTGTTTCGGGAGGGGGGGGATTCTTTCAAGTCTTCAAACAACCTTCATTATAGGTTTGGTGGAACTTTTCAAGTACATTGGGTGGGGAATTATTGGAGCTGTAATACCACATTTTTGGAGAGCAATCTTCCCAATTCTGTTGTTTTGCCATACAAAACATAATACGATGCAACCATTTGGTGTTTTCTATTTAACATTGTCTAACTTGGATTTCCATAAATTTGAATTCTTTGGTAATGCTAAAATTGATCCATGTTTCTGCACTAAAGGAGATGTCTATGGAGATTCTCAGTCATCCAGGTCATGGTTGTCCCAAAGGTGCTTTTACAAGAGGCAACTGGACTTTCTGGTTTTTCTTTGAAGACGTTTTGCTTCTCATGCGAGAAGCTTCTTCAGCTCTGACTGCAGAGGTGGGTTCCTGCCGGTTTGGACCGATTCTTTAGAACCGGTAGTGGGAATTTTCCCCCACTCGCCAAACCGGCAGCGATGGCCGGCTGGACACCCCCCCGAACCGGCTCTCTCGGCGGCGTCATAGGTGGCGCCATCTTGTTTTTCGCTTCTGCGCATGCGCAGAAGCTGTTTTTTGCTTCTGCACATGCACAGAAGCTGGATTTTCAGCACTGCGCATGCGTGCGTGCCTGCACGAAGCACGTGTGCGCCCACGTGGCGCAGGAGGAAGCGAACAGGCAGCGAGGTGAGTCAGAACTCACCCCTATCTGACTGGATGGTGACTTCAGTCAGAGCTGAAGAAGCTTCTCGGATGAGAAGCGAAACATCTTCAAAGAAAAAAAAAGGAAGTCCAGTTGCCTCTTGAAAAAGCACCTTTGGGACACTAAAGGAGATGTTAGCAAAGGAACAGGAAAATTCAGTCAGTTTAAATCTAGATGCAGCTGGATGACTTATCTTACGTAAGGTAAACTCTCCAAGTCTAATTCAGGTCTTGATGACTTTTCATGTCAATGTGACGATACAGGTAGTCCTTGACTTACGACCACAATTGAGCCCAAAATTTCTGTGGTTAAGCGAGACATTTGTTAGGTGCGTTTTGCCCTATTTTATGACCTTTCTTGCCACAGTTGTTAAGTGAATCGCTGCAGTTGAATCTTGTTTTCCCAATGACTTTGCTTGTCAGAAGGTCGCAAAAAGGGATCACATGACCTTGGGTCACAGCAACCGTCATAAACATGAACCTGTTGCCAAGCATCTGAATTGATCACATGATCATGGGGGATGCTGCAAAGGTCGTAACTGTGAAAAATGGTCATAAGTCATATTTTTCAGTACCATTGTAATTTGAATAGTCACTAAGCGAACTGTTATAAGTCAAGGGCTACCTGTAGTTTATTGTTGCCTTTTTTCAGACTTTTTTTGGGGGGGGGAGAATGCTCCAATCTAAAAAAAATATCGTTCGTATCTCTTAATTCTCTTCCATCCAAATCCTAACTAAGTTCACGTCGGGAAATCTGTCACAGTCAAATATCTCTTTGGCTTATTCTTTCATATAGATTTTGTCTTTTTTTTTTTTTCATTAGTTATTTTTCTGCATTCATGTATTATTAATAGACTATAATAGACTATCAAGGCTCACTTGAAAGAGTCTGGCAGACATAAATTGGCAGTTGGAAGTGAGAGAATTTTATTTTAAAAAATATTTTTCCTGCCTTTATTATTTTTTATAAATAACTCTGATGGCAAATCTTTTGGGCTCGAAATGTCAAAATTTGGAAAATTCTTAACTTGACTCTGCTGATGTGTCAAGAAAGAATTCTCTATTTCCCACCATCACCACCATCTAGGCCGCTCTGAACAGTGACATTTGGCAGCAACTCCAAGGCTTGGCCTAAAGTAGAGGCCCAGACCTCAACTTCAGTCCTAGCCCCACTGGTGCCACTCAAAATGGCTGCCCCACACCATTCCCCAAGGCACACAAGATTGTTCCATGTTGCATGAGGCCTTTGTTCTTGAATGTCTATGGAGATTCTCAGTCGTCCAGGTCATGGTTGTCCCAAAAGTGCTTTTTCAAACGGCCACTGGACTTTCTTTTTCCTTGAAGACATTTCACTTCTCATCCAAGAAGCTTCTTCAGTTTCTGACTGGATGGTGGAGAACCGAAGAAGCTTTTGGGATGAGAAGCGAAACGTCTTCAAGGAAAAAACAAAGTCCAGTTGCCTTTCGAAAAAGCACCTTTGGGATGTCATTCTTGAAGCAACTTCAGAGAATGCTCTTTCGTGGCCTCTGCAGCAGAGGTGGGTTCCTCCCGGTTCGGACCGGTTCTCCCGAACCGGTAGCGACCTGCTGGTGACGTCACGATGACATCACGGATCCAGTTCAATCGGTGCCGGTCCCTGGGCGCCGCCATCTTTTTATTTTATTTTATTTTATTTTGAATTTTTTTAAAAAAAATTCTTCTGCGCATGTGCAGAAGCCGAGTTTCCGGCACTGCACATGCATCGCCATCTTGTTTTTGGCTTTTTTTTTAATTTTTTTTTTTTTTTTTTTTTTTTTTTTTGTTTTTATTCATATATTTTGTTATTTTTTATCCCTCCCCCNTTTTTTTTTTTTTTTGCGCGCGTGCGAAGGAAGCGAACCAGCAGCGAGGTAACTTAGAACCCACCCCTGCTCTGCAGCCTCCAAAAACCACAGGGAAGCATGGCCCGCTCATGCAACTTCCAGTGGGTCCAAAAACTATACAAGAGCACACCTCATTCTTACATGGCCGCACAACCTCCCAAAATTGCAAGAGTATGGAGCATGCTTTCAAGAATAGCTGTCAGGCATTGGTAAACACCTTATGGCATGTCACTTTTGACATGTTTGTCATAGGTTCACCATCACTGCAATAAACCATCCAATATTAATACTTCTTATATATCTATCCATGGAATTCAATTGGATGGCAAACAAAGCAAAACTGAGGTTGAATTATTTGTGGTTTAGGATATTGTGAGAAGTAGCTCAACATGATAAAACCTAGTTAAAGTATCTAGGCATAAACATGATCAAAGGAGTTGCATACATCTAATTTCACTTAAATTTAATTGGATTATATTTTTGTCCTGGTCCCACTTCAGCACTTCCCCCTTTCTGTGGCTCAGTCTTTGGGATTGTACTCAGTGGGCAAAATGGAGTCATGCCACTTACCTTTGGATTAAAGCAGTAGATGTTACAAATAGGCAATGCATTCCTACCTCCAACATTCATGTTGTCCAGGCAAAAATCAGGCAATGTTTACAGAGGTTAAATATTTGATCAGTTACACATTTACTGAAAGTTTGCTTTGGATTTCAACTTGATTTGCCTTCATAAGCCTCTTTAAATTGAAAGGACTGTTTTGCAGACACCTGCAAGAGTTTTGACTCCAATGATGTTTTTGATTCCTGAAGCTGGCGTGACCATTCCAAAGTTAGTTAGCTTTAAGAGGAGTCTATCCAGATTTCTCAATCTTGACAACTTTAAAAGGTTGGATTTGGACTCCCAGAATTCCCCAGCCAGCATGCATTTTTGTCTCCAAAGCAGCAGTTAAGGTGTAAAAACCTCTGTTTGGTCTCTAGCACATCTACCTGCATGGGAGTTGTAAAAAATAAAACATTCCTACGGTGAAAAAAAAAACAGCAGATCAGCAAAAGAGTAAAAACACTAAACTTCTTTTGCTGGCATTGTTGTTTTATTTTATTTATTTATTTATTTATTTATTTATTTATTTATTTATTTATTTATTTATTTATTTATTTATTTATTTATTTATTTATTTATTTAGTCAAGCATGTATATGATTACAGGTAAAGTATAAATATTAATGTGAGTATATAATAAGTACAAACATAGTTTGAGTACATATTTTTCGAGTACATATTTTTCGAATACATGGGGACTTTAGGACAGGGACGGTAGGCACGCTGGTCCGCTTATGCACGCCCCTTACAGACCCCCC
>QLTV01004294.1:1820523-1831647 GCA_003457575.1 Thermophis baileyi | reverse complement strand
GAAATGCCCTAAGATTTTACTTTTAGAAATAGTTTGTAGTGTACCACTGAGTCAAAGGCTTTGCAAAAGTCTATGTAAATTGCATCCATTGCTTTGCCCTGATCAAGTTGTGTTGTCCATATGTTTTTACAGTGTAGGAGCTGTAGATTGCAGGATAAATTTTTCCTGAAACCAAATTGTTTGTGAGAGCGTAGGTTGTTAGTCTCTAAGTGGAGGGTAATGGATTGGTTAATGATTGATTCCATGACTTTGCAGGTGACACAACATAAAGAGATTGGTCTATAATTTTCAACTAGGCTGGGGTCTCCCTTTTTGAAGATAGGGATGACCGTGGCTAGTGACCATAGGTTGGGTAGGGAGCTGGTCCTGAAAGATTTATCAAAAATTATGCCCAGTGGTTCTGCTAGAGTAGTGGAAAGTTTTTTTAAGAAGTAGGCACATAGTCCATCTGGTCCAATGGATAGAGATGGTTTTAGATTGCGTAGTGCTTTTCTTTTCTTTTTTCTTTTTTTTTTTTTTGTATGGAAAAATAGTCAACCCCAGTAAGAGTTTCCTTAATTAAAAAACACTTTCTTAACCTAGGATCCTACAGATATAAAGGTAAAGATTTCCCTGTCCAGTCATATCTAACTGTAGGGCAGGGGTGTCAAACTCAAGGCCTGGGGGCCGGATCCGGCCTCCAGGGTGCTTAGAAACAGGGGACCAGCCTGCAGTGCCTCTGCCAGCAAAAACGGAGCTTGGGAGGGCTGCGTGCGGTACTCCCAACTCTGTTTTCACTGGCAGAAGGTTGCAGGAGGCCATCGCAGTCAAAACGGAGCTTCGGAGCCCATTTTCGCTGGCAGAGCGCTCGGGCCACCATAGGCTCCCCCGACACGAATGACGTTGATCTGGCCACGCCCATCCTGCCACTCCCACCCCGGCCCCCCAAGGTCAAACACAACCCTGATGCTGCCCTCAATGAGATCGAGTTTGACACCCCTGCTCTAGGGGATAGTGCTTATCTTTGTTTCTTAGCCGAGGGAGCCAGTGTCGTCCGAAAACTTTTCCGCAGTCATATGGTCAGCATGACAATATGCTGCAACCCACAGCATGGGACGAAACACAAAACGCTGTTACTTTTCCCAGCAAAGGGGTACCTATTGATCTACTCGCATTTTGCATGCTTTCCAACTGCTAGGTAGGCAGGAACTGGAGCAAGTTAGAGGCGTTCGCCCGTTGCAAGGTGCTCAGGTCTCGAACCTGGGCTATCAGCCAGCTGACAAGCTCAGTGTCCTTAACCACTGAGCCACCACGTCCCCGCCCTACAGGTATATAATATTTAGGGAATGAAGGTTTGCTTGGATTCCAAAGGGCGGAAGTCCTGAGACTTTGTGGGTGCAGACATAGAGCGACTGTGGACAACTTCCTAAATCAAATGGGTATTTTTCTGTGATCATGTTGCAGCAGGGGAGGGTGCTCACACAGTCCTAAGAAAACACATTTTCTTCTCTAAATCCAAAGTGCTGCCCAGCTCTATACAAAGCCCATTACAGGTAATCCTCAACTTACAACCACTTTATGGGACCAGATTAAGAAGATATTAGATTGTGCAGAAATAGATAGACTTACATTGAAAATCAAACAGAAAGAAGACAATATTATCAAACATGGAACTTATTTTACCAATGGTTGGGGAAAAGGGGTTGGAGCAAGGGGGGAATTCCAGCAGGTTCTGACAGGTTCTGGAGAACCGGTAGTGGAAATTTTGAGTAGTTCGGAGAACCGGCAAATACCACCTCTGGCTGACCCCAGAGTGGGTTGGGAATGGGGATTTTGCAGTATCCTTCCCCTGGAGTGGGGTGGGAATGGAGATTTTGCAGTATCCTTCCCCTGCCACGCCCACCGAGCCACGCCCACCAAGCCACGCCCACAGAACCGGTAGTAAAAAAATTTAGATTTCACCACTGGGTTGGAGAGTAAGAAGGGAATTTGTATTGTTAAGCAATTTAAATTCCCAGACAACACGATGTTTATTAAGCACTAAGAAATGTAATATTTTTTTTAAAAAAAGATAGTCATACCCGATTTTACAACCTTTTTTGCCATGGTTGTTAAGCGAATCACTGCAGTCATTAAGCAAATCTAGCAAAAAAACAACAACAACCAATTGACTTTGCTTGTTAGAAGTCAGCTGGGAAGGTCAAAAAATGGTGATCACATCAGCCCCAAGATGATATCATAAATACATGCTGGTTGCCAAGCGCCCAAATTTTGATCACACAACTGTGGTGATGCTGTGACAGTCGTAAGTATGAGGACCAGTTGGAAGTCACTTTTTCAATGCCATTGTAACTTCGAACCGTTGCTAACTGAATGGTTGCAAGTTGAGGACTACCTGCATTGATAGAACTTTAATTATTTCTTTGAGGTTCTTTGGAGCATTACATGCTGTAGAAACACAGAAGAACATTGGCAGATTTTTTTAATTACTACGACATGGACCATTACAGGTGGATTGGCCATCAAAATAAGAATGCAACTTTGGGATAAATTAAATTATGTTATTTATATTTTTAATCATTGGTTGTGCTTCACTTTATTCCTGCGTTGTTTTAACTGTTAGACACTCAGAATCATGTATTCAAGATGGGCGATTTATTAAATAAATAAATGAAATTGCAACAGCACTCATGTAAACACTCTTTTCAGGCAGGTCCTGGGAAAAAATTCCACGTCATCTATCAAGTAAGAGAAACCACGTGTCCAATTGCTGCGGACAAGCCTTGGCAAAACTGTGATTTTTTAGAGATCTCGGAAGGAGTAAGTATTCATTCTTCCTCCTTTGAAGTGACCAGAAAGAGGTTCATGGGGGACAGCAAGAAGAAAGAGAGAGGTGTACAGTATATAGGGCTGCCAGGATCACCATATGCAACGAGGCAAAAGATGCCATTAAAATAGACTTGTGGAGAAACTGCATTTTGGCACCAGCCTCAAGGTTGGGTACTATTAAGTGGATTTCTTGGCAGTTTTAAGACATGTGGACTTCAACTCCCAGAATTCTCTAGCTAATAGGCTAGCTGAGGAATTCTGGGAGCGGAAGCCCATATTCCTCAAAGCCACCAGTTTGGCCTATATTGTCATGTGACTGTTGAGGGGAACAGTTGGCCCATTAAAAAATAACCCCGCCTTCTGTGCCCAGGTGGTGTCACCTGAGCCTTAAAGGCCAATAGAAAGAAAGAAGAGATTTGGGTGGGAAAAATTTAAATGTCTTATCTTGGCTGGAATCTAGGATGAGGGGTGACTTCAGGCGAGGTTGAAAGTGATTGAGTTAGAATTACATTAGGAGCTTTTTTTATTTAAACTCTACCATCTATCTATCTATCTATCTGTTTATTCCACTAGGCACAGCCAAATGATATGATAACAAATGAAATTACCATCTACCCAACTGAGAAAATACGATGCTTTATTTGTCTCCCCAAAGATCTACCTGCATGCGTTCCATCACACATCATAAAAAATATAGGATCTTATCTGCAATACAGGAAGTCCTCGACTTACAACAGGTCATTTAGTGACTGCTAAAAGTTACAACTGCATTGAAAAAAGTGTTCTGACCTAGGCTTCCTGATAAATCATAAAACACAAACGTAGTCCCAAAAACCTCTTTTTTTATTTCAACAGCTGTAAATTATGTTCATTCACAGCCGTAATAAGTCCCAAACAATGTTAATTAGTCTGACAGAAGTCTGCCACAGTCTTTCGGAAGAAGGCTGATAAGCACCAACCTTTATCTCTCTTGACACGCTGCCAAAGACCTAATTGGCAAGTAGCTTTGCAAGGCCAAACAGAGCACGGAGTCAGAACTGAGCTGTTGAGTTACACCGACCAGAATTGAACCAAGTTGCTTCTTGCAACGAGCACATCCGTATGCTCCACTTTTATATCCTATGGGAGGGGCCAATCATCTCCAAGCCTTACTCCCGAGTAGCCCTTTTCCTCCGTAACTGTTCTTGCCTTCTGGCAGCTCTGCGCATGCGCGCATTGTGAACAGGCTCCCCCTGTTCCTCTGCCTTACTCATGTCAGCCTCTGGAGGCTCTGGAGTCAGCACAGACCTCCCAGATGGCCCGGGCTGGATCTCTGCCTCTGGCACCGAGCCTTCTCCAGACTCCAGGACTGGCCCATGTTCCTCCCCAGCCTCCTCGCTGTCCGACTCTGCTGCCAGCTCCGCAGGCCGCTGGCGGACCACAACAAAAAGTGACTTATGACAGTTTTTCACAGTTATGACCTTTCCAGCATCTCCATGATCACGTGATCAAAATTCAGATGTATTTATGACCATTGGTGTGTCCCAAAATGATGTGATCACCTTTTGCGACCTTCTGACAAGTAAAGTCGATGTGGGGAAGCCAGATTTACTTAATAACCGGGTTACTAACTTATCAACTGCAGTGATTCACTTAACAACTGAGGCAAGAAAGGTCGTAAATGGGGCAAAACTCACTTAACAAATGTCTCACTTAACAACAGAAATTTTGGGCTCAGTTGTGGTCGTAAGTCAAGGACTACCTGTAGCAAAGGTCTCACTAACAACCCCTTGATGGATTATCAAACAATATCAAAAAGCTATGAAATGTGATGAGTTCTATTTCTTAACAGTGGAAAGTGAATGTACACAACTCTTGACAACTCCTGTGATGTCCCACTGAACACATAAGAGCTCAGCTGATGTCTCTTTTTTCTTCTGTTACAGGATTATGGAAACTGTACAGCTTACATTGATATTGACTCACAAGAGTCAATATCGCAGGATTGCAAATTTGGCCCAGGTGAGTACATTTTAAGTTAGCATTTATTTATTTTAAATCACCATTTTCCTATCCTACTCTTGATGATAATGGAGGGGGAGAAAATCAGTGATCAGATTTAAACCAATACTTGTGAAAGGAAAAAAAAACAGGAAAGGGTGATACTACATAGAGTAACTCGACCTTCATTTTCCATTGTGTAACTCAGTACATTGTGGGCCAGGTGACATTTAAGAAGTGGATTGCTCACTTGCCAAATAAGGAATTGCATATTGTTGAAGTAAGAATGTGTAGGGGGAAAAACTGTTTGGGATTTTTGAATCTTTAGACAACGATAAACGGACGAATGGTTTAAAGTTAAGGCTTCTAAACCATTCAACCCTTTATCGTTCTCCAAGAATTCTTACGTTAAGATATTACTCCATAAAATTCCCATGGGAAAAAATCAGTTCAATTTTAGTGATGAGGGATTTTAGAGAGCACATCGAATGCCTTGCCCCTCGATGCCTTACCCCATTTCTCATCTTAATCAACCCAATTAAAACCCAAATAAACAACAATTTTAAAAAAAGCTAATTTAGGTTGTGCTATTCTCCAAATAGGGTTTCCTGCCTAAGCAGGGGGTCCCTTCAAGACCTCCAAGGTCCCTTCCAACTCTGTTATTCTATTCTATTCTAAATACACACCCTTGCTTATCATAGTTAAACTTTTTCTTCAAAACTTTGACTGTTGGAGATGGGTGAAAAAGAAATGAGATTTTTCAGTCACAACTCCTTCACTTTCCACACACAAACAGGCTTCGCTTTTCAATGCAGAAATCAATCCAACTTTGTGGAACATTGTATTTTGGCTGCACTAAAGTCGCTGTTCTGCTGACCAAATGAAAAATGGGGGGGGAGGGGAATAGAGCTGTGTAGTCACTTTGCCAACCATAGCACATAGGGCCATCAAGATTCTGTTGGAAGGAAAATCTGTCTGGTTCAGTTCCAAGCCGGGAATAAAATGGAGGCTGATTGGAAAGAAGGTCCATTTATTGATGAAGCAGAACCACCAGGGTTTGTGGTTCTGGGGCAGCTGACCAAATGGTTGAATGAGTGGATGGATCTTTATAAGTTTCTGTGACTTTGAAGTTTGAACTGTTCTGGGGGTTGTGCAGTGAAGGGGCTTGTGTCTTTTGCTAAATGGTGGTGGGTAATTGTGGCTGATGGCTATGTCCTGTGTTAGATTTTTTTTTGGGTGAGGGAATGCTTCCTCTAAACCTATCACTCTTGCTTTTGTTAGCTGCCGAAATTGCTGTAAGGGGTTTCGAAATACCCTGTCTTGAATGGACTTCTGCCGGCAGTATTTGCTTTGCTTATGAATGGAGCCATCTAAATAGTTGGTTTCCTCTTTCAATAAGCTTGTTACCTCTTACGTGCCGGCATCTGCTTAATAGCATCTGCTATTAAGAAAGACTGGGGGCTGCTTTCTGCCTCTAAGAGCATGTTTCACCATTTCTTCTTTGGGAAAATATAATATTCTGCCTCTTAATAGTTCCCCAAAATGTTTCATTCTTCTAGGGGGGCAGGAGGGGCTTCCCACACTTCATCATTCTTCTACCGGACAAGATGAGGTCTTTGCAGTGGGCCAATAAGAGCTCAGGAAGAACCATCAAAAGCCCCTCTTCACGAGACTTAGAGTGCCAAATCCATCATAGTTTCACTGTGACAAACTATACTAAACCAAGATCCATTACGTACCTTAATGAAACTGCCTTCCAAACTTCCATTTGACCTTTCTCCTAGAGTTGTAAGAATAAAATAAAATGACATTTATTTATGATATTTAATGATAGTCAACCTTTCAGTAAAAGGTATAGGGAAGCTGCATGCTAAAAGAGAAAAATAGCTGAACGGGAACTAGTGACACCACACACCCCAAAGGAAAACATACTGAAAGGATGGGCCTTATTTCCCACCCACTTTTTAACTGTATCTGAAAAATAAAATTCAACACAGATGGCAGTGCAGTGAGTGCTCACAAGTTCAGCGTAAAAAGTTTCACATTAATCTTATTAATCTTAACATCAATTAATCAGTGGGACGACTTGCCACCAGAAGTTCTGGGCGCTCCAACACTGGAGATTTTTAAGAAGAGATTGGACAACTGTTTGTCTCAAATGATATAGGGTTTCCTGCCTGAGCAGGGGATTGGACTAGAAGACCTTCAAGGTCCCTTCTAACTCTGTTATTCTGTTTCTTTCCGTCTATCAGTTCTAAGGATTTGTAATACATGTTGGTGAATTCAGTCACAAGAGTTAGTCCTTCTCCAGCAATCCCTGTGCAAAATGTCTGTGCAGGTGCATCTCAGATTGTTAAGACTCGCAGGGGTGGGCTTCAAAAATTTTAGCAAGGGGTTCTCTGCCCGGTTGCTGGGTGGGCGTGGCCATGGTGGGCGTGGCCTAGTCAGCCTCCTGCACCATGGCGGGGGGGGTGTTTTTGCCCTCCCCGGGCTCCGGAGGCTTTCCTCGAGCCTCCGGGAGGGCGAAAACAGCCTCCCCAGGCTCCGGAGGCCCTCTGGAGGCCCGAACTTCCGGTACTTCCGGTAGGCCCATTTTTCGCCCTCCACGAGCCTCCGCGCGCACCCTGCACTTACCTGCATCCAAAACGAGCCGCGTGGGGACTCCTGGGAGGGGCGGGGTGGGGTGGGGTGGGCAGGGCCAGCCAGGAGTGGGATTTGGGGGTTCTCCGAACTGCACAGAATCTTAGCTAGAGGTTCTCCCAAACCCCTGCAAACCCCCAGCAGCCCACCCTCTGGTTAAGAGACATCACTGAACTAAACTTTTTTAAAAAGGCAGTTTTTTTAAAAAAAAAATCTTTGTGGTTTAAAATATGTTCACAATGTAATGGTGACACCTAGCTGTCAGCAGCATTCAGTGGCCAGGATATTGTGTTTTCAAAGTTAAAATTCAGAAATGACCCCAAAAAATGCACCTCTGCCTATACAAAAATTCCTCTTTGTGCTTGGATAAAAAAGGGGACAATTAGGACATCTTCTCCATTCCTTCTCTTCAACTCTATTAGAGATTTGATCAGCTATTAATTCTAGAGCATAGTTGATACATGGTTTTCCTGAATTTGAACAAGTTCATGGTTCAACCCCAGATACTACAATGTGGAAAAAAAGGTTAAATTTTGCAGCAACATTTGAAGCATAGCAGGTGATAAGTCTCCCACCTTACTGTCACTTAGATCCTCACAATCTATGCAGTTATCTGGTGTGGGAAGCATAGGTTTCTGTGACTTTGAAGTTTGAACTGTTCTGGGGGATTGTGCAATGAAGGGACTTGTGTTCTGAAAGGGTGTTGGGCAATTCCTATTGTGGCTAATGGCTTTCGTCCTGTGTTGGATCTTGGGTGAGGGGCTGCTTTCTAATCCTACCATTCCGACTTTGTTAGCTGTCAAACCTTGCTGCAAGGAGTTTCGAAATATCCTGTCTTGAACTGATTTCTGCCTGCAGTATTTGCTTTGCTTATGAATAGAGCTATCTAGATAGTTGATTTCCTCTTTCAATAAGCTCTTTACCTCCTTAAGTGCTGGCATCTGGTGTGGGCTATTAAGAAAGACTTGGGGGCTGTCTTTAAGAGCATGTTTCTCCATTTCTCTAGGGAAATATAATATTCTGCCTTTTTTTTTAATATTTCCCAAAATATTTCATTGTTGGGGGGGTGGGCTTCCCACACTACCATATGTGCAAAGATTAGATGCAATAAACCCCAGTGTTGAAAGGCAACGTACAGTATAATTGTTTGTCTACCATTAATTTCTCTAAAGATTCCTTGCCCCACATCGCTCATCCTTTCCTAAACTACTTTTTTCATTCCTTGCCCTTTTTCTAATCTCTAGCCTTTACCTGTTTGTGTTTTGAGCGCTGCAGTAATTTCCATGTTATTTCCACTTTTAATTTCTTTGTTTTCCTTTTTCTAATTTGTGATTGGCTTGCTTTCAGGACAGGAGAATGTAGCACGGTCTCTTGCAAAATGCCTGGGGTGCTGGCATCCCATAGACCCTAAGAGTTTGGAAGTGCTTCCTATTGTGAGATTCGCCATACGGCAATTTAACAATCAGAGTCAACAATCCGCCTTATATGAAGTTAGAGAAATGAAAAAAGCGACCCGTCAGGTTGGTATATGTTGCAATAATTCCCCATCTTAACTTTCCAGAATTCGGTGATTTGGATGGATTTATAGTTAAATCTGAAAATGTGGAATGTCCTCCCCTTGTGTATGTTTGTGAAAACTTTCTTTTCATTTCTATAAAAAAGAAAAAACCCTGTCAAATGTAGGTAAAACACACAAAGTATAAATATAATTCTGATAGTAGTCTGTGCGGTTTTATTTAAACTACAGTGGTACCTTGATACTTGTCATTAATTGGTTCCAGGAGGTGCAATGAGTACCAAAAACAATGAGTACCAGGCAAATTTTTCCCATAAGGAATGATATAAATAAATATCATGAGTTCCCAAACAAAAAACAATGCACATTTTTAAGGCAATACATAAAAAGATAGGGTTGTATATCATTACTTTACATGAGAAATTTTTAAGAAGAGATTGGACAACCATTTGTCTGAAATGGTATAGGGCAGTGATGGTGAACTTATGGCACGCGTGCCACAGGTGGCATGCGGAGCCATATCTGAGGGCACGCGAGGCGTTGCCCTATGTCAGCTCCAGCGTGCATGTGCGCGCTGGCCAGTTGCTTTCCGGCCTTCCGGAGGGTGGGAGGAGGTCGTTTTCACCTTCCCCAGGCTTCAGGAAAGTCTTCGGATCCAAGGTCCCTTCCAACTCTGTTATTCTATTCTATTCTAAATACTTAAAAACAACTTAAAAGTCAGCCATCAATACACCCCAATCAACATCTAAAAAGCCATATACAACAGGCACTATAAATATCACACACCAGGCTCCAGCACGAGTCCAAAAGCTCAGAAGACTAAACCTCTGGTCCCGGTGACCGACCCAGATTAAATCCTGCAACATTATCCTGGTACACGTATATTCGCCTTCATTCACAATAAATACTTAGATTAAATAAAATAAAAACTTCACTTTACCTGTACTCATGGGCTGCCACAAAGAAGAGGGGGCAAATTATTCTCCAAAGCACCAGAGGGCAGGACAAGAAACAATGCTCTGAAAATCAGCTGGAATCCGTTTTTCGCCATCCACAGGCTCCGGAGGACTCAGTGAGTCCTGCACGCATGCACGGGGGGACGGCATGCGTGGGGGGGAGGGCAGTGTAAGGGGGGATTGTGCGGGCATGCACGGGGGGAGGGCATTGCATTATGGGTGTGGGCACACCAAAAAAGGGTTCGCCATCTCTGACTTAGACTATTAAGGCTGAATTAGGTACTGAACTAAAAGGCCTAAAAATTGCTTATTTAAAACATTACAGACTTTGGACATGTGTATCCTAAGTTCAGAAATGGTTTGAATTGTCAACAGACCCTATGGAATTGTCAGAGCTAAAAGATTTAACAGAAATCGCTTATTTTCTTGGACTAGAAGACCTCCAAGGTCCCTTCCAGCTCTATTCTATTCACTTGTACTGCAGTAATGGGTTCTAAAACCTGTTGCTACCGGTTCATGCGCTCGCACACGTGCGTGATGCTTCTGCGCATGCACAGAAGTGTCCCGGGCAGGTGGGCAGAGCCTCCCACCGCCGCCGCTACCGGTTCTAAGAACCGGGCCGAACCGGGAGCAACCCACTGCTGTTGTACTGATGAGGGAAAGAAGCACAAAAATACACAAGATGATCACAGATGCTAAGATAAAACTGCAAGAGTAAGAGTTATTGCATGACTAACATGTCACCTTTGTTTTGGCTGGAAGGAGTAGTGAGTCACGAGGCAACTGACACCAACAAGTTCTAGCTTCCACATTGAGTACCAAACAAATGTCAAGTACCGGGACAAAATTTTCTCGTGAAAATGCGTTGAGTACCAAATTCAATGAGTTTCAAAGCAGTTGAGTCCCAAGGTACCATTGTAATTTCTTTTCTCTTAATAAGATACTTGTTCTGTGCAACTTCTCTTAAATTTCTTGCAGGTGGTTAATGGATGGAATTACCGTTTGGAATATTCAATAAAAGAAACAAATTGTTCCAAGAATGAATTTCTAGATTTGAGCCCAGCATGTAGACACCTTCCTGAAGGTGTAAGTGAACTTCTTTTATATCATATTCCTCGGCTAGGTAGATAAAGATAGATGACAGATTAGACAGAGACAGAGACAGAGACAGAGACAGAGACAGAGACAGAGACAGGGACAGAGACAGAGGCAGAGACAGAGACA
>QLTV01004294.1:1783561-1813001 GCA_003457575.1 Thermophis baileyi | reverse complement strand
CAATATCTGCTTTTAGCCAGCAGATGGCAGGGTCAGCTCCCAAATATGACGAAACAACTCTTTAAACTAAATCTCCAAAGTGCTTTAAATCCACTTTTAAAATGTTCTTTCCAAAACTATCATTCTATTTCAAATTTCTTTCAGTTTTACCAAGTCCAATTACAAAAATATCAGTAATCTCCTTGGGCTTTAGTCTTCACTGATTTCAACCTCTCTATGGTATTTCCAAGTGCTAGATAGCCGCCAATCTCCGTTTTAGAAAATCCCCAGCTATTCTGTTTTAAGATTTTCAGTGCTTAAATTGGCCAATCACTCACCCAACTTCAACACTTTTCTTTTTCTCCACTCCTGCACCAGTGCTTAGATCTTCTTATCCAGACACTTCACAATATCTCTGTTTCCCTCATTTCGTTCGTGGCCTCTTCCGCTAATGGCTCATCGCCCCTTTACAGCTGCCAGTCGAGAGGCTGGTGCCAGCCTCCCGGAAGATTTCTCTCGGGCTGCTGACAGGTCCCTCCCTTATTCACCCCCCCTCCAGGGGAGTTCTGGTCAAGATCTGATAGATCTTTAACCCCCAATCTGCTGAAAGTTCGGCATCTCCCTCAGAGCATTCGAGGAAGATGCCGTGGCACGGAAGCATGGCCACGCCCTCTCTCCTCTCACACATTTTTTTGCATGGCCAAAAATATGTTCAATAATCTCTTACAAAAAAACAACATAGATGCAGGCTGCTATTCTTGTAGTCTTAACTTTTTACAATAACCTGATATAAATCTGTGTTTTTAATCTATATATTTTCATCAGTTGAAGAAAAAGTGGGACCTCCCGTTCGTGCATGTGCCGGTTGCACCAACGCGATTGCAACGGACAGCCAAGAACTGAACGAGCCTCTACAAATTGCTATAGAATCATTTAACGCACAAAACGACAGTGACTTTCATTTCAAAATTGTAAAAGTAACAGAAGCAACAACACAGGTTTGAATTTTATCTCTACCGCTGTATTGCAACTTCGCTAAGAAAACCTGGTTTGAACCTTTTCCAATTCAGGTCCTCAGGCTGCAGAAACTCTGTGTTGATAAGTGACAAATAAATAAATTAAATAAATAAAGTGCATTAATTATTTCCATTACAAAAACCAACATAAATGCAGGTTATTATTCTTGAACCTTCTAGGTTTTGGAATAATCTAATATATATACCGTGTTTCCCAAAAAATAAGCCCTCCCCCGAAAATAAGCCCTCCCCGAAAATATTTAAACACATGCACAGCCGGTCCCCGCCATTTCCTCTGGTTAGGGTTAGGTAAACAGAGCTGGAAATCAGGTAAGACGGCAAAAGGAGCCCCATATTGCTCCACGTGCCCCAAAATAATAAGACCTCCCCGAAAATAAGGCCAAGCGTTTATTTCGGGGTTCAAAAAAATATAAGACAGGGTCTTATTTTTGGGGAAACACGGGTAAATGTATATATAAGTGTAACCAGAGGTGGGTTCCTGCCGGTTCAGACTGGCTCTATAGAACCAGTAGCGGAAATTTCCCCCCGCTCGCTGAATCGGCAGTGATGGCCGGCTGGACATGCCCCCGAACCGGCTCTCTCGGCGCCGCCATAGGCACTACCATCTTGTTTTTTGCTTCTGCGCATGCGCAGAAGCTGGGTTTTTAGCACTGTGCATGCACACGCATGCGTGCAAAGCACGCATGTACCCGTCGGCGCGCCCGCGCTGCATGTGAGGAAGCGAACCAGCAGTGAGGTAAGCCAGAACCCATCCCTGAGTGTAACCACTGCACTTATAAATTAACAGTTGGTGAGAAGGCTAGAACAGAAGGAGCCTTTGGAAGCTATTCTGAAATACAGGTAGTCCTCGACTTACAACAGTTCGCTTAGTGACTGTTCAAAATTACAACGGCACTGAAAAAAGTGACTTATGACAATTTTTCACACTTATGACCCTTGCAGCATCCCCATGGTCACGTGATTTGCATTTGGATGCTTGACAAGTGACTCACATTTATGACGGTTACAGTGTCCCCGGGTCATGTGATCCCCTTTTGCGACCTTCTGACAAGCAAAGTCAACAGGGAAACCAGATTCACTTAACAACCGTGTTACTAATTTAACAACTGCAATGGGTCACTTAATCAATGTGGCAAGAAAAGTCGTAAAATGGAACAAAACTCACTTAACAAATGTTTCACTTAGCAACATAAATTTTGGGCTCAATTGTGGTCGTAAGTTGAGGCCTACCTGTACTTCAACTGTTCTAAAGATGTAGAAGTAATCAAAATTACAAATAGCTTTGAACTCTGCCTGCATGTAGTACTATATTGCAATTTTGGATTTTTTAAAAAAATCTGGTTTGGACTAAAACAGTCACCTCTGAGCTTCCCAGCTCTGCTGCCCTTGAACAAATTTTATACAGGAATAGAATAGAATAAAATAGAATAGAATTCTTTATTAGCCAAGTTTGATTGGACACACAAGGAATTTGTCTTTGGTGCATATGCTCTCAGTGTACATAAAAGGGGAAAAAATACATTCATCAAGAATCATAAGGTACAACACATAATGATTGTCATAGGGTACAAATAAGCAATCAGACCAGGGATTTTTATATCTTAAACTTTCCTAACTAGACGTATTGCAAATACAGATAGTCCTGGACTTACGACCGCAATTGAGCCCAAAATTTCAGTTGCTAAGCAAGACAATTGTTGTGAGTTTGGCCCCATTTTACGAACTTTCTTACCACAGTTGTTAAGTGAATCACTGCAGTTGTTCAATTAGTAACACGTTGTAAATCGAACTTGGCTTCCCCATTGACTTGGCTTGTGAGATCACAAAAGCCGATCACATGGCCCAGGGATGCTGCAACCTTCATAAATATGAATCAGTTGCCAAGCATCTGAGTTTTGATCACGTGACCATGGGGATGCTGCAATGGTTGTAAGTATGAAAAGAGTCATAAGTCACTCTTTTCAGTGTGTCATCGTAACTTTGAACGATCACTAAGCGAACTGTTGTAAGTCGAGGACTACCTATTATGTCAAAGTGTCTGGAGACTGCAAGCTGGAAGGTATCAGCTAGGAAAGGCCATTAGGCAGCAGAAACTCTATGCCTCAGGAACATGACTTTAGCAGCAAAGCACATACTTGTGGGCAGAAGATCTCCACTTGAGTCCGTGACATCTCCAGTAAGGGCTGGGAAAGACAGGAATTCCTGATCCAAACCAGGGGTGAAATTCACTTACCTTCCCTACCAGCTCGCAAATGTGCGCGCGCCGTCATCTGCGCATGCGCAAAGCATTCTGCGCATGCGCGGACACTGAAAATCATCGTAAAAAAGGGACATCATGACGTCCGTGCGGGTGGGTGGGGCTTCGCTCAGTCAGCCCTACCGTATCCCGCGAGCCGGAGAGAGCCAGCTGAATTTCACCCCTGATCCAAACCTTGGAGAGTCCTGTCAGTCAACATCAAGTATTCTGGGCATTGTAGGTTAATGGTTTGACTTGATCCATGGCAGCTTCTTATATGCCTCTAAGGGAGGGCCATCTTTCTTTGGCCCTTTTATTAGAATCCTGGAGAAGGAATGGATCCTTGAGGCCACTGAATCCAACATGAGCTGATCAGCTAGCAAGCCAAGGTTTTGGTTTTTTTTTTTTTTGTTCTTCGTGGTTCATGCTGTTCAGCATCCAGTCTAAATGCAGTCGCTAATCATTTTTCTCCTTGAATTTCAGGTTGTGGCTGGGATAATGTATCGATTTAACTTCATAATTCAGAAAACAAATTGCTCCAAGGCTGAAGTTGAGAAATTAAATGAAGATTGTACCGCTGCTGAAGATGGTGTAAGACACTGGGATTAAGCCTATGGAGATTCTCAGTCATCCAGGTCATGGTTGTCCCAAAGGTGCTTTTTCAAAAGCCAACTGGAGTTTCTTGGTTTTCCTTGAAGACGTTTCGCTTCTCCTCCAAGAAGAAGTGAAACGTCTTCAAGGAAAAACAAGAAAGGTCCAATTGCCTTTTGAAAAAGCACTTTTGGGACGACACTGGGATTAGTTCAAGAGGAATATTTCAGAATATACAGACGTTTTGGAAGCTTTATCACTGGAAGCTTTCAAGAAGAGACTGGACTGCCATCTGTCAGAAATGGGCAGGGGTGTCAAACTCGATTTCATTGAGGGCCACATCAGGGTTGTGTTTGACCTCGGGGGGCTGGGTTGGGCGTGGCCAGGGTGGGCGTGGCCAGCTTGACATCACTCGTGTCAGGGGCGCCTGTAGTGGCCCGAGCACTCTGCCAGCGAAACAGGCTCCCAAACTCCGTTTCTGGCTGCGACGGCTTCATGCAAACCTCTGCCAGTGAAAATGGAGCTCAGGAGGGCCACGTGCAGCCCTTGTGAGCTCCATTTCCAGCTGCGACGGCCTCCTGCAACCCTCTGCCAGCAAAAACGGAGCTCGGGAGGGCCCGCGCGCAGTCCTCCAGAGCTCCGTTTTTGCTGGCAGAGGCACTGCGGGGCAGTCCTTCGCTGTTTCCATGGCGGCCTAGCAGGCCAGATATAAGCACCCCTGCAGGCCACATGCAGCCCACAGGCCTTGAGTTTGACACCCCTGGTATAGGGTCTCCTGCTTGGGCGGGGGGTTGGACTAGGTGACCTACAAGCAGTAGTGGGTTCTAAAACCCTTTACTACCGGTTCGCGTGTGCGCTCGCGCATGCGCGCAACACTTCTGCGCATGCGCAGAAGCGTCCCAGGTGGGCGGAGCGTCCTGGGCGGGTGGGCGGAGCATCCAGGGTGGGTGGGTGGAGCATCCCGGGTGGGTGGGTGGAGCATCTCGGGCTGGTGGGCAGAGCCTCCCGCCGCCACCGCTACCAGCTCTAAGAACTGGGCCGAACCGGGAGCAACCCATTGCTGCCTACAAGGTCCCTTCCAACTCTGTTAATCTGTTAATTTTACTTATAATTCTTGAGAATTATAGAACAAGAGTTTATAGAATTTATAGAGTTTATAGAGTTTATAGAAGAGAACAAGAGTTAATTTTAAAGCTGATACTTGAAATATAATGGTGAGAAATGATGCAATTCCCATAGATGAATATTAAGCCTTGAGATAATCTTTCTGATAGGACAATCCTATGTATCTCTACTCAAGCTCTAAACCCTAAACACAAGTTAATAAAACTCATCTGCCCAAACAAACCAAAGGATCATTCATCCAACATGTCCACTTTGAACTACCCAGAGCCATTTTTTGGTTTACTAAAATACTATAATTTGTTACTAGGAAATCTTAGTAAGAAAATAGCATTGGGATAAAATTAGGTGAAGTAGAGCTCCATAAACCAGTTTTCCCCCAAACAGCTGCTGGGTCATCTAGAAATTTAGATCCCCAACACATTTGCACATCCCTTCATTGGGAATGGTTTTCTGAGTGCACAGTCACATATATGCACACACAGACACACAGATCCAGACACAAAATGATATAGGGGTAATAGGTCATGATTTTATTGCGTTAATTTATATTCCCTGACTTAACCTTCTGAAAGAATTGTTCTTCCCCAAATCATAGACAAACTCATAAAAATATTCAGAAAACAAATATTTTGTCATCTTTTGGAAAAGTGAACATTTTCCCACAACGGCAATAGCAATAGCAATAGCACTTAGACTTATATACCGCTTTATAGTGCTTTACAGCCCTCTCTAAGCGGTTCACAGAGTCAGCATATTGCCCCCAACAATCTGGGTCCTCATTTTACCCACCTTGGAAGGATGGAAGGCTGAGTCAACCTTGAGCCGGTGAGATTTGAACTGCTGAACTGCTGAACAGTCAGCTGAAGTAGCCTGCAGTACTGCACTCTAACCACTGCGCCACCTCGGCTCTGTAACTGCACTCTAACCACTGCGCCACCTCGGCATTCAAATTATAATTATTCTATGTCATAGATTGTTTTTTACGCCAATGTTGAACAAGAGATGAGTGTTTACCCTTTTGTTTTGTTTGGGTGACAGGAGCAATTGTTCTGCCGTGGCTCAGTTTACATGAAACTCTGGGAATCATTCATCAAACCTCAAGTAACCTGCAGCAAGCCACAAATTTCAGAGGTATTCAAATCCGCCTTCACCCTCTCCTCCTAATACAGAATGTGAAAATCAGCATATAGGCCCAGAGAGATTGGTATATTTCCCAAGGAATAGCTTTTCAGATATTCAGTTATAAAGTTATGAAGATAAATAAGAGGAAGTGGTCAGAGGTGGTATTCTACCAGTTCGCACCGGTTCAGACCGGTTCGGACGAACTGGTAGTGGCCCCGGCACTATGCTGTCCTATTTCTGCATGTTTTGAAGCTGCGTGCATGCGTGCTAGCAGCGCGCATGAGCAAAGCGCATGCGCAGAAGGTCGCACACATGCACGGAAGAGGGAAGAGCGTGTGCGCGCTCACATTTGCGAACCAGTAGGGAAGGTAAGTGAATACCACCTCTGGAAGTGGTAGAGAAGAAGTTCAAGAGATATGGGGTGCACTCATGAAATTGTTTTCCTCTTAAAAATGGTTAAAAGCTCATTAGTGTTGGAGCATAGCATATATGAGCAGGGGCAAATATGGTGCATTTGGACCAGGGTTCCTTCCCATATTTCCTAGGAATAGAGATTGCCAACTAATACATATGGAGGTCATCAAGCTAAGGAAAATTGCTTTTAAAATGTTGCTTTGTAAGTTGAATACAAGTGCAGAGTGATTTGCAATTCCTTCAGACAGCACATGTTCTACCTTAGCTGCCTTGCAAATTTTCATTGATACCCCTGGAAATGTTTTTTTGAAAAGCATCTTCACTGTTTCTTCGGCCTAAAGTACATGAGATGCTGAACAAATTGGACCAATACCTCCCATGTTTCTAACAGCAGTCCCAGAGTCTCATCTTTAACTTTCTTGGATGGGTTGAATATCAATTCCCTTTATCCCCCCCATCCCCCGCCCCCACAAAGCATGGCCATTTTGACTTGGAAGGATGGGAGTTGAGCTTCAATATACTGTATCTGGTAGTCACCAGAAGAAAATGCCTTTGAAGTTCTAGATGAGGGGTGAGGAACTATGGCCCTTTTATGACTTGTGAACTTCAACTCCCAGAATTCCTGAGCCAGCCATGTTCTAGAGCAGGGGTCTCCAACCTTGACAACTTTAAGATTTGTGGACTTCAACTCCCAGAATTCCTCAGCCAGCAAAGCTGGCTGAGGAATTCTGGGAGTTGAAGTCCACAAGTCTTAAAGTTGCCAAGGTTGGAGACCCCTGTTCTAGAGAATATCTTCAAGCTGGCCCTACCACTAGATAGAGTGACATAGCTTTCTCAGGCAAAATATGTAGAAAAGCAGCAGAGGAATGTCAGGGGAAAAAGCATAGAGAGTCACATCAGCTACCACTTCGTTTTCAGGGATACTGTGGAGACTTTTCCTGGCAACACTAAAGCCCAACTCTTTACTTTTTAAACCAGGGAATACCAGATTACACTCTTTTCTTTAAAAAAAAAAAGTCAATCTGGAAAAAAGAAAACCCTACCCTGCCAACTTGGCTTTTTCTTATCTCACAGCAAGTCTTGTTGCCTTGAAAAGCAAAAAGGCTGCTTCGGTAATTAAAAAAAAAAAGTTGCCCACTTAGTGCTCAGTATTTTCTAGGTCAGGGGATGGCAACCTTAAACACACAAAGAGCCACAAAGGTCCTAACCGGAAGCCCGCCATTCAATTCTGGAGCCAACCAGAAGTCCGGTTTTCCCCACCACCACCATAGAGTCTCCTCCTAGTGCGGCATCCTTTTTTCTCTGCTGACCGGAAGTTCAGTTCCCCCACCATAGAGTCTCCTCCTAGCGCAGTGTCCTTTTTCCTCTACCTGTCCTAACCAAAAGCCCTATCAATTGTGGAACCGACCGGTGACAGGGAACCACAGCAAAGGGATGAAAGAGCCACATGCGGCTCCAGAGCTGCGGGTTGCCGACCCCTGTTCTAGATGGAAGGGAAGGTGCCTATTTCTTCTTAACTTCAGGTAATAAAATGTTGAGTGGAGGAAAAAAGATATTCTAGACAGAAGATGGTTGGGCTCATAGAATTAGGAGAATTGTTGCTCGGTTCCTAAGTCGTGTCTGACTCTTCATGACCCCATGGACTATAGCATGCTAGGCCTCCCTATCCTTCACTGCCTCCTGGAGTTTGCCCAAATTCATGTTCATTGCTTCGATGACACTATCTAACCATCTCATCCTCTGCCGTCCCCTTCTCCTTTTGCCTTCCATCTTTCCCACCATCAGGATCTTTTCCAACAAGTTATCTCTTCTCTTCAGGTGGCCAAACGATTTGAGCTTCAGTATCTGTCCTTCCTCAGATATGCAGATGATACCACTCTAATGAAAGTGAAGAGGAACTAAAGAGCCTCTTGATGCGGCTGACGAAGGAGAGTGCAAAAGTTGGTTTGAAACTCAACATTAAGAAAACTAAGAGAGGGCATCTGGCCCTCTTAATTCCTGGCAAATAGATGGGGAAGAAATGGAGGTAGTGACAGATTTTATTTTCCTGGGCTCCAAGATCACCGCAGATGGGGACTACAGCCAAGAAATTAAAAGACGCTTGCTCCTGGGGAGGAAAGCCATGGCAAATCCAGACAGCATACTAAAAAGCAGAGACATCACCCTGACAACAAAAGTGTGTATAGTCAAGGCTATGGTTTACCCAGTTGCAATGTATGGCTGTGAAAGTTGGACCATAAAAAAGGCTGAGTGCCAAAGAATTGAGGCCTTTGAATTATGGTGCTGGAGAAGACTCCTGCAAATCCCTTGGACTGCAAGGCGATCAAACTGGTCAGTCCTAGAGGAGATCAACCCTGACTGCTCTTTAGAAGGCCTAATGAGAAGGAAGGAGAGCCTAATGAGAAGAGAAGAGCCTAATGATGGGAAAGATTGAGGGCAAAAGAAGAAGGCGACGACAGAGAATGAGGTGGCTGGATGGAGTCACTGAAGCAGTCAGCGTGAGATTAAATGGACTCCGGGGGATGGTAGAGGACAGGAAGGCCTGGAAAAACATTGTCCATGGGGGTCGCAATGGGTCGGACACGACTTCGCAATTAACAACAACAATTCTGTCCTTCCAAAGATCAGTCAGGGTTGATTTCCTTTAGGATTTACTGATTTGATCTCCTTGTGGTCCAAGGGATTCTCAAGATTCTTCTCCAGTATCACAATTCAAAAGCATCAATTCTTCAATGCTCAGATTTTCTTATATGGTCCAACTCTCACAGCCATACATTACTACTGGGAAAACATTAGATTTGACTAAACAGACCCTTGTCGGCAAGGTGATGTCTCTGCTTTTTATTATGCTGTCTAGGTTTGCCATAGCTTTCCTCCCCAGGAGCAAGTCTTTTAATTTCATGGCTGCAGTCACCATCTTCAGCAGTCTTGGAGCCCAAGAAAATAACATATGTCACTGCTTCCATTTCTTCCCCTTCCATTTGTCAGAAACTGATGGGACCAGATACCATGATCTTAATGTTGAGTTTCAAACAAACTTTTGCACTCTCCTCTCTCACCTTCATCAAGAGGTTCTTTAGTTCCTCTTCACTTTCTGCCATTAGAGTGGTATCATCTGCATATCTGAGGTTGTTGATATTTCTCCTGGCAATCTTAGTTCCGGCTTGTGATTCATCTAGCCAGGCATTTTCCATGATGTACTCTGCATATAAGTTAAATAAACAGGGTGACAATATACAGCCTTCCCCTGTTTTGAACTAATCAGTTGTTCCATGTACGGTTCTGTTGTTTCTTGCCCCACATACAGTACAGCTTTCTCAGGAGACAAGGAAAGAGATCTGGTAATTCCATCTCCTTTTTTTTTAAAATGTCACAATTTGTTGTGATCCACACAATCAAAGGCTTTAGCATAGTCAATGAAGCAGAAGTAGATGTTTTTCTGAAACTCCCTTATTTTTTCCATAATCCAGCGAATGTTGGCAATTTGATCTCTAGTTCCTCTGCCTCTTCGAAAACCAGCTTGTGTTGTACTTCTGGTAGTTCTCAGTTCACGTACTGATGAAGCCTAGCTTGTAGGGTTTTGAGCATAACCTTGCTAATGTGTGAAACAAGCACAATTGTACAGTAATTTGAACATCCTTTGGCATTGCCCTTCTTTGGGATTGGAACGTATACTGACCTTTTCCAATCCTGTGGCCATTGTTGAGTTTTCCAAATTTGTTAGCATATATGGAGTGCCACACTTTAACAGCTTCGTCTTTTAGGATTGTAAATCACTCAGCTGGAATACCATCTCTTCAGTAGCTTTGTTGTTGGTAATGCTTCCTAAGGCCCACTGGACTTCACCTGAGGTCTGCAATTGCACCTTCATAATTATCAGGGACATTAAGACCTTCCTCATATAGTTCTTCTGTGTATTCTTGCCACCTCTTCTTCGTCTCTTTTACTCTACTATTTTTGTCCTTTATCATGCTCGTCTTTGCAGGAAACATTCCCTTTTTATCTCCAATTCTCTTGACAACATCTCTAGTCTTTCCCATTCTATTGTTTTGCTCCATTTCTTTGCTTTGTTCATTGAAGAAGGCACTTCTTATCTTTCCTTGCTATTCTCTGGAAATCTGCATTCAGTTGGGTATGTCTTTCTCTTTCTCCTTTGTCTTTCACTTTCCTTCTTTCCACAGCTATTTGTAAAGCTTCATCAGACAGCTACTTTGCTTTCTTGCATTTCCCCCCCCCTTTGGGATGGTTTTAATTTTCTGCTTCCTGTATAACGAGAATTGGCTAATATATTGTATAATTACAGTATATTAGTGCTTTGTTAAAATAGAAATGTGGAATAAATTATGTTAAATGCATTTAAATAAATACATTGCTTGGAGAATTCCCAATAATGAAACAATATTTCAGATGTATCTTAGGGTACCTCCAGGTTTCACCCCTTTCCGAAGTTCAGACAGTGTCGCTACTCAAATGGAAGGACCAAGCGTTGTGGAGGAATTCCATCCTGATCCAAGAAGACATCACACTCATGAAAAAAAGCGGGGCTTTGGCCATGCCCACAAACACAGACACGGCCACAGACACAGGCATAAAAAGCCAACAGAGAGTTCTTCTGAAGAAGTTACAGTTCTACCACCTGTTGAAACTCCAAGTCAACTGCCTACTTCAAAAGCTTTTCTGGAACAGGAGGCTAACAGTAGGAGTCCCCATGAAGAACTTGTTGGGTTTTCTGATGTCTCTCCAGTACACGGTAGCTCTACAGATTCCCCCATTTTCTTACATCAGCTGCCGGATCTACCAGAACCACCAAAATGTCCTGGAACACCATGGAAGCCTAAAAGAGATCCAGAGCCTCTAGATACCGTTTTTAGCGATTTTGATCTTTTGGATGCTCTCCAGGATTAATTTTTTTTAAAAAGGCAGTGAGTTATTTCTCCAGAAATGTTCTACTCTTGGAAATGATAGAGTTCTTGGGATTTCTGACTGCATAAAAGCGTAACACTTAAATACAGTTGCAGTCAAGGTTGGTTTGCAGCATCAGCCTGCCTAGTTTCTTAATGTTTTGCAAGATACAATAGTTAGCAAATAATGAAACAAGAACTGTAATTCAGTCAGCTCGATCAGCCAGTAATATGCACAACTGCCTTCTGCAGGACCAGCGTTGCCTGCATTCAACCCTGGAGAAAAAATATAAAAAGAGAAAGGGGCCTTTGCACGTCTACAGCAGCTCAGTGGATGAATTATGTTAAGTTTCTCTGCGGTCAGTCAGGATGGAGTTTCAAATGTGAGCTACTTTCCTATACTTGATTATTTCCTACACCATGATTATTTTATGATAAGTCTGTAGTAAGTTCAATACAATTATATTAATTAGCCCACTCTTTCTATTACTGGTTTGCGATACATTTTGTTCATACACTTTTCCTTGGCTATCACAAATAAAAGACATGTACCAAAGCACTGGAAGGCTAAATTTGCTTTATTTAAAACATCAGAAAAGTCACTGAAGCCTTAGTGAAATTTAAGACTTCAGAGCCCAAATTCATGAGCAATGAACAATTTCTCAAAATGAAGGTTTCCCCCTCCTTGATATTTTGAAAACTTCAAGATTTGACATATTCATGCATGCCCCAGCTAGGAAACACAACTGGATGGTTCTTCCTAGAATGCTTGTTTTGCAGACATGCAGCAAAATATTATTATTATTATTATTATTTGTCGCATAGGCAGCCAGATGTTTAGACTGGATGTGGTATTTTTGTCCACCTATCAAGTCCTTCCCAAGGACCTGGGATAGGCAGATGTTGATGGTGTTCAAGATATTGTCACAGGGTGTTGTAAGCTGTTATCAGTAAACGGCTCTCCAGCCTTTCTCAAAGGCAACAGGGAACCAAAGTAAAACTCTTCAAAGGCCACTTATGAGATTATCTGGCCTGTGCAAGCGGGGTACATGTATATCCATGGTAGTGTAGTATAGATGAAAGCCAAGATTGACCACTAAAGCTGTGTAAAGGCATAGTAAAGGACTACAATTAACTGTAAGGGCAAAACACAGGGCCTTAGAGATAATTTATAGCAGTGTTTCTCAATCTTGGCAACTTGAACATATGTGGACTTCAACTCCCAGAATCCCTCAGCAAGCTATGCTAGGTGGGGAATTCTGGGTATTGAAGTCCACCTGTCCTCAAATTGTCAAGGTTGAGAAACACTGATTTATAGCAAATGGCAGAACTGCTGGTTTTGTTGTTGTTCTTGTCCATCAGATGCCAAAAACCAGCTGTCATCCCTCCCGCAAAGTTCAGTTTGTTTTATTTTACTAAATTGATATGCTGCCCATCTAACTGTTGTAATGACTCTAGGCGGCTTACAGAATAATAATAATTTTAAAAAAATTTTTAAAAAAAAGAATGCTTCCTAAATAGTTTGGGACTACAAGGCCCAAAATTCCCAGCCCGTGGAAAAATTCCCATCATGCTTTGCAAAATCCATCAGGCTCCACAGAGGACATGGCTTTTTTCTTTCTTGAACATTTAAAATGTACCTTGCAATCTTGAGAGGAGCCAAAACAGCTTCTAAATCCCTCTGGGCCTCAGGGAGCCCCTCTTTTGGGGCAGTGGGCTGGCAAAGCTGCAAAGGAGACCATAAACTCCTATCCCCTCCTAGTCCATTGCCTCATTCCTCCCAACAGCAGGACCGGGCTCTATTGGCCCCCTTTGTAGACCTTCCTTGTGTCCCATTTGGAAAAGAGAAAAGGACATTATTATTCTAAAAAAGATGAGTTTGTATTTTTATGGTCGCTGCTACCAAAAAGGTTTCCACTCTTCCGTTACCGATACAGAAACTTTGGCGATTAGTCTTCTCCCATGATCATATCCCTCCCAGTAATCTATTTTCTCATTGCTGTTTATAAAAGCCTTCGGTAAGCTTGTTTGCAAGATCCTATTTTACACAGAAAGGTTCCGCTTTCTCTTTTGAGCTGTCCTGCTGATTGACAGCTAGGATGTTATAGCCTGAAGAAACCAATCGCAGCCACTTGGTGGCGGTCACTTTACGATCAGAATGCCAGGCACCCTGAAGATATGTCTGGGCTTCTGGTTTCTTCTGTTTAGACCATTAGGGGGCAGTAAAGCTGCCTGGGCTTCATAGTCCTCCTTCCTTGCTATCACTCAGCCCACCAGCTATCAGAAAAGGCTTATGACTTAGAATAACTTTATTGTCACTTTAAATGTACACTAATCGGCATACATTAAAATGAACTTTCATTGCATACAGGTCTCAAAGGATCACCACCTCCAATATAAACATAAACATGACAAAATAAATAAATAAAAAATTATGCATATACCCACATACCCACATATATTATTATATGATACAGAGAAACAACACAGTCTAGTTCGGATGTATACATGTACATGGTGAGAAAAACAAATCTTGCGAGTTTACCAGACGGATGGCATAGGGAACAAAGCTGTTACAGAATCTGCTAGTCCTGCCAGAAATACTTCGAAACCTCCTCCCAGAGGGTAGCAAAAGAAACAGACCATTTAGTGGGTGTATGGGGCCTCTAACGATGCTTCGAGCTCTAATCACATAGCGCTTATAAGCAGCATCTTGAATAACGGAAAGCGAGCTTCCTATAATCTTCTCGGCTGTCCTCACCACTCTCTGTATGGACTTTCTATCTGAGGCGCTGCTGCCCCCAAACAAACAGGGATGCAGTTTGTTAAAATGCTCTCGATCGTGCCTCTGTAAAAAGTAGCCAGGACAGAAGGAGAAAGATGCGCTCTCCTCATCCGTCGCTGCCAAATGCAGATGCTGGTTCGCAGGGATGGAGAGAAGGGCTGAAAGTGTCATGCCAATCATGCTGTTTGGCATGATTATCACGGGCCACCTCCAAAGGCTCCATTCGAGGACACCGTTCTCTGTTTCAGGTGATACACGGCACTCAGATTTGAGAAAGAAGAGATCGGCCCTCCCCGCAGATCATTTTTCACATCTCTGGCACTGTCCGTTATTGAGCAAAGCTCATATTTCCAAGCTTCCAACCAAGTTTATGACAGGAAAATGTAAAAGAAATCCTGCACCAGCAAATCTGTCACATTTGATATGTACTGTGCAACTTGAAGGTTTTTATATAAATACACAAAGTAGACAGTTTGGTTATAATGTGCAGTTTTCAAAAATCATTTTATCTAATATAACCCAAAGAAATGCATTATTTTATGAATAATATACTTTCCTAAATAGAAACAACCCATATGCTCTGATCAGCCTCATATAGATGTTCTGGAACACAAATCCCAAGACACTATTGGGAAAAATTTAGGCAAAACCAGCAGACCTCTTTTTCCATACATCATATTTTAATAGTATTTTTTTTTCCTGCCAAGGACCCATTAAAAACTGTGGTATAGTATGAAAATAATAGGTCCCAGGCAGAGGTGGATTCCACTTACCTTCCCCACCGGTTCGCATCGCAATGTTTTGCGCGTGACATTTTGCATGCGCGTTCCCTCGCATAATTTGGCTTCCGCACATGCTCAGTAGCTGCATTCAGCCCGAAACACAGCTGAGGAGCTGATCAGCTGGGCTTCGGGCGAAGGAATAAAGGTCAGTATAAACCCAGGGGTGGGCAGGAGGGCCCTTTTCAAGCAGCAGAAAAGGAAAAAAATCACAAAAAATTACCAAAAAAATATGGCAGCGCCCACAGACCAGCACCGACCGAACCGGATCTGTGACGTCACCAGCGGGTCGCTAATGGTTCAGGCAATCCAGTCCGAACCGGGAGGAACCCACCCCTGGTCCCAGGTCTCCAGGCTGTGCAGAATATCTAGTTTATTAAGTCAATCTTTCTGAGGAAGAAACTATAGATTCATTAGTACTGTATTATGGAAAACACAAGTCCCAGGCCTTACAAGGAAATTATAACTCCGCTGCACCCAGAATAGTATAGTTTGCACATGATGCATTGGGAAATTGGATGCATTGGAGTTCTCATCTCTAATGATTTAAGTGCCAGAGCCCACTGTAACAACATTGCCAAAAAGGCATTAAGAGTTGTTAACCTAATCTTGCGCAGCTTCTTCTCTGGTAATATTGTACTTTTAACTAGAGCATACAAAACATTTGCTAGACCAATTCTCGAATACAGCTCATCTGCCTGGAATCCGCACTACATATCGGACATTAATACAATTGAGAATGTCCAGAGATATTTCACGAGAAGAGTCCTCCACTCCTCTGTTCGCAACAGAATACCTTATGCCACCAGACTTGAAATTTTGGGCTTAGACAATTTAGAACTACACCGCCTTAGGTCTAATAGCTACAAACTCAACGTAAACCGCCCCAAACTCGATTGCAGAAAATACGACTTCAGCAACAGAGTGGTCAATGCCTAGAATACACTACCAGACTCTGTGGATTCTTCCCCAAATCCCCAAAACTTCAACCTTAGACTGTCTACTGTTGACCTTACCCCATTTCTAAGAGGTCTGTAAGGGGCGTGCATAAGCGCACCAACGTGCCTACCGTCCCTGTCCTAATGTTCCCATGTACTCATAACCATCTCATGTATACATGTTTATACTTTTACTGTAATCTTATATATGCTTGACAAAATAAATAAATAAATAAATAAATAAATAAAATAAAATAAATAAATAAAATAAAATAAAAAATAAAAAAATAAAAAAATAAAAAAATAAAAATAAAATAAAATAGAAATGCTGTGCACATAACCTTGCATTGTTTTCTCTGGCTGAAAAAGTTATGCAGATGCTCAGGAAAAGAAGACTTTCATGTCCCTTTTGAGATGTGGGTTTGGATCCTGGCCCTTATTTATTGTCATTATTTATTACTGAGAGTTCTGCTCTGTACCATTCCCAACTGGCTCTGAGCAATGTATAAAGAAAGAAACATAACACTGTTTGTTTTTTTAAAAGGAAAATAAAAAAACAATACATAACAATGCCTTCCCCCGAGGTCAGGCCAAAATGGTGTCCCCAAGGCATTATGAAATCACCTGGTTTTCTCCAGCTCTGTGAAAATCTGGCACAAGAGGAAGCAGCCTGGATGTGTGAGGGAGACTTGTGCTACAGAAGGAGGGCCCTCATTGAAAAGGCCCCATTATGGGCAGGGGTGGGCTGCTGGGGGTTTGCAGGGGTTCGGGAGAACCTCTAGCTAAGATTCTGTGCAGTTCGGAGAACCCCCAAATCCCACTCCTGGCTGGCCCCGCCCATCCCTCCCCGTCCCTCCCAGGAGTCCCCACGTGGCCCGTTTTGGATGCAGGTAAGTGCAGGACACGCACGGAGGCTTGGGCGAAAAATGGGCCTACTGGAAGTTCGGGAAGGCCAGAAACGGGCCTATTCCAGAGGGCCTCCAGAGCCCAGGGAGAGCAAACACCCCCCCAGCCGTGGTGCAGGAGGCTGGCTAGGCCACGCCCACCATGGCCACGCCCACCCAGCAACCGGGCAGAGAACCCCTTGCTAAAAATGTTGAAGCCCACCCCTGATTATGGAGTCCTGAAGATGAAGCTCCCTCAATGACAAAATCCTCAACTTTGGTCTCACGAGATGGGCATATTCATTTCAGAGCAGAAATTCTTGAAGATATCCAGGTCTGGAGCCACAAAGGGCTTTAAAGGTGATAACTAGCATTTTGAACTTAACATAGAAGTTGCCCTCTGTCCAATGCAACATTCAGAATAAAGAGATTATATGGAATAATTTTAGATGGTCCCACAAGTAGCTGGGTGTCAGGTGCAAGGAACCAGAACAGCTCTGGGAATAGGCCAAAAGAGTCTATTGTTGATCGCCTATTTTATAAGAATCTCACCAGACTGATTGCAAAGCACTGTGAAGCGATATGTAAGTCAAAGTGCTATTGCTATTGCCTTGGGAAGTGGCAGATAAAGGCTATCATACTTGGCCAATAAAGAGTTCTGTTCTGTTCTGTTCTGTTCTGTTCTGTTCTGTTCTGTTCTGTTCTGTTTTCTGTTCTGTTCTTTTCTGTTCTGTTCTGTTCTGTTCTGTTCTGTTCTGTTCTGTTCTGTTCTGTTCTGTTCTGTTCTGTTCTGTTCTGTTCTGTTCTACCCTACCCTACCCTACCCTACCCTACCCTACCCTACCCTACTCTACCCTACCCTACTCTATTCTTCTACTCTACTCTACTCTACTCTACTCTACTCTACTCTACTCTACTCTACTCTACTCTACTCTACTCTACTCTACTCTACTCTACTCCACTCCACTCCACTCCATTCCACTCTGCACTACACTGCACTGCACTGCACTGCACTGCACTGCACTCCATTCCATTCCATTCCATTCCATTCCATTCCATTCCATTCCATTCTATTCTATTCTATTCTATTCTATTCTTCTGATGTACTGCAATGTAGAAGAAAAAAATAGAACCCGTTAGAAGTACTGATTCTCCTTCCTGTAGTACAAGTGAATTAAAAACATTGTGCAAAGTTCCTGAAACTTCAGCATACAAGCCTAAAGTAGCCAGGTGGTTCTGGTGAAAATGGTCTAACTTCACATTTCTTTGCATCAGCCAAGAACAGGAAATTTGTCACCTGCAAATAAAAGGACCCAATTCTTAAGGTGACAAACTAGTCGATTTGAGAGGCCCTGCTCTCAACTTGCAGATTTTGCAAAAACCTTGTAAGTTTTCTAAGCCAACTGCTTATGATGCAGCTTGCAGAAGGGCTGTGGGAATCATACATCCACTTTATGGCTTCTCCAAGCGAGGAAGGCAGCCTCTTGGCATCTGCAACAAGAACATGGATCAGTCTATCATGTTCTGCACTGCAGCCATTTCGAACTGTATGCAGAGAGTTTGCAAACCTCAATTAGAAGCAGTGGAGCCACAGAGACTAGACCATTAGCCATAGATCCAAGGCCCAGCAGCCCAGAGGAACCTCAAATTCTTATCTTATCAAAACAACAGTAACAAAAAATTGAGTAGAGATCTTTTTCGGTCCATTCATTTGCCTCCCCTTAGAGGAACAGTGGTTTAAGATGCTGGAAATTATCTCTGCTCCGGCGGCTCGAGTCCTAGCACCATATGGCAGGAGAGAGCTCCCATCACTTGGCTCAGCTTCTGCCCACCTAACAGATCGAAAGCATGCTGCATGAGAGTAGATAAATAGGTATCACTTCGGTGGGAAACATGGCGGTGTTTTGTGTGGACGGCAGGACACCTGTCAGTGATGGACCTGCCCAGATGCGATGCCCGACTGGCGACATCAGTGGTGAGAGAAGGCCCCAGATGACACCGCAGGACACTGCTCGTCTTTCTGATGCCGAGTTTGTTTGCTCCCTGTGATGCACCATGGATGAGCACATGACTAAGCAAACTAGCACTTTTCTGCAGCCAAATTACAATGTACTAACATTCTAGTCTCCTGGCTAATTGTAACATCGCCATACACTAAATAATAAATAATTAAAGTTGCCAAGGTTGGACACCCCTGAGCTAGAACTTTGACCTGGCCCAAGGGTGACTTTTATCCCGCAAGGTTCCCAGCTACCTCAATCCGTTTTGGGCAGCACAAAGGACACGAGCTAGCAATCGCAGACTTCCTTGTAGGTACCCTTGGAAAAATGAAGAAAAAGGCAAAGACCTACTCCTGCTACTTGTGAATAGAGACTCAAGAGCAGGGGTGAAATTCAAAATTTTTCCCTACCGGTTCTGTGGGCGTGGCTTGGTATGCGTGGCAGGGGAAGGATACTGCAAAATCTCCATTCCCACCCCACTCCAGGGGAAGGATACTGCAAAATCCCCATCCCCCCCCCACTCCTGGGGGAAGGATATTGCAAAACCCCCATTCCCTCCCCACTCCTAGGGGAAGGATACTGCAAAATCCCCATTTTCTCCCCACTCCAGGGGAAGGATACTGCAAAATCCCCATTTTCTCCCCACTCCAGGGGAAGGATACTGCAAAATCCCCATTCCCTCCCCACTCTGGGGCCAGCCAGAGGTGGTATTTGCCGGTTCTCCGAACTACTCAAAATTTCCGCTACTGGTTCTCCGAACTACTCAAAATTTCCGCTACCGGTTCTCCAGGACCTGTCAGAACCTGCTGGATTTCACCCCTGCTCAAAAGCACCATTTTTTTAAGGGGTAACTGGGGAATGAAGGGGAAAGGAACCAGGACTAGAGCATGCAAGAATGTGGAGGTTCTATGGGTTCTGTAGTTCTAGCAATGACGCCAACTGAAAAGACCCTTCTCTCCAACACAGTTCAATGCCTTATCCTTATCCATTCTTGGAACTAAAGTACTGTGAAATTCCTAATTCTGAATGCATATTTGACTACACAAAGCTAGAGAAATTGGGTCTGTTGACCATTCATGGCCGAGATTTTCAATAAAAGTTGGGAAAGTCAA
This sequence comes from Thermophis baileyi, assembly GCA_003457575.1. Classification (NCBI taxonomy): domain Eukaryota; kingdom Metazoa; phylum Chordata; class Lepidosauria; order Squamata; family Dipsadidae; genus Thermophis; species Thermophis baileyi. Next base: position 1,793,098 of record QLTV01004294.1, on the reverse strand, counting down.
ACATGATGATCCTTGGTGACTAAACGGACATAACCAGGCACTTTTTTTTAACAGTAGCACTAAAGTCATTTGCTTTCTTCTTCGAATTTCCTTCTTCCCACCCACCAGCCCAAGAATCCTTTAGATTATAGAGATCTGCATACAAATTTAATAAATAAAATAAAATCTCCTCTCCACACATTAATCAGTCTTAAGACCTTACCTAGTCTTAAGAGGTCAACTAAGGTGAGTGAAGTGCTGCACTTTTTAACAAATGTGAGAATAATTTTGGGAGACAGGAGAAAGCAGCCTAGGCAGCAGTCAAGACAAGAGTTATCTCAACCCACAGAAGGGATGAGGGTGTAGAAAGCGCTTCAGATGGGAGCCTCCCTAATTCTCTGGACAGTACAAACAAAGGAAGGAAGAGCTTTTAGACTTGCACATTTCTGTTAATGTAACCTTACAATGGGTGTAGTGTTAATATGGTACTCATGATTTTGATTTCTTGAATGGACTACCTGGTAGGGCTGACAACAGCACCTACTCAACCCAAACACTCTTCCTCTGAAGGTGCTGCTCCAGGACAAATGGAGACAAGCTGTGAACAAGGAGCATGCCTGCCATTCAGCCAGTGGTTTCCAGGCCAGCTGACTTTTGCTGTGTGTCCTTAGAAGATAAAGTCAGCTGGTCTGGAAAGCATTGGATGAATGACATGTGTGCTCCTGTTGGAAGATATATCCATCTGGTTCAGTTCCAAGTGGGGAGAAAGACACTGGAAACATGGAGGGTGTTTGGAAAGATGGTTTAATGGTAGACAGGACCACAGGGGTTTGAGGTCCTGGGCAGCTGACCACATGGAGTGGAGAGTGAGTGTTACTTATACCCTCTCTTGGACCTTGCCCTTGAGCTTCCTGTTCCTGTGGCAAGAACATGTATTCTATTGGCTGTAGTCAGACTCCCATTGGAGTCATGTTTGTCTGAATCAAGTTTGGTGGAACCTTGGGCTGATGTAATGTCCCCAGGTGATTTCGCAATGCAGTGAGCCCTGCTGCTAGATGGGTAGAGGGCTAATCCTATTATGACCTGAGGGGTCTTGTCTTAATCCCATCACCCTGGAGCTGGAGTCTTTTGTCTTGTAGATAGGCTGGCCCAGTTTCTCTTAATGTGCACCAAAATATCTGCTGGGGGCAGGGAGCTGGGTTTCTGGGTTTTTGTTTCCTTTAAGATTTTACTTCTCTTCTAGGGGAAATATTTTATCCTGCCTTTTTAATATTTCCTAAAATATTTCATTCTTCTAGGAGGGGTGGGTGCTCACTTTCTATACTCCTTATCCACCTCTCGACCCAGAAATCGCTGGAAGCCACTGGGACCCCACAACAAAAACATGCTGATGCAAAAATATTTCCCAGAGTCAGAGAACTTGGGAAGGGGGGGGAACCCCTCTGTTTAGTTCCATACTCATGCCTGCCAGGGTGCACCAATGCCAAAACCATACTCTTGCCAAAGGTCTGCCAAGAATACGGTCAGGCCGGACGACTGACTGTGTGCAGCAGCCAAAGTTTACAAAAAGGCACAAGAGTACACAGAGACTCCGGCAGAGACAGAAGTTTCTGCAGTACTTGGGAAGAGGGTCAGATCACGTTGGTCTGCAAGCAGAGGACGTAAATGCACAATATGCCCTGCTGTAATATTTCATTGTTTCCTCCCTCCCCCCCCCGCCCTAAATTATGAAAAAAGGATTCTAGTTTCCTTCTGCTTAAAAGATAGAGTGCACTCCAGCACTCTATCACATTGGGGAAAAAAATTGTGACAGGCAGGGGTTCAAAATATTTCATGCTAAAAAAAAAGGCTGAGTTGTGGTTAGGACCGCAGGCTGTGGCTCACAGAATCTGCGACTTTGCAACTCCAGGTAAAGCACTGCATGCATGAAACCAAACAGCCAGAGTAGTTAGAACAAGGGTGTCCAACCTTGGCAACTTTAAGATTTGTGGATTTCAACTCCCAGAATTCCCCAGCCAGCCATGCTGGCTGGGGAATTCTGGGAGTTGAAGTCCACAAATGCTGGCTGGGGAATTCTGGGAGTTGAAGTCCACAAGTCTTAAAGTTGCTAAGGTTGGACATCCCTGATCTAAAAGTTTTGACCTGACCCGAGGATGACTTTTTCCTCCAAAGTTCCCAGCCAACTCAATCCAGTTTGGGCAGCACAAAGGCCACGAGCTGGCAACTGCAGACAAATTCTCCTCAAGGGCTCCGTTTCATTGCAGGATGAAATCAGTGCATGTATATTTAGCATTACTTTCTCATTTTCCTCAGTGTTGGCTGGGCACCCTGCGCTGAATACCTTCCCATCTGCATCACCATCCCAACCGCCAGACTTCGGTTTCAGCTTTGCCAGCACAACAGTTTCTGCAGCGGAAGCAAGGGGAACTTCTGGAGAGGATCATAAAAGTGGCTTTTTTGCTTCATGGCAATGTTTCCTCTCCTGAGCAGGAGGGTTGGCTGCAGGGGTGGGTTCTAACTTACCTCGCTGCCGGTTCGCTTCCTCCCGCGCCGTGTGGGCGCGCCGTGTGGGCGCGCACGTGCTGCGCGCGCATGCGCATGCGCAGTACAAAAAAATCCAAAAAAATCCCTCCCCCAAAAAAGCCAAAAACAAGATGGCGACACATGCGCAGTTCTGGAAACTCAGCTTCTGCGCATGCGCAGAAGAAAAAAAACCGGAAAAAATTCAAAAAAAAAAATCAATTTTTTTTTTCAAAAAAAGTTCAAAAAAAAAGATGGCGGCATCCTCGGACCAGCACCGACCGAACCGGCTCTGCGACACCATCATGATGTCACCAGCGGGTCACTACCGGTTCGAGTGAACCGGTCCAAACCGGGAGGAACCCACCTCTGGTTGGCTGGTGAGAGGGGAATCTTCTGCCGTTCTTCAGCCCAGCTGAAAATCCACTCCTCTCTTTTCCTGCATGCATGCTTTCTGAAGGGACATAATAATGGTAGAATAGGTAGAATTACTGGGACATAATGATGACTTGCTGTTTCGCTTCTGTAAGAATTGCTTTGCTAAGAATTAGAATTGCATCTGCCATTTGCTTCTACCAGTGATCTAACTCCTGTTGTCTTGTTTTTGTGTATAACTCAGTGCCTGGCGCGGGGTATGTCATGGTTTGGCAGGGTTACATCAGGCAAATACCTGTGTTGGTAAGCACCCAGCCCCTCTGTTGCTAAGCACTCAGCCCCCCTGTTCCTTGCTGCACGGCCAATGCAGGGCTACAAGGAAGGCATGGGCCAGGGGGCCAGAATTGGGTACTAAGCTGATGTCTGAAAGTATAAAAGGACGCCATACTTTCCCCAAGGTGTGGCCTTTCACTGCATGCTCTTTGTCTGTATGTTGTGGTATGGTCTACCCCAGAGGTGGGTTTTATCAGGTTTTAACAGGTTTTGGAGAACCGGTAGCGGAAATTTTGAGTAGTTCGGAGAACCGGTAAATACCACCTCTGACTGGCCCCGCCCCCATCTATTCTCTGCCTCCCCAGTCCCAGCTGATCGGGAGGAAATGGGGATTTTGCAGTATCCTTCCCCTGGAGTGGGGAGGGAATGGAGATTTTGCAGTATCCTTCCCCTGGAGTGGGGAGGGAATGGAGATTTTGCAGTAACCTTCCCCTGGAGTGGGGAGGAAATGGGGATTTTGCAGTATCCTTCCCCTGGAGTGGGGAGGGAATGGAGATTTTACAGTATCCTTCCCCTGCCACGCCCACCAAGCCACGCCCACCAAGCCACGCCACGCCACGCCCACCAAGCCACACCCACAGAACCGGTAGTAAAAAAAATTGAAACCCACCACTGGTCTACCCAGCTCTTCTTTGTACAAATAAAAGCTGATATTTTTTCCAAGCCTCTTCTTGGGTCCCTCTCTTTGGCATTCTGGTGACTCAAGTATATTTTGGGACCTTACATTTCCTTTTTTTCAGACAGCGGCAAGTCTGTCTGAATGTGTCAATGCCGCTTTGGGGTTTGCATTATGCCTTTGTCTTATGTAGGGCTTCTCCAGGAGAGGAACCTGATTCTCCACCCCACTCCAAACACACAGGCTTTCCAGAACAGCACTATGGCAAGAGTTCTTCTGGGGCAGCATTTCCTCTCGATACCCTCACGTTCACACGCTACCTTTAACATATATTTTGAAGGGGGTGGGGGGGAAGGCTTGTTTGCACACTGCCAGGATTTAAATAAATCCAGATCCAAGAGATGTTCCACCAGGGATGTATCTTCCACAGGACAGAAAAGGGACCTTTTTTCTCCACCAATGCTCCCCTAGCTTTATCAAGAAAATGCACTAAATTTACTTATTAATCGCATTTTAAAACTCCCATCTCCTTTATACAGAGGGAGTGGTATTCATTCGCAGTGATAAACAATTACAAAACAACCATTAAAAAAAAAACCAGGGGAGAATCTTTCTTAAGACATGTTGGAAGAAATGTCCATCTGGGTTCAGTTCCAAGTGGGGAGAAAGACACTGGAAACATGGAGGCTGTTTGGAAAGATGGTTTAATGGTGGACAGGACCACATGGGTTTTTTGGGTCCTTGGCAGTCGAGCACACTGGGGGGGGAGGGACCACATGGGTTTTTGGGGTCCTGGGCAAAAAGAGCACATGGGTGAGAGAGGGAGAGAGGTTTATAGCCTCTCTTGGGCCCCGCCTTGGAGCTTCCTGTTCCTGTGTAAGAAATGTACTCTGATTGGTTGTCAGATTCCCATGGGGCCATGCAGGGTTAACTTTGTAGGTTTGTTTTTTGAGTCCCAGGCCTGGTTGAATCTTGCTGGGTGATGATGTAATGAAGGGGCTTTGGGCAATTCCTATGATGGCTTAATGGCTTTGTCCTGGTTTGGATCTTGAGTGAGGGCTAATCCTAGCACCCTGGAGCTGAAGGCCTTTTGTAGATAAGATGGCCCAGTCTTTTGTGTTGTAGATAAGCTAGCCCAGTCTTTCTGGGGCTATTAGCAAAGGTGGGGGGCTGGTTTCCAAGAGCATGTTTCTCCTTTTCTCATCCAGGGAGGTATAATATTCTGCCTTTTTAATATTTCCTAGAATATTTCATTCTTCTAGGAGAGGGGTGGTGGGTGCTAACTTCCTACAGACATTTCTTGCTAGCTTATATTTTAGTCTATGTGGCAATCTTGTTAATAAACAGCTTTCGACTGCAGTTTATTAACACGGCATGTCTGGTTAAACATGGTGTTGAAAGTTCCAGCAGCTGGGAGCATAGCTGCAGCCAAGGCACAAATAAAATCAGTGGACTATTAAGGATGCTATCAGGGGAAAAGCCCAGACTTGCATAATAGACAGACTTTTGAAAACCTGGTTGCGAATTGCACAGCATCTACAATGATCAGAAAGGAGACGAGTGGTTGATTCTTTCCATGTCTATCACTACCCCTTTTCCAAACTGAGCTTTTTCTCCAATTAAGATCCAAATGATTACGGTACATAAATATTTCTACTCTGCAGACTTGACTTCAAACAGGAAACATCAGGTATGGAAAGTGTGAATGACTTCCTCTCTGTCTCTCTTCCCCAAACTTGCTAGCCACTTTCATTGTCCATCTAGCTGGGGTTTTCCTCTTTTAGAAGGTAGCTTACTTTAAGGATACTATAATATCTAGCTCAGCTTTAAGTGACAGGTTGGGATTCTGCACAGCTGGTGCTCTCTATGGCAGTTTTATCAACCTTCGCAACTTTTTAGATGTGTGGACTGCCACTCCCAGAATTTCCCCAACCATCCATGAGAAACACTGCTCTATGGGGTACTGGTTAGAGATCACAGGAACTCAGACTCAGCCCAAAGGACCCTTGGTGAAAGGGGGGTGGGTTATAGGAGTAGAGAGCTATCAAACGTGTTTACACTTGTTAAGATGAAGATTGTAAATTACTTCTTTATATATTTCTTTTTCTTTGGTTTTTTTTTTCTTTGCAGTTGTATTAGTGTTACGGTAGTTTTCATTATTGTAATTAAAATCCTCAATAAAAAGTATATAAATAAATAAAATGATGGTTTGCTGTGGACTCTACTGAAAGACAGGACTGGAGATACCCAAGTTCATTCTCAGCCATAGAAGCTTTTAGATAGATTAGATCACGGGTGTCAAACCTGCGGCGTCACGTTGCCGTCGTGTGACATTTCGTGACAGTTTTTCCCTTCACGGAGCTGGGGTGGCTGTGGCTTGCATATGACGCATCCGGCCCACGGGCCGCCAGTTTGACACCCCTGGGATGGATAGATGGATGGATGGATGGATGGATGGATGGATGGATGGATAGATAGATAGATAGATAGATAGATAGATAGATAGATAGATAGATAGATAGATAGATAGATAGATAGATAGATAGATAGATAGATAGATAGATAGATAGATAGATAGATAGATAGATAGATGATAGATAGAATAAATATATGTATATTTATGTATATCTACTGTATGTGTGTGTATATATATATATGGAACATCAATGATGTCAAAATGAAGATGCACAGGTGATGTTACCTTGCAAAGGCCACAGTGAATGCACTCAATATGGCATGTATCATTTGCCCCCTTTCTCTCTCCTTGCTGACACCCACATCTTCTACCATTTTGGCACATTCTTATCAATGAATTGCTCAGGGGTTTTTTTGTTTTTGTTTTTGTAGGGAAGCAGGGAGAAATGCCAATGCTAATTTTTTAATGGCTGTTTTTTATGACTCAGGACAGAAAGGATGCGCCCAGCAAAACCAAGAGGTCTAGATTCTAGTTGGGAAACGGGCCATTTCTGGCCTCCGGAGGATCTCGGGAGGGGGGAAGGCCGTTTTCGCCCTCCCCAGGCTCCTAGAAAGGCTCTGAAGCCTGGGGAGAGCAAAAAAACGGGACTTCCGGTCCAACCGGAAGTTGGCAAACGGAACGTTTCCAACCTCCGGAGGACCTCCGGGGAGGTGGGAAAGGCCATTTTCACCCTCCCCAGGCTCCTAGAAAGGCTGGGGAGAGCAAAAAAACGGGACTTCCAGTCCAACCGGAAGTTGGCAAACGGAACGTTTCCGACCTCCGGAGGACCTCCGGGGAGGTGGGGAAGGCCGTTTTCACCCTCCCCAGGCTCCTAGAAAGGCTCTGGAGCTTGGGGAGAGCAAAAAATGGGCCTTCCTCACCTCCTCTGGAGGCTGGAAACAGCCTGTTTCCCAACTCCCAGTGGGCCCAGAAGGCCCGAAAATCAGCTGGCTGGCGCGCGCATGCGCGCCGGACCTGAGTTCACATGCCCACTGACATGGCTCCGCGTGCCACTTGTGGCACGCGTGCCATAGGTTCGCCATCACGGGTCTAGAATGTTTTGCAATCTAGCACAAATTCTCAGTAACCAGGAGAACTCGTAGAACTGAATGTGTTTTGGAGATGAGATCTGTCTTCTAATACAGAATGTATATTCTGCAAGTAATAGGAGCCGAGGTGGCGCAGTGGTTAGAGTGCAGTACTGCAGGCTACTTCAGCTGACTGCTAGCTGCAGTTCGGCAGTTCAAATCTCACCGGCTCAAGATTGACTCAGCCTTCCATCCTTCCGAGGTGGGTAAAATGAGGACCCAGATTGTTGGGGGCAAATATGCTGACTCTGTGAACCGCTTAGAGAGGGCTGTAAAGCACTGTAAAGCGGTATATAAGTCTAAGTGCTATTGCTATTGCTAACCACCCTGGTTGTGCAAAGAACATCCTTTCCTGGCTGCCGCACGTGCTGCTTTCTGGGAAGGCTCAAATGACAAGGCTGCAGTGGATAACTGATTACGAAAGCAAAGGTATTTCTGACTGTGCCAAGAGCAATCCTCCCAGGACCAAAATCTATCAGAAATTGGAGCAAATACAGGATGATGAAAGACATCTGTCTCCATCTTCCTTGGAAAAGAGACACAGCTGAAAAAGGAACGGATTCGTGCTACTGCTCAGTTACCGGTGGTTTCACGGCAATCATCACTTTGAAGAAGAGACACTGAATACACATGCTTTATAAACATTGTAGACCTGCAGTGAAGGAAACTTGATTTAAGATGAACGCAACCCACTCGTAGAACTGAATGTGTTTTGGAGTTGAGATCTGTCCTCTAATACAGAACGTATATTCTGCAAGTATTGTGGGCCCAATTGGCAAAAGAAAGCTCAGGACCGTATATATTTGGCCAAACGTTTATTACATCTCAGAAGCAAGGAAAGAGGGTATTTCTGTCAACAGAGAAAAATACCCAGTTAACGGAAAGTTTCTGAACTTAGTAATTTTTAGCATTTATGTACTGCTACTGTCCATTTTCCTAAAGATATAAAAATGTGCACCCCAACACCCAACATACTCACACTGTGAGATCAGTTTAACCCATAATCGTTTGCTTTTCCTTTTCCTCATAATGTTTTTTTAGTAATTGCTGAGTTATCTTTCTTTTTTTTTAATTAAAGAACATAATCTGTTATCACTAGAAATACATTCCTTCCAAAATGAGTATGGGAAATTCTTGTTTGTAGACTTTCCCGGTAGAATTTTATTAGACTTCGTAAACGAGACACGTTAACTCTGTCTTCTGGCATGAGGGAGAACACGAAGATGCTTTCATAGCAATAGCAATAGCACTTAGACTTATATACTGCTTCATAGTGCTTGACAGCCCTCTCTAAGTGGTTCACAGAGTCAGCATATTGCCCCCAACAATCTGGGTCCTCATTTTACCCACCTCAGAAGGATGGAAGGCTGAGTCAACCTTGAGCCGGTGAGATTTGAACCGCCGAACTGCAGCTAGCAGTCAGCTGAAGTAGCCTGCAGTGCTGCACTCTAACCACTGTGCCACCTCGGCTCATCTATAGCAAGAAAAAGCAAAACACATCTATGCAGAGACACCCATTAAATTCACACATCACAGTCATAAACCGTTTTAGCGCAATACAGGTAGACCTTGATTTACAACCACAATTGAGCCCAAGGTTTCTGTTTGCTACTCAAGCCAGTTAATTTTGCCCCACTTTACGTTCTTTCCTGCCACCGTTGTTAAGTGAATCACTGCAGTTAAGATAACAATATGTTGTGAATCTGGGTTCCCCATTGACTTTGCTTGTCAGAGGTTCGCAAAAGGTGATCACACGACCCCGGGACACTGCAACCAACAAAAATACATGCCAGTTGCCAAATTTTGATCTGACTTTTGATCACGTGACTATGGGGATGCCGTAACAATCATGTGAAAAATGGTCATAGGTCACTTTTTTCAGTGCCACTACAACTCTGAACAGTCACTAAACCAGCGGTTCTCAACCTGTGGGTCGCGACCCCTTTGGGGGTCGAACGACCATTTCACAGGGGTCGCCGCATGCGTTAGCCCGCCATCTTGGTGCCACCGTCACTGCAGGGGTGAAATGCTCCCGGTTCGGCTGTGCCTGCGGGTCACCGGACAGCTGATAGCATCGGAGCGGGAGACTTCGCCCGGACGCCGCCATTTGGGTTCTTTTACCCTCTGCGCATGCGCAGAATGCTTTGCACATGTGCAAAATGCTTTGCGCA
>QLTV01004294.1:1766980-1777977 GCA_003457575.1 Thermophis baileyi | reverse complement strand
CTCTCACAGTTACTACTATTGAGCAAGGTACCACATATACTGTACCTGTGCATTTTGTTTTTCTTGCCTAAATGTAGAACCTTACTTTTTTCACCATTGAATTTCATTTTGTTAGATAGCGCCCAATGTTCAAGTCTGTCAAGATCCTTCTGTATCTTAAGCCTATCTTCTGGAGTGTTGGCTAGTCCTGCCAGCTTGGTGTCATCTGCAAATTTGATGAGTTCCCCATCTATCCCGTCGTCCAAGTCATTGATGAAGATGTTGAAGAGTACTGGGCCTAAAACAGAGCCTTGGGGTACTCCACTGCATACTTCCCTCCATGTAGATGCAGTTCCATTGAGGACTACACGTTGAGTGTGGTTGGTCAGCCAGTTACGAATCCAATGTTTTCAATAATGTCAGAAGTTCTAAGGTACCGCTTTTAGTTGAAAATTTGGGATACATTCAGAGATGTATCTGCCTTGGAAATAGTCTATCTTGAACTGTACAGCAGTTCAAACCTCGGCACAGGAAATGTTTTATGAAATTTTGTATTATGTCATAAACCATTTAATGGTCATTTTATATCACAAATTGTTTTATAAAATTTGCCAAATTTCAATTCCACAGGAATCATGGGTCCCGGATTTTGGACACGTTAGCCCATTTCAGGTATCTTGATTTAAACATTGTTGCCTTATGATGCACTGTTTCACCCAATTAAAGGTTACAGGAACAAGAATTGTTAGCATATAGATTCCCAGCAGGGTCATCCGTGACACGAAGGCCATTCCAGCGGCCTAGCAAAAGCAAGCAGGCATCTGTATCAAGCAGCAACAATACTGGAAGGATGCTGGAAGAGGAGGAACACTTGAGTGACCAAGTCATTGTTTCATACATATCGTTTTGATTAGGGGGTGGGGAATTCAAATAATGTGACCATTTTGTGGGATTCATTAACCACCTTGAGATATACCTATACACAGAGGTAAAACTGACTAGATTGTTGATACAAGTAGATTATGGGCCATCAAGTCAGTGTCTTCTTCAAAGTCATCATAGAGTATCACAGGGAACACCATGGCTTGCACGATACAAGTATATTATGACATTTGACTACCTTTTCCAAGGCTTTCATGGAAGTTCTACCAAGTCTAGTCTGCAAAGTACTTCTTCACTGGTGGTTCGTTTAATTCATATTTCTATGCTGCCTATCTCACCGACATGACTGTGTAGCTTACAATAAAAAGGTTCCTTTATGGTTGATGGTTGATCCTAAAAGACAGAAGCTATCCTCCACTTTGGTAGCCTGACAATTTTAAGGCTAATTGTTGTAGCTGTCATCATTCATTTGGTCTTCTTTACACTTTAGTTCCATTTTTTTCAGAGTGCTCTCCAATAGTATCAGTTGAAGTTAAATCAGCATTCCAGTCACTACTAAGTCAGAAGAATACAGGAATTAATGGAACATCTACTGAAATGGCAAGCAGCAGGAGTAAAATCAGTAGACGTTCCAGTCAAATTATGGCAGCAAATCTGGAGAAAGAATCAATGGCCAACGGATCAGTCTAGAAACTAATATTAAGAGACTTAATGTTGTGCTACTTATCCTACAGGGGAATTCACTGGCGAAAACAATTATGTTTGGAAGAGTAAGCAGTAAAAGGAACCCAAGACGTCAAAGAACACAGTGACTGGGCACGATCAAAGCTGACCAAAGCTTACCAGCCAGAGCAGAGAAAAATTAGTGCGAGATCAGAAGATGTGGAAAGACCTGGCCCATTGAATCACCAACAATCGGACAAGACTGAATGGATCAGTAGCAGCACCAGCCACAGTAGAGGGAGGGAGATGCCAGATGTTCAAAGTAACGTCAGAAAAGACCAAGAAACAATATGTACTATTGATGAGATGTATTTGATAACTGAGAAGGTCAAAGAATATCAAAAGAAAGGTTGATTCCTATGACCATATGAAGCTGAGGAATACGCTTAGGAATCAATTGGATCATGAAAGATATCAGCCCAGAGTTCTTACTTAGTGCACAAAGAACCAATCTCCAAATATTGCATTTTGGACCTGTTATGCGAAGACCTGGCTGTAGAAGTCTACAATGCTGTGAAAGGTAAAAGGAATGAACAAACACATCAGCAAGATGGACGGACTCAATTTGGTGATGTCACACTGCTGGAAAACCTGAAGGGCTAAGTTGGGTCTAGATCAGGGGTGTCAAACTCGCCTCATCATGGTGTCGCCACATGACGTATCGCGACTTTTCCCCATTTGCTAAACCAGGTGTGGGCGTGGCCAGCACGTGACGCATCCGGCCTGCGAGTTTGACAGCCCTGGTCTAGATCATCCTGGTGCTCACTAGGAGTTGGGAATGAGTTGATGGCACATCATCAGACACATAATCAATTAAACACTGAATTAATTTTTGATTGATTCTATGTGCTTATTTTTTTTAAAAAAATATTTTTGAAATCCCTATAAGAATGCAGTTTTAAAAAACTGTACAATCAGTCGTATATTTAGTTGCTCTTATTCTTTTTATATTCCATTAATAAAAATTCTAAAAAAAACTAAAAGGCCATTCTCTGAGTGATCATAGCACAAGAGTTGTTCATTGTTAGCTGTACCAACCATCTCCACCAGACACTACAGAAATGTTGGGCTGGAAATTCTGCAACGCAACACTGCTCCATCATGTTACAAGACCCTAAGATGAAAAAAAAAAAATAACCGGACTACACTAGAGCTTTTTCAAGCTCTACTGCTACAGAACACGTTTAAGTATTTAAGATATACAGTATGTCACAGGAGTACACCCCCTCACATTTTGTAAATATTTAAGTATATCTTTTCATGTGACAACACTGAAGAAATGACACTGGGCTACAATGTAAAGTAGTGAGTATACAGCTTGTATAACAGTGTAAATGTGCTGTCCCCTCTGCGGTGGCGCAGTGGTTAGAGTGCAGTACTGCAGGTTACTTCTGCTGATCACCGGCTGCCAGCAGTTTGGCAGATCGAATCTCACCAGGCTCAAGGTTGACTCAGCCTTCCATCCTTCCGAGGTGGGTAAAATGAGGACCCAGATTGTTGGGGGCAATATGCTGACTCTGTAAACCGCTTAGAGAGGGCTGTAAAGCACCGTGAAGCGGTATATAAGTCTAAGTGCTATTGCTATTGCTATAGCGCAACACACAGCCATTAATGTCTAAACTGCTGGCAACAAAAGCGAGTACACCCCTAAGTGATAATGTCCAAATGGGGCCCAAAGTGTCAATATTTTATGTGGCCACCATTATTTTCCAGCACTGCCTTAACCCTCTTGGGCATAAAGTTCACCAGAGCTTCACAGGTTGCAACTGGAGTCCTCTTCCACTCCTCCATGACAACATCACAGAGCTGGTGGATGTTAGAGACCTTGCGCACCTCCAAGAAGATTGCCAAGACCCTGAAACTGAGCTGCAGCACGGTGGCCAAGACCATACAGCAGTTTAAAAGGACAGGTTCCACTCAGAACAGGCCTCACATGGTCGACCAAAGAATTTGAGTGCCCGTGCTCAGCGTCATATCCAGAGGCTGGCTTTGGGAAATAGACGTATGAGTGCTGCCAGCATTGCTGCAAAGGTTGAAGGGGTGGGGGGGTCAGCCTGTCAGTGCTCAGACCATACACCACACACTGCATCAAATTGGTCTGCAGGGCTGTCGTCTCAGAAGGAAGCCTCTTCTAAAGATAATGCACAAGAAAGCCCACAAACAGTTCGCTGCAGACAAGCAGACTAAGGACATGGATTTCTGGAACCATGTCCTGTGGTCCAATGAGACCAAGATAAATTTATTTGGTTCAGATGGTGTCAAGCGTGTGTGGCAGCAACCAGGTGAGGAGTACAAAGACAAGTGTGTCTTTTTTTAAAAAATAGTTTTTATTGAGTAATTTTAAAAGATAACATATATACACAAAATATACATATATACAAATCAAACATACATAGGACTATACAATAACATATAACCTAATCTAAAAACATAAAACAGAACATTAAAAAAAACAAAAAAAAACCCATATACATTTAATACTAGTTTTAACAGTGTGACGTATCGTTCTCTTTTCTCTATTTCTAAATCGTTATTCCAATCATTTTCCTAATATCATATATTTCTTAATTTTACCTTGTTATTCATTCTATCATTCATATCCTGTTTAAAGCTATCTACCTGTCTTTTGTTTCTGTATTCATTACTAATTATCTTGGTTATTTTTTGTGTTCCAACCAATTGTACCAATTTTCCCAGATTTTATAAAATTCTGTTTCCTCTTTATCCTGTAATTCCATCGTTAATTTGCTCATTTCCACACATTCCAAAATTTTGGTTATAATCATTGTACTTGAAGGGACTGAATCAGTTTTCCAATGTTGTGCGTATAGGATTCTGGCTGCCGTTATTATGTGTAATATGAGATATCGGTTACTTTTACTTGTTTTCATTTTTAATATTCCTAACAAAAATAATTCCGGTTTGAAGTCTATTGTTTGTTTTGTTATTTTTCCTCTTCCTACTTCTCCTTTTCTCCAATATTTCTTTGTTTCTGGGCACATCCACCACATGTGACAGTAAGTCCCTATTTCTCGTTTGCTTTTCCAACATTTTTTCTCTATTCATTACTAATTATCTTAGTTGTTTTTTGTGTTCCAACCAATTGTACCAATTTTCCCAGATTTTATAAAATTCTGTTTCCTCTTTATCCTGTAATTCCATTGTTAATTTGCTCATTTCCGCACATTCCAATATTTTAGTTATAATCATTGTACTTGAAGGGACTAAATCAGTTTTCCAATGTTGTGCGTATAGGATTCTGGCTGCCGTTATTATGTGTAATATGAGATATCGGTTACTTTTACTTGTTTTCATTTTTAATATTCCTAACAAAAATAATTCCGGTTTGAAGTCTATTGTTTGTTTTGTTATTTCCTCTACCCATTTTTGTATCTTTCTCCAATATTTCTTTGTTTCTGGGCACATCCACCACATGTGACAGTAAGTCCCTATTTCTCGTTTGCATTTCCAACATTTTGCTGATAGTTTTGGAAACATTTTCGCCAGTCTTGCCGGAGGTAAATGCCACCTATAGAACATTTTGTATGTATTTTCTCTATATGATGAGACCATTGTCATTTTGTAGTTTTGATCCCATATTTTATCCCATAAATCCAATTCAACATTGTGGCCAAAATTTTGCGCCCATATTAGCAAGTGTGTCTTACCTACAGTCAAGCATAGTGGTGGGAATGTCATGGTCTGGGGCTGCATGAGTGCTGCCGGCACTGGGGAGCTACAGTTCATTGAGGGAACCATGAATGCCAATATATACTGTGACATACTGAAGCAGAGCATGATCCCCTCCGTTCGGAGACTGGGCCGCAGGGCAGTATTCCAACATGATAACGACCCCAAGCACGCCTCCTGATCACGACCCCAAACACACCTCCAAAACGACCACTGCCTTGCCAAAGAAGCTGAGGGTAACGGTGATGGACTGGCCAAGCATGTCTCCAGACCTAAACCCTATTGAGCATTTGTGGGGCATCCTGAAACGGAAGGTGGAGGGGCGCAAGGGCTCTAACATCCACCAGCTCCGTGACATCGTCATGGAGGAGTGGAAGAGGACTCCAGTGGAAACCTGTGAAGCTCTGGTGAACTCTATGCCCAAGAGGGTTAAGGCAGTGCAGGAAAATAATGGTGGCCACACAAAATATTGACACTTTTGGCCCCATTTGGACATTATCACTTAGGGGTGTACTCACTTTTGTTGCCAGTTTAGACATTAATGGCTGTGTGTTGCATTATTTTGAGGGGACAGCACATTTACAGTTATACAAGCTGTATACTCACTTTACATTGTAGCTAAGTGTCATTTCTTCAGTGTTGTCACATGAAAAGATATACTTAAATATTTACAAAATGTGAGAGGGTGTACTCACTTCTGTGACATACTGTATCTTATGAATTTAATTCATAAACACTTGACTCTTCTAACTGACCAAAGCATACTTCAGGTTCATTTCATGCCTTACTTTGGAGATAGCAAGAACTCCACACAATTTATTTATTTTATTTTATAAAATTTATATGCCGCCCAACTCCCGAAGGACTCTGGGCGGCTTATATCATAAATGAATATATATCAGTTCAAAAATAAATGTGTAAACTCAGGCCTAAATGGGGTGCAGTGTGTGCATGTAAAAGGAACTTGCCAATAAAATCCAGATATAAAGATCTTTGCTCAGGATGTTGTTTTTTAAATCACAGAGCACCATTTTACCATATTTTTTAGAATAGAATTCTTTATTGGCCAAGTGTGATTGGACACACAAGGAATTTGTCTTTGGTGCATATGCTCTCAGTGTACATAAAGACAAGATACATTCGTCAAGAATCATAAGGTACAACACTTAATGATGGTCATAGGGTACAAATAAGCAATCAAATCATACTAGGAAACAATATAAATCGTAAGGATACAAACAACAAAGTTACAGTCATGCAGTCATAAGTGGGAGGAGATGGGTGATAGGAATGATGAGAAGACTAATAGTAATGCAGCCTTGGGGAATAGTTTGACAGTGGTGAGGGAATTATTTGTTTAACAGAGTGATGGCACTCTATAGCGTCGTTTTGAGGGGACGAGTTGAAACAATTTATGTCCAGGATGTGAGGGGTCAGTGAATATTTTCACGGCCCTCTTTTTGACTCGTGCAGTATACAGGTCCTCAATGGAAGGCAGGTTGGCAGTAATTGTTTTTTCTGCAGTTCTGATTATCCTCTGAAGTCTGTGTCTGTCTTGTTGGGTTGCAGAACCAAACCAGACAGTTATAGAGGTGCAGATGACAGACTCAATAATGAGTGAATGAATGAATGAATGAATGAATGAATACGTGAATGAATGAATGAATGAATGAATACGTGAATGAATGAATGAATGTTGGCGCAGAAAGAACATTCTTTGTTGTGCTTTTTTGATGACATTTTTGATGTTAGGTGACCATTTTAGGTCTTGAGATATGATAGAACCTAGAAATTTGAAGGTCTCTACTGTTGATACTGTGTTGTCTAGTATTGTAAGAGGTGGTAGAATGGGAGGGTTTCTCCTAAAGTCTACCACCATTTCTACGGTTTTGAGTGGTGTTCAGTTCCAGATTGTTCCGGTCGCACCACGAGGCTAGTTGTTCAACCTCCCGTCTGTATGCGGTTTCATCGTTGTCTCGAATGAGACCAATCACTGTTGTATCATCTGCAAACTTCAGTAGTTTAACAGATGGATTGTTTGAGATGCAGTCATTGGTATATGGTTTATAACTCTGTTTCTCATTTTTATTATAGAAGGCATTTTAAGGATTGAGGCTATAATTCAGTTTCCCAACCTTCTGGAGAGCCTCAGATTGATCAAATAAAGCTCACTAATGGAATACGCCCTTTTCAAACAATCTTAGCTAACCAAATTCAGTGGCAGCATCTCAACCTAAACATTACAGGGCACAAGAAAGAGAAATGCCCTACCCTCGTCTCTGGGGAATTCCCATTAGTCAAAATAGGAGATGCTACTTTGTATCATCACTTGCATAGTATTATTGTTAAAGTAGTTTATGAGCAGTACAGAGATGGAAAAAATATAAAATATAATTGGCTGCAATTCTAATTAAAATTTAATTTCCTACGACGAGAGATCTGAGCTAAATAGATTGAAAATGGTGCTTTGGATTTGAAATCTTCAGTAAAACCTGGCCAAGAGGGAAGTTAAAATAGGAGTTTTAACCTCTTGCACATGTTGCTACCTAAAGCTTTTCCCCTTAGTTGGGTCAGTTTCTGTATTTACAACTTGACTCTAGTGTGCTATTTTCCATAATTTTACCTTTGTTTAGAGCAATGGTTTATAAAATTCTGTTTGCCTTTCCTCTGCACTTAGCCATAAAGAAAGGACGATTATATGCAAACAGTAATCTCATTTCTGGAAAGTTTAGCAGTAGAGATATACTGGGCCTAATGATGTCTGAGCATCCTATAACAAATGATCCACTAAAGTAGGATGAATTTCCTAGTAACCTGAAATTGCACTGATGAAATCTGATAGAAATAAGATGGATTTTAAGAACAATTTTAGTGGATTTTTTAAATCAAAGTCATACCTCTAGAAGATATAAGGAAGGAAATCCTTATAATTTCTCCCACACATGCACTACTGAAACATGGCTCTTTTGGCTCCAAGAATCAGCTGCAAACCTTAAAACCTCTGAAGTATGAAAAAAGGTCAGAATTCAAATGCACTTTTATTTGGTCAGTCTGGGGCTCTCCAGAAGGTTGGGAAATTAAATTATGCCCCACAATCCCTAAAATGTTGCATTCTTCTATAATCAAGGAATAAAAATAAGAAACAGGTTCGGATGGTGCTTTGTGATTTAAAAAAAAACATACCGAGAAAAGACCAAACAGCATAAAGTGGAAACTGAGCAGTAACCAGAATTCTTAACAATTTATCTAAGCAATGAACATTTGTAACTAATGCAAATCTCTTAAGCCTTTTCTGGAGGAAAACTATTCATTAATTTACAGGTACATACAGGATTAAAGTCAAAGAAGAATAATCTGGCAATGAACCAATACAGAACCAATTTCCTCACCTGTAAACTATGCATCCCAAAGGGTGCAATTCCTTGCTATTAAGTCATTATTTTTTTGGCACCAACAGAATGCAACTCTTAAAAGAATATATGTGAACAGAAAAAGGCTTCCGGGAACTACCCTATAGAATATATTAAAATGAACATTGCTTAGAGTGAAAAATGAGCATTACTTAAGAGTGAAAAAAAAGGATCAAGCTAAAAACAGTGATTATTCTCACTTGTATTCAATTCTTCCAAAAGCTTTTTGGCAAGCTTTTACTCGCCAGGCCTCACCTTAAAATCAATTTTGAATGTCACGTATGAAAATAAATAAAAACAATTTTGTTCACCGATCACTTTTATTACAATTTTAACCTATCCTTTTTCAAAAGCTTCTACAAATAAGACTAGTTCAAACCCCATATATCCTTCTATATCTTGATAAACTTTACTTGAAGACAATATGACTAAATCTAAACTCGCTAAATAATGGGCAGTGATTTCAGTCTGAAACTTTTCAACCTCAATACAAGAGACTGCAACAGTTAAAAGAAGAATAATTCTGCTAACTCTGAAGATTCTCAGTCATCCAGGTCATAGTTATCTCAAAGCAGGGGTGGGTTCCTCCCGGTTCGGACCGGTTCTCCCGAACCGGTAGCGGCCCGCTGGTGACATCACGATGATGTCACCGAACTGGGTCGGTCGGTGCCGGTCCATGGGGGCCGCCATCTTTTTTTGAATTTTTTTTTTCCTTCTGAGCATGTGCAGCTGACTTCCAGCACTGTGCATGCAGTCGCCATCTTTTTTTCGGGGGGGGGTTTGTTACTGTCCATGCACGCGCCCATGAGGCACGCCCACGCGGCGCGGGAGCGAGCGAACTGGCAGTGAGGTAAGTTGGAACCCACCCCTGTCTCAAAGGTGCTTTTTCAAAAGCCAACTGAACTTTGTTTTTCCTTAAAGATGTTTCGCTTCTCATCCAAGACGCTTTATCGATTAGGGCAGGATAGTAGGGGTGAAGGATTAGTTCTGATAGGAAAGTGGGGGGGGGGGAATGGAAGGATCATTTGCAGTCATCTGGTCATTAGCATTCTTTCTGAGAAGTTCGCACTTTGAATCAACTATCAGCTCCATTCTGAATTCATCAGGTGGCTTTCCACAAAACACTGTTTCTACTTGCTTATAATAAGAATATGGAGCATGTTAAAAGCGAACACTCAAAATCCACATACAATTACAAATATTAAATGTTATCACTGCAGCTTAAGCCATGCTTGCTTTAAAGAGAGAGCAGAAAAAGTCTTTATTCATACTAATCTGGAAGCAGGCAGCACGTTCCTAACCACCTGGCCTGATCCCAGAGAAATTAACTGATGCAGGCAAGCCCTTCCCCACCCTAGAACTTCTGCATTCCAACCAGGCCCCAGACTGCTATACCTAGCTAGTTCTTTCTCTATGAACTAACTCTCCCCCCCCCCTCCCAATTTACACTGCCTAGACATGAAACAGGTATTCTACAATAATCGTCTCCCTTTAAAAAAAAAAAAAAAGGATATGTAGCCAGAAGCAACCACCACAGTCTTTGCTAACTCGTGTCCCTGTTGACTTAGATTCCTTTCCCGTGAACCCCTTTCCCCCGCCGCCACCACCCCATTTCTTTCCATTTGCCTGCTTCTCGCCTCTTCTTCCTTCTTTCTCCCAAGCGACCCGCAGGTCCCCATTTCTCCCGGCCATCCTCGGTTCTGTCACCCCCCCTCCCCCTCCCCGTCTGGTGGCCTCTTCCGCCAACCAAATAATCAACCTATTTGACTATCCCCAAAGGCTCGCTGCCCATCAACCGGGCGCTTTTCCATTCAAAAACAGCCACTTCGCCCCTCAGCGGCAGGGCCGGCAGCGCGCCCGGCCGACTTCAATCTTAGGGAAGAGGCGGGCGAGGTCTCCTAAAGTCCACAGGCTTCCGTCCCCTTCCTTCCCCCAACCTCGCGCCCTCCAAGCGCATCCTAAACTGGGGGTCGGGGGGGGGTTATGAAGGGAATATAAGGACGAGCCGCAACCCTCCACACATGCTAGGCCGGACGTTCCCCCCCCCCGCACGGCATAACCTCCACAGATCTGGAAAGGAACCGGGGGGGGGGGAGAATGAAGAAACACCCCCATCTCTTCGTCTTGCCCCTCCTTTTTCCAATTCTGCCCGGCAGGTTGACCCCCGTCTCTCAAATAAGACCCTCCAACGAGGGGGGGGGGAGAAAGACCCTCCCCCCCCCCGGTAACCACCAAGATTCACTCATTAAAGGGCTCGGCGGGTTCTGAGAAGGCAGAATCTTTAAAATCAGCCCCCCCCCCGCCGCCGCCCTT
>QLTV01004294.1:1727966-1766859 GCA_003457575.1 Thermophis baileyi | reverse complement strand
GGCCCCTCTCCTCCGCCGCCTTCCCGCCCAGAATCCCCCTCAGGCAGAGAGAACCGACGCCATTTTTCATCCCCTTTCCCTCCCCCACCCCTCCCCGGTTCCTCGCCGAGGCAGGGGCGGCCTAGTAAGCCCCGTTTACGAGGCGGGAAGGGGGGGTGAGTTCAGAGGTGTGGGGGGCTGAGGGTTTGAAGCGCGGGACGCATCCCGTCACCACTGTACTGCTGCAATATCCTTCCGCGTCTCGCAGCGTAAAGTAGTCCCTCCCACCGGGCTCCGTTCCTTTACGGCCCGAGCCAGCCGTTGCGGTCCGCCTGGAATCGTCCGTTCTTCTTTTTCTCCCGACCATCTCCGAGTCTGAGATGTGTCCCTGGATAGGAAAGGGGGGCAAACCTACACGGGATCCCCCTGCAATTAAGTTTTTATACTCCTCCGCAAGGAGGGCGAAGGGGGAGGAGGAGGAGGAAAGGGAGTAAAAGTAGATCCGGCCAGGGGGAGGGATATATAAAGCGGGCGCCGCGGAGACGCTGCCTTTTCAGTTGAGGAGAGCGGCAGCAGTCGGAACATGTCAGGCGGATCCGCGGATTACAGCAGGTATATTCTGGAGCGGGCGAAGAGAAGACGGCGGGGAGATTTTTGAGGGGAAGCTTGTTCAAGGCGAGGGTTGTCCGGGCTGTAGTGTGATGAGAACAAGCGGGGTTCCTGGAGGCGGCCGCCGCGGGGAGGGTCCCTTTCTGGCTGCGCTTCCTCCTCCTCCTGCCCTTGGGATAAGGAGAGGTCTTCTCCCTCGCCAGTGCCTCAAGCGACTTGTCCGGGAACTGAGGGGGGGGGGTTGACGGAAAATCCGACCGTTGGTCTCGAGCGTGCAGTAGATGGTCTGTTGCCCTCCCTTCGAGCGACCACATGGTTTCGCCCAAGCGGCCGGCGCGGACTCCCTAGGCGGCCGGCTGCCTCGGACGAGTCCATTTTCGTCCACGGGTGTGGGGGGGGAAGAATAGGCAGGGGCGCGGCTGGCAGGCCGTTGGTTTGCCGGCAGCCTCGTCCGTCACCGGCGTGCGCTCGCGACTTCTAGAGGGTGGAGCTCTCGCGAGAGTTCGGCGGACTTTTTGAGCGGCGGGGTGGGGAGGGGAAGAGAAGCCCCGGAATGGCGCGGTGATAATGTTCCCGGTCCACGTTTTCCTCGCTTGGCCAATGATTTCCCCCTTCGCCCCTATTGCATACGGGCCTTCTCTCCTTCCCACGTTGAGTTGCCCGTTTTCTTCATTCCACGAACTCTTGTAAGAGAGAGTCATTTTGGGGTTTCACGTGGACATGGTTGCCTGGGCAACCCAATGAATTCTTTTCGCAGGTGGAATCCTAAATTGATTGGATCTGCCATGCTGTGCCCCGATTTAATCGAAGAAAATAATACATAAGGATGAGTGTGTTTGCATGCAGGCATCTACTTATTTGATTATTAAGGCTACGGTGTATACACAGTCCACAGCTATCATTGGCTTGCCATTTCTTGTGTGAGGTGATGAGAAGTCCTTTTTTACCCACCCACCCCAAAAACCCAGTAAAATTGGGGGAAAAGTCCCAAAGGTGTTTTTTCAAAAGGCAACTGGACTTTCTTGTTTTTTCTTTGAAGAAGAATCACTTCTGATCTTCAGTTCTCCAGAACTGAAAGTCCAGATGCCTTTTCAAAAAGCACCTTTGGGACAACTATGACCTGGATGACTGAGAATCTCTATTTCTGAGAAATAGACGTTGGGAAAAAGTGTATTCTTTTCTAGGACTAGATTTTAAAGGCGAGAGAAATAGATTTAACACTTAGTGTTTTTGGAGAACACAACAAAATTTAGCCAAATACTTTATATAAATCACTGCCAAGTATTATGGCAGAAGCAGAGCAATCTATGCTGGTGGCCTGCTGTATTTAGAACTTTGACTTCCCCAGGGTATTATTATTGGCATCCAAGATCAATGCAGAACATTTGAAAGCTTGCTTTTTTTTCCCCCTCAAATGAGAGAAGGATGAGTGATGGCTTCCCAAATGCATGCCATAATGTGACTGAGGCTTAAATATTTCAATGGAGACTGATTTTCATAGCGCCACTGAGACAAAGTAAATATAGAATTGCAATAATTGCCAGTTGCTACCTTTGTCCCAGACTATTCTACAGACAACCCAGAGTTGTGAGGATAACATAAAGTAGGGAAGGTACTTTTGAGGGCACCTGGACAGGTAGTCCATAATTAAATGCACTCTAAAGGCTTTAGAAGAGATATATACAAATAGTCCTTGACTTACAATTGGGCCCAAAATTTTTGCTGCTAAATGGGTTGTGCCTCATTTTACAACCTTTCTTGCCACAGTTGTTAAGTGAATCACTGCAGTTAAGTTTGTAACATGGTTAAGTGAATCTGGCTTCCCTGTTAATTTGGTCAGAAGGTCGCAAAGGATGATCACATGACCCTTGGACACTGCAACCATCATAGTTAGTTGCCAAGTGTCTGAATTTTGATCACATGGCCATGGAGATGCGGCGATGGTTGCAAGTGTCATAAGTCACATTTTTCAGGGCCGTTGTAATTTTGAATGGTCACTAAACAAACTTGTAAATTGAGGACTACCTGTACATTTTGAGAAGTCATGCATTCCTAATGTACACTACAAGCAAAGTACTACTGATAGTCCTTGACATATGACCACAGTTAAGCCTAAAATTTCCATTGTTACACAAATCAGTCGTGAGTTTTGCCCCATTTTACAATCTTTCTTGCCACGGTCGTTAAGTGAATCACAGTTAAATTAGTGACAAAATTGTTAAGTGAATCAGGCTTCACTCATTAATTAGACCTATCAGAAGGTCCCACAAAATAACCATGTGATCCCAAGATACTGTAACTGTCAAAAATAGTAGCCAGTTGCCAAGCATTTGAATTTTGATCACATGACCACGGGGATCATAAGTATGAAAAGGGCTCATAAGTCTCTTCTGTGCCTTTGAACGGTCACTAAATGAATGGTTCTAAGTCAAGGACTGCATGTAGTGTGCTAACACTACAAGTAGATTGGTGAGAAACAACAAAAGTTCTTAAGTGGAACTACTTATTTTTTCAGGATTTTTAATGGTATGATGTATATGATCATATGAGTGATTTAGTAATGTTAGCAGAATTGTGAAGCAGTATACTTAACTGTTGACTAGATATGGTCTTAGCAATAATTACTGCATATTTGACAGCTTTCAGATATGTTATATTGATAAGAATTCAAGAATACTTACATTTGGTTAACAATGTGTGCTGCTCTTATTTGATAGAGACCATGGCCCCGAGGGAATGGATCCTGATGGTGTCATTGAGGTTAGTATGTTAGTGATAGTAATAGTTGTTTGTTTTTTACAAGCATGTGCAGAAAGATGATGAAGCATATTCAAATTTACTTTTTCTTCTTGCAGAGCAATTGGAATGAAATTGTTGACAATTTCGATGACATGAATTTAAAAGAATCCCTTCTAAGAGGAATTTATGCCTATGGTTTTGAGAAGCCTTCAGCTATCCAGCAACGTGCTATTATTCCCTGTATTAAAGGTAAGCCTCAGTGAAGATTTTTTTTTTAATAGCAGACACAAAGTTTTGGTCCGAACTGCTCTGCCTTGAGTGGAAATACAATTCATATTTCCTTGTGAAGTGAGATGATGGTATTCCATCTTTCGGGACTGACCTAAAAATGGAGACTATTTGTAACTCTGATCACTTGAAAAGGAACTGTACAGTTAAATTGCAACCTTAATGTGTTGTGTGAGAGCAGTAAATATCTATCCTTTTTTTAGGGTATGATGTGATTGCTCAAGCTCAGTCAGGTACTGGCAAGACAGCCACATTTGCTATTTCAATCCTGCAACAGTTGGAGATTGATCTCAAGGAGACCCAAGCACTAGTATTGGCCCCCACCAGAGAACTGGCTCAACAGGTATCGATAATGTAGTTGAAAAAGCTGCTTACATGTTGCATAGGTTTCAAGTATCATAACATAACAGCAGGATTTCTTGCAAGTTTGTAATGACTGCTCATTGCCTTTGGGTTAATAAATATGGAAAAGGTCAAGAGATCAAATATGACAGGCAGATAATGGAATGAAGTGCAGTAATAGCTGTGCAGGAGCTTAAGTGGAAATTGTTAATGATACAAAATGCAAACTTCTCTGAGGAAAAGTACTCTTAGAATGCATGTAGATTCTGCAACATGAAAATGCCTGTGTGCATGTAATCAGTTTTTCACTATATGTGTGCAAATTGTACTGTGTCAGTCTCTTGGCCTTTTGAACTGCATTTTTGCAGAGCTATACTTAAAATTTTATTAAATTTATTTTTTATTGATATTTAGTCTTTATTATTTTTACAAATAAAGCAGTGAACCTACCCAACAAACATTTTTTTCCTATTTTCCCCACAACAACCCTGTGAGGTAAGCTGAACTGAGAGAGACTGGCCCAAGGTCATCCAGTGGCTTTCATGGCCAAGCAGGGACTTGAACTCGGGTCTCTTTCTAATCCAGTGCCTTAATGACTAGACCAAACTGGCTCTCTAAATACTATAATCTGGTGATGATTTTGAAGAAATGGAAGGCCAATTTTACAGGAATACTGTGCTATGCTTTTGTTGGTGAAGGGGGAAAATGTTCATGCAGAGAGTAACCAAAAGTACCTTAGAAAAACACTCCTGATGCATCTGAGCATACAGCTAAGATGCAGTTAGACATCTACTCACCTTGTACTGCTTAATAGTTATTCCTTGAGGACAAAGCAACAAGCCCAAAGTTATTTTTAGCAGTAAATAGCTTTTTTGATCATGTCGGCTGCATAAGTTGTTATGCATCAACATATCTGATTTTAGAATGAGGTGTACAGAACATTTCAAGTTTCCACATGCTTCAGAATAGTTATCCTGAACTTATTGGAGGTATTCAGCAATAATGTCCTGAACATTTTTTGGAAGAGCTCTTAAGGTGACAACATTTCTGGTGATATTCGAGGGGCCTGTTTTTGAACTTGAAATGTTTCAGATTTAAATGTTTTAAATCTGCTAGTGTTTTATCATCTAATAAGGAGGGTCAGTTTTATCTTGTTGACTTAACTGATAATTCCAAAAGATTACATTGATTCTGCTTGTCTATAGAGAAGTGCCTGATACTGTTTTTGGCATGGTGTCATAATGAGCGTATGGTCCTTGGCTAGCTGTCAGCTTTATTTTATAGAGCCAAAATTCCCTCTTCATGCACTATCAGTTGAGATTCTACAAATATGGTATTTGTGGGTAGAGAAAGGTGGTCAAATCTCATTTGATGAGCTTGCTCATCAAATATGAGTTATGTGCCTGTCAGTATTATTTTGAGAGCCGTGGTAGCGCAATGGTTAGAATGCAGTATTGCATATTGCAGGTTAAGTCACTGCTCACTGCCAGGAGTTCGATCCTGACTGGCTCAAAGTTGACTCAACCTTCCAAGGATGGTAAAATGAGGGCCCAGATTGTTGGGGCAATGGGCTGACATTGTAAACCGCTTAGAAAGGGCTGTTAAAAGCACTATGAAGCTTTTAAGTGCTATTGCTATAATATGAAACCATTGGGAAACCAGCCAATGGAAACAGTAGAGACAACCCCCCACTCCCCAAGTAGTAAAATTCTAATTGAGATTTATGTCATTTCAGATCCAGAAAGTTATTTTGGCACTTGGAGATTATATGGGCGCCACTTGTCATGCTTGCATTGGTGGTACAAATGTTCGCAATGAGATGCAGAAGCTCCAAGCAGAGGCTCCCCACATTGTGGTGGGAACTCCTGGACGTGTATTTGATATGTTAAATAGACGCTATCTGTGTAAGTACTTCAACGCTGATTTAAAATCTCTATAGGATATATAACAAAGTAGGCATTGGTTTAAAAATTCATGATTTCGTTACTTTTAAGTAAAAGTAAAATTTTAATAACGCAAAATATCATTTATAAGAATACTTAAATGGAGTCTGGTTTTTTTTCTTTGTAGCACCTAAATGGATCAAAATGTTTGTCTTAGATGAAGCAGATGAAATGTTAAGCCGGGGGTTTAAGGATCAGATCTATGAAATTTTTCAGAAGTTAAGCACAAACATTCAGGTAAAGTGAAACTTGATGCAGTCATGTAATAATGCAGGTAAAGTTACAATGTAGCTGTGAAGTGCTGTGTTGTCGTTCCCCCTGCATAAAACAAAATTGTCTCTATTCTATCTTTGTCTGTTTTGATTCTGTAGCAGACAAAGACGCTTGGTTTCATACATTCGCCTCTTAACCTTTGGGCAGGCTAATCCGTTAATTTTCTTGAACCAGGTTGTATTGCTCTCTGCAACTATGCCAATGGATGTGTTAGAAGTGACCAAAAAGTTCATGAGAGACCCTATTCGTATTCTAGTGAAGAAAGAAGAATTGACCCTTGAGGGTATCAAGCAATTCTACATTAATGTGGAAAGAGAGGTAAGGAAGATGATGAACCAGTTTGAAGCTAATTTGACTTCTTGTTACAAGCACTATGCTAAAACTGCACAAGTTGGGGTATTTCCTTGGCTTTTGTGGTAATGCTAGCACGGTACACACAAGAAGAAGAAGAAGAAATGCACTGAATCAAGCGTGACTTGGGTGGACCTCTTTCTTAATGTCCAGTGTCCTAGTCTGGAGATTTGGTGCAACACTATATAGTGCTTAAAGTTTTATTTTGCACTGTTCTTTTATGTGCTTATGATCACTTCCTTAACTTCACAGGAATGGAAGCTGGATACCCTGTGTGATTTATATGAAACTTTGACTATTACCCAGGCTGTTATTTTCCTCAATACAAGAAGGAAAGTAGATTGGCTTACAGAGAAAATGCATGCAAGAGACTTCACTGTTTCTGCTCTGGTAAGAATTTATCTGAAGATAGGTTCTATGATACTGTTCAAATGCAAAATATTGGGACATGCCCCTTATTCCAGTTCCCTGAGCTGTATCAAGGCTGGTATTGAAAGGCTGAGAAAGTACTTCAGTCTGCCCCAAACTTACTTCATGAATTTAAATGTAACACATTAGAAGCCATGTTGCAGTTTCATCAGTAGGTCCTTAATTTGTTTTAGGAATTGGTCCTCCTCCAGTGAGTGAACACCAGATTCTCTTAGAAATTAAAAAAAAAATACTGGAATATGCTTGTGTCTACTGACTGTCCTACCTGCTCAATTCCTCTTGTCTAGTCCACAATATAAAAGAGTAAAAGATGCTAGCTTATTTGAAAGGCCTGCTTTTTTTTTTAATTGACTAGCAAAACTCGAAGCAATAAAAGCTGGTTAACATTTAACTCTTTGTATTATAAAAAATCTCTACAGCATGGTGACATGGATCAGAAGGAGCGAGATGTTATCATGAGAGAGTTTAGGTCAGGATCAAGCCGTGTCCTGATTACTACTGATTTGCTGGTGAGTTTCAATAGTCATTGAGCTTAAACTGATTTGTTTGATGTGGGTCATTGTAACCTGAGTTTCCCAAGCTGTTGGCAGAGCAAGTCCATGCCATGCTATGGACTTGCATAACTGCAGTATCTTACTAGATTATCCAGCAGAATTGAGATAGCTTGACCTCCAGGCTTGAAGTGTGCTGTTCAGTGCTTTGTCTTTGTTTTACAGGCTCGTGGCATTGATGTGCAGCAAGTATCGTTGGTTATAAATTACGATCTGCCAACCAATCGTGAAAACTATATTCACAGGTAAGTTGAATTTTTGAATTTCAATTCTGAAATCTGAACCTTCACATCTTCAAACCTCCCTCGCTTTCTTGCATTATATAACGTGTGTGTGTGTGTGTGTTTATTGTGCGTGCGCATAGTGTGTTGAGGATGGGAGGGGCAGAGCTTCTTGATTAGCCAATGAAACAAAACAGTGGGAAAACTTGTTTATTCAATTTTTGATAATTACTAAAGATATCGAAGACTGCTAAATTAACGTTCTTAGATGCTTGAAGTTTGCAAACATGTTTTAAAGAAGTTGCCATTGCGTATTACTGTGATTTTAGGAAAACATGTTCAGAGGTTTGCGCTTTTCATAAAGTTGTTGTTAGCTTAATATTGCTTTATTGGACATTTCTTTGTGCCAATGCCTCCACTGCCTCCTTTGGTTCCTCTTACAGTGGGATTCTTTCTCTGGTGTCTTCTAGTAGAACTTTAAATTTACCTCCCTAAGCTGTTGTCTATCTTAGTGGCTTTGTCCGTAAATGAAGTAAATTGTACCTTATTACTTGATACAAAAAAATACAGGAGTCGCTAGCCCAGTTGATGACGAGATGGTGCTCAGAAACGACGACGTAATTTAGGACGTGGATTCGTAAGCGGCACACTGTTTGCATAAAGAGCGAGTTGGTATTTATATACTTTTCTTTTGTAATGACTGTTGTGAGCTATGTTTGTCTTAAAAAGCTCTTAATGGTTTGATCAGGTAGAAGCAGAAGTTGTGGGTTTGTCAACCTGTAGATCTACTGTGTGCCCAGTACTGTTTAATTTTTTAAGTTGTTTGTTTTGACAGATGGTGATAAGTTTTCCCACTGATGAATAAAAGTTTTTTGTCTCTTTGAAAATACAATATTAACTCTTGGCTTTTAAGAACTGCAATTGGAATGAGAGTCTCTCTGATTTAAAACAAGCTTGGTAATTTGGAGGCTGACATCAAGCTCTGTCCGTGTTCAGAAGAAATGGTGTGGGAGAACTTTTTGCCAAAGTTCTCCAAAATAAGGAGGGAATGAGATCAGCAAAATTTTATTTGGAAGTCACGTTGAATGTAATACCCTGTCTACTCTACACCAAAACTGAGAAGCTGTTCTATAATCAAAGTATTAGTCAATATTTGCTATGCTTACTTTTAAAATGCTCAGCCCAACAAAATAGCATAAGAGATTGTAATAACATTAATCTGGCAATGAGTGTCATTACTAGTTTCTGGCTCCCTCACCCCAAAACAGGTTTTGTTATTTGTCAAAAAAGAGTAATGTTCAATGTCTTTGCTTTGTTTGCAGGATTGGTCGAGGTGGTCGTTTTGGCAGGAAAGGTGTGGCTATAAATTTTGTCACTGAGGAGGACAAGCGGATCCTTCGGGATATTGAGACTTTCTACAATACTACAGTGGAGGAAATGCCTATGAATGTGGCTGACCTCATTTAATCCCTGGATTGAGATGTTTTTGGAATGCAGTGCTCGCTGTTGCTGACCAGGCGATCCACAACGTGCATTGTGCTTCTTGGGGGATACATTGAATCTTGTCTCAATGCTCATTACGGATCAGAAATACAGATTTTTGATAAGCAAAGCGACATTTTGTCGTGCGCTTTTGTGGGGGAGAGCCATTGGCTTTCTCCTCTTTAGGATTTAGACTGTTGGGATTGGGTGGAAAGTCATGGGGTCTGTAAATTTTTTCTTTATTAGAAATTTATTTCCTAGTTCTGTAGAAGTGGTAGTGCTAGATGTTCTTTATCATTTAATAATTTACTTATGGACTAAAAGATACAAGTGCTGTATAAAATCAGCCAATTATGTTAAACTAGCATACCTACCTTTATTGTATGTTATAATCCTATATTAGAGTAAATTGGAAAGGCCTTTCAAAATGACTAATCTTTTATAAGAACATAAAAATGCATTTTTGTTTGGTATGTATTTATTGAATAAAGTATTTAATTGTGTTAAGTGTGATCTGGACCCTGTTGCTAAACCCTGC
Organism: Thermophis baileyi; assembly: GCA_003457575.1. Taxonomy (NCBI): domain Eukaryota; kingdom Metazoa; phylum Chordata; class Lepidosauria; order Squamata; family Dipsadidae; genus Thermophis; species Thermophis baileyi. The sequence continues at coordinate 1,757,114 of QLTV01004294.1, read as the reverse complement.
AAGCAATCATTACTATTGTCTTAGTTAGGGTTTAAACCCATTCAATTGCCATATTGCACATGTCTTAATGAAGTTTGAATGTTCAATAAAATATTATATATTCACTTCATTGGATGAATTGGATGCTTTTTGGAAATTGGCAGTGCAGTTCTGGGTTTCCGTTTTCAATCTTTATACAGACTGCCAGATATGTATCTGCAAGTGTGCCACATTCAACTATACATAATAGTAGCAAATTGTTCTGTCTGCCTAGTGGAGCTAGTGGTACATGTAGTCTTTGACTTATGACTGTTGAGCCCAGAATTACATTCATAAATCATGCCAGTCGTTAAGCAGTCAAGTGACTGATTTGAATGTCTATAAATGCTGGCATAGCAGAGGGCAGCCATCACGACTTCAAAACCAGGTAATAAGTAACTGGGGAGAGAGGTTGTAACTTTGATCAGTCACTAAGTGACCAGGCATCAGTCAAGGACTAACTCTATACCTAACGTTGAGTGAACTCACCATGCTTCATTTGTATTAGTGCACAGGTCATCTACAGATAGTAGATAAGTAATGGAGATCTTGTTCAAGATGACACCAAACTGCTACTTCAACAGTACTATAGAGGGATTAGACAAACCAGTCTCTGGGTATTGTGTCCTAATTGTTGACCACTTTAATTACAAATGTATTCTATTTGTCTACTTAAGAATGCCCAGGAGACCTAAGGCTTTTGCTTTTTCTGCTTAAAAATAAGTGACTAAGTGATTAGAGTTGGAGAAAGCTAAAGACCAAGCTTACTATTACTCTGTACTAATGCAAAAATTTTGACTTGCCTGAATGGTATGGAATGCATCTCCAATTTTCATAAACCCAGAAGCACTTTGAGCAATACGTTTATTCAGGTTAGTGGAAAACTATTGGCCAGGTTGCCAATCTTGTTTCACTATTTTTCCTTTCTTCTCTTGCTGTTCCTAAGTATTTTATCACTACGTTCTAATGAAGGATGTTGCAAGACTGCTGAAATGTTATTAGCTATAAAATTGCGTTCAATGTGTAGTTTAGTTGAAAACTTAGTGGTTTAAATTTTTGTTAAAAGTTAACCTAAATTTCAATTGATCAGAAGCAGGCCCTACCCTTTTGTGCTGGAATAGGGTGAGGTCATAGTGGGAGGAGAGTGGGTTACATCAGGCATGCAGTATCAGTTTCTATCATTCTATTTTTGCTTTGGTTTAGCCTAATATGTAGTTTGCATTGATTTGATTTTTAAGATGGGCAACTACTACAAAGAAAACAAAGTTGAAATACAAAAATTCAGGAGAAGTGTTGGAAATGACATTAATGCTGTGGCAAAACAAGCTTGCATTCTGGATACAGAAAAGAATTTCCTAAGAAAAGGAGAAATCAAGCAATTGTTATGAGGGAGGCTGTGTGCAAAGCCCAGCTGTGTTTAGCTCCATGTGGTTGAGTTTTAGCAAAACTAGAGATTCTCAGTCATCCAGGTCATGGTTGTCCCAAAGGTGCTTTTTCAGGAGGCAACTAGACTTCCTTGTTTTTTCTTTTGAAGACCTTTTGCTTCTCATCCAAGAAGCTTCTTCAGCTCTGACAGGATAGTGGGGAATGGAAGGATTTATATTCCTTGCAGACAGCTGGTCATTTGCATCCTTTTAGAGCAGGGCTGTCAAAACTCCTGGCAGGCCGGATGCATCAAGTGCTGGCCACACCCGGTTTACTGAAGGGAAAAAGTCCTATGTGACGCCACCATAACATGAGTTTGACATCCCTGTTTTAGAGGGTTGTGAAGCACTTAGAGGTTTATCTATGTGTCCTCGGGGTCACCTGAGTAGTAGTGCTGGTTGAGTTTTGGCAGAAATAAAATCTGAAGAGATGTCTGAGGATGACTAGCACACAACTGGTGCTTTCTACTTAACGGATTTAAACCTACCTTGTGTCATCTTGCAAAGCTTTCAAGTTGCCATAAGCAGGAGGGGGGAGAACTGAAGGAGTTGCTGTTTGTCCTAACTGAAACTACATTCCACAAATGTTTTTTTTACTGATTGTGTCCTAGGTTACCGGAGTCAGGAGGGGTGTGGGTTTCACAGCCCGCCAATGTGGTTCATTGGAGAATGTGATTTATGACATGTCCAGGGAAAACGGGGGAGACAGGGTCAGTGAGGGCACGTAACCTACGTGAGCTCAGTTCTGACAGCATCCATCCAAGTATTGCCGAAATGTCCGCTTCGTGGCTCATGAATTAATTAGGGCATCTTTCAGAAACTTCAGACAGAACTGAGCTCATGTAGGTTACATGCCCTCATGACCCTGTCTTCCCCCCCCTTCTCCCTGGACATGTCATAAATCACATTCTCCAATGAACCACATTGGCGGGCTGTGAAACACACCCCTCCTGCTGACTCCGGTAACCTAGGACACAATCAGTAAAAAAACCTACATTTGTGGAATGTAGTTTCAGTTAGGACAAACAGCAACTCCGTCAGTTCTCCTGCCTATGGCAACTTGAAAGCTTTGCATGTTGACACCTTGCATCTTCCATTCTCTTATCTCTGGCATATCTGTCATAAAACATCCTTGTGTCATCTAAAACAATTTAGGTAATTTAAATATTTTGTGATCTGGTGCATTTCTTAATTTCTTTGACATCTTAAAAGACTACTAAAAACAAAAATGCTATTTTTTTCAATTTCAAGAAAATGACAAGAAATTTTTTAAAAAAAAATATTTACCAATTTTATCAGATCCACAAATTTGATGGAGCCTCAAATTTAAAGTTAAGGCTTTAGGATTAGGTTTTATAGGATGAGGAACCTTTGTGTGATGTAGCCTCAGAAAATGTCCTACGCCAGCAATTCTCAAAGTAGTCTGGGGACTCCTGAAGATCCAAAGTCAAATATTTTTAAGTTTTGTCAATTTTTAATACTGTAAATGTCAAATACCAATATTATCCACATAAATCATTTTAATAATGTAAAGGGGACCTATAGCAAAAAATCTTGAAATCTGCCCTAATCTAAAGCCATATATTCTCAGTGTATCCAAGAGAGTATTAGTAGTTTAACTAGTATTAAACAAGGTTTGTTTGTTGCTTGTGTTGTTTTTCTCGGTTCAGCAGCTGGGACAGAACATACATGTGTTTGTGCAAGTGTGTGCCTTTCAGTCAGTGTTGACTCATGGCAAGTACAGTTTTCCTGGGAAGAAGTCAGAAGTGGTTTGCCATTTCCTATTTCCTAGGGCTGAGTGTGTGTGACTGGCCCAAGGTCACTCAGCTGGCTTTTGTGCCTAAGGTGGGACTAGAACTCGCTGTCTCCCAGTTTCTAGGCTAATGCCTTTAGTCACTTTATCAAACTGGCTCTATTGTAACATGACCTCTTAACCATAGCTTCTGTTTTAACACAGCATTCCCCAACCTTTCTGGGTTGGCAGCCCGGGGGGGGGGGGGGGGGGGGGAGAGAAGAGAGGATGGTTTTGTGTGAGGGACAGGTCCACATGCGCACATCTTCATTTGTGTGAGCAGCAGATGCACACGCCCACCACTCACACCAGCGCCTGCCGCTTCTGTGAGTTGGCCTGTGTGTGCACACCGGCGCAGTTGTGAATAGGCCACGGCCTGGTAGTGAGCTGCGGCCTATAAGTTGGGGACCCCTGTTTTAACATACTATGTAAACACCCTGATCACCAGATGGCTTGTATAATGTATGTATGTATGTATAGCAGAAAAAAGCTTTGATTCTTCCTTCCCTCAGTAGCTTGGACCTGAACCAAAAAAGCTAAAATGAAAGCGACAAGATGAAAATCCATAGCAAAGTCTATATTTACAGAACAGTTTGCAAACTCTGTGCCAAAACTGCAGAGAAAAGGTCTGCGATGGCCATCAAAAGGCCACTTGTCCCTACAGTTAGCTATTCTGAATTAGCTGCTGCATCATGACTGCACAGACGCTGATCAACTGCAAGAACTCATCAGAACCATCTGCCAAGCACTTGTCTGCTTCCTGCAAAACAAAACAAAATACTCAAGATTTGCCAAGTTTAGTAACAATCATACTTGGCATAAAGCAAAAAAATAAATAAAAAAAATTAGCGGATATATTTCCTCTTCCCTTGCAAAATATGTATCAAACTTTTTTTTATTCTAGGGGAGAATGAAATCAAACTGCCTGTCTAATATTCATTAATATACAGATGGTCCTTGTTTAACAGTTACTCATTCAACGACCTTGTAACATACCAAATTTTAAAACATTTTTTTACCCATTTTTTCAGGCAATTATCCTTTTAGTTGCCAGTACAGAAAAATCTGCCGGCCCAACCTTTTCCAACTTGTACACCCCAGATTTAGTTAGGTTATAGCTACTAAAATTTCCAGCTAACATGGAAAGGTCTACAACAACTCGCCACGGTCATCTTGACACAGGAGTTACACTAATATTGAAGAAATAGCCAACTAGAATAATTAAAGAAAAGATGCCAAAGAAGGGACAAAATAAAATGTGAATGACAAAAATTAAAATATTTTTAAATATTATTTTAAATAATTAAATTGAATTGTTGAATTGTCCCACTGTGAGTTGGCTGTGGCAAATTGGCCATAGCGAGTTGATCATGACGAGTTGTCCCATTCCGACATGGAAATGGCCCAATGCACCTGGAGACATCAGGCTGAAGATGGCTGAACTATCTACCATTGTTTTGGCAAGAATATTAGCTTATATTAAATATTTGTCTAAATGCATAGATACATTATGCTTCTATTTTTTTGTTCTTGTTACTACCAAGTAGCAAAAGAGAGCACAGGAAAGTTGGTGAAGTTACAACCACCCACCACGGAACAATTTGTGAAACTCTTTACCATACTGATTCTTTATGACTCTATTTACTTTTATTTATATATCACATTTAGAAACCACCCATCTCTGTCTTACTGTGACTTCTAAAATACAACTTCCCACAAGTCCTTAATGTTTCATATTCATTTTTAACCACATATTTCATTAGCCTCTGATAGAGCTTGAATGCAAGTACTTTTAAGACTTACAGCAAATTTCTCTACAATTACAGATTTTTGCTTGTCATTGAGGTCATCTTTGTCAACGATGATATCATGAAGCTGATTTATCAGTTGAGTAGCTGCATAGCCTTCACTGATCACATTCTATAAGCAAGACAGAGAAGAACAAATAAGGACTAGTATTAACATCTGGATGTTATTATTGACTTAAAATTAAATAGTTTAACATTATTAATTTAAAACCTAGTGACAGTACTTCCGGTCCTATATAGCGAGGGGGTCCTTGGTGGTCTCTGAGCTTGGTTGTTTTCTTGCAGACTTTTCATTACCCAATCTAAGTCAAATCATCAGTGCTAGGGAGGTTTGCTCTTAGTTTATATTCCTGGCAGTGTTCATAGGAGTGGTGTTGGTGGTTCTTTGGTTAGGGTTAATCTGTTTGTTTGGCTGTTTACTATTGGCTTGTTTGGCAGTTCTTTGATTGGGGTATTGTTTACTTGACTGTTTGTCTGATGTTAATCTATGCTCATCTAAGCGAACTAAACTAAATCAGCTAGCGGTACCTGAACACACTTGTAAGTGGATCATAAGCTTCCTAACAAACAGGAAGCAGCAGGTGAAGCTAAGCAGAATCACATCAGATACCTGTACAATTAGCACAGGGCCCCCCCAAGGATGTGTGCTCTCTCCACTTCTCTCTATATACCAATGACTGCATCTCTAATGATCCATCTGTTAAACTACTGAAGTTTGCAGATGACACAACAGTGATCGGCCTCATTTGAGACAATGATGAATCCGCATACAGACGGGAGGTTGAACAACTAGCCTTGTGGTGCGCCCGGAACAACCTGGAACTGAATACACTCAAAACCGTAGAAATGGTGGTAGACTTTAGGAGAAACCCGCCCATACTTCCACCTCTTACAATACTAGACAACACAGTATCAACAGTAGAGACCTTCAAATTTCTAGGTTCTACCATATCGCAAGATCTAAAATGGACACCTAACATCAAAAACGTCATCAAAAAAGCACAACAAAGAATGTTCTTTCTGCGCCAACTCAGGAAGCTCAAACTGCCCAAGGAGCTGCTGATACAGTTCTACAGAGGAATTATTGAGTCTGTCATCTGCACCTCTATAACTGTCTGGTTTGGTTCTGCAACCCAACAAGACAGACACAGACTTCCAATCACACTTGGCCAATAAAATTCTATTCTATTATTCTATTCTATTCTATTCTATTCTATTCTATTCTATTCTATTCTATTCTATTCTATTCTATTCTATTCTATTCTATTCTATTCTATTCCTATTCTATTCTATTCTATTCTATTCTAGTGCCGATTGCTGGTCCTATATAGTATAAAGCCAGGAGATACTAAGTTCAATTATTAATTCCTTACTAGGATAAAGCTGCCCATGGACTTGCTTGAAATATTACAAATGAGCACTATGCAGAAGTTGAAACTGAGCAACAGCCAGTGAAATAGACCATTTCATTAACTCTCTGCCTCCCAGATATTTCATTCAAGGTGGCAAGGCTGTCAATACTTGGGATTTTATTCATTTACTCAGCCCTCAAGTTCCTAAATGCCAACTTGATTCCTTCTTGTGCTAATGGAATGTTGCACCTCCATGCTGGTTTTACCAAGTCAACTGAGAGCTCAACTCAGCAGAGTTCTGCTTACCAGTCTGCATTCCAGGAAGGGCCAAGCTATGCCATCCTCCCAGCATCCCCAAAATCCAGGGTTAGAGATAGCAAAGTTCTATTATCCCATAAGAAGACCCAGTCAGTGGTCATTCTTCTGCATTCTGCCCCCCAAAAGAGATCCACCTTTGCCAGTGTGCCTTGTTCAGCCAGGCATCCCACTGAAGCCAGGGTCTTTTTCAGGAAAAGCAAAGCTTGCTAGCCAATGTGGCCGCCTCTTCTGGCATCCACCCAAATCAGAAGCAACAAACCACAAGCCTAGGGCAGCCAGAAATAACAAATGAAATGGTACTGACAGTTTTTGAAAGTTTGCTTTTAAAATACAGCAGCACACATTCCATCGGGTTATTTGATGGTCCCAACAATGGGAGATGATTTTATATTGTTCAACACTACTACTGCGCTATTGTTTAATAAGAATATTTAAGAATAAATCAGATAATTGGATTAGTAACATCTGAGTTAACCAGAAGCCTTACTTGGCAGGAATAGACGTGAAGGTGTTTCTGGCACTGCCCTATGAACAGAGTACCGTATTTTTCGGAGTATAACACGCTCCAGAGTATAAGACGCACATTAGTTTTGGGGGAGGAAAACAAGAAATTTTTTTTTTGCCTCTGCCTACCAGCATCTATCAGTATTCATCCGGCTAGCGTCCTTGCAGCAAATAGCAAACAGCCTGGTCAGCTTCAGCACATTATTGCAGCCTGATTCAACACGAGCAGCTGATTGGCGGGTGGATCGGCCTCCCAGAATACCCCCAATCAGCTGTTCCAGGCTGCAGGGATTGCCACAGACCATCGCTGCCTCCGTGCCTCGCGTTTTTGGCCTCCACACGTCACGTTTTCGGCCTCCAAACGCTCCGTTTTAGACCCGTTCCAGGCTGCGGGGATTGCCACACCACTTCGCCGCTGATTGCCACCTCCACATGTCACGTTTTCGGCCTCCACACACCACGTTTTTGGCCTCCTGGTGTTGCGTTTTTGGGTGGTTCCAGGTGGCGGGGACCGTCGCCTGGAACCACCCAAATACGCGACGCGTGGAGGCCGAAAACGCAATGTGCGGAGGCTGAAAACGCGATGCGTGGAGGCGGTGATCAGTGCCGATGTGCTGTGGCGATCCCCACAGCCTGGAACGGGTCTAAAACGGAGCGTTCGGAGGCCAAAAATGCGACGCACGGAGGCCAAAAACGCGAGGCACGGAGGCGGCAATGTGCTGTGGCGATCCCCGCAGCCTGGAACAGGTCTAAAAGAGCGTGTGGAGGCCGAAAACATGATGTGCAGAGGTCAAAAATGGCCGGCGGGTGGGGGCCAGCAGGTGGGGCTACATTCGGTGTATAAGACGCACCCAAATTTTCACCCTCTTTTGGGGGGGGGGGAAGTGCGTCATACTCCGAAAAATACGGTACTAAGAAGGTACCAATCTTGTAACATTAACTGTTAAAGGAGACTCTACAGCAGAGGTGTCAAACTCAAGGCCCAGAGGCCAGATCCGGCCTGCAGGGTGCTTAGATATGGCCCACAAGGCCACCCTGGAAACAGCGAAGGACCGGCCCGCTGTGCCTCTGCCAGCGAAATCGGAGCTCATGAGGGCCATGTGCAGCCCTCAAGCTGTTTTCACTGGCAGAGGGTTGCAGGAGGCCGTCCCAGTCGAAAACGGAGCTCAGGAACCTATTTTTGCTGGTAGAGTGCTCGGGCCACCACAGGCACCCCCCTGACATGAGTGACATCATGCTGGCCATTCCCACCCTGGCCATCCCCGTCCCCCGAGGTCAAACACAGCCCTAATGCGGCCCTCAATGAAATCGAGTTTGTCACCCCTGCTCTACAGGGAAGCTTTTCCCTTTCAGTTTAACAATCTGCAGACAAGCAGGAGTTTAGACACTTGCTCTATTTTTAAAGTGGAATTTAAATCTTCCTCAATGTTCCTGCAGAGACTGAGGGATTGCTCTTGCAAACAGAGGAACAATCAATTCTAGTGATGAATTTGCTTAGCTCCAAGGCAGATCACTGCTTATTTTACAGAGTGTGAAAAATTGCTACCACATAATTACAGAATCTGAGACAACAGTGATACAAAGAGGGAGCGGGGGGAGGGGGTGTCAAGACTTCCAACTATATATGGAAACTAAATTGCTCCCATAAGAATATAGAATTTGCTTTGGGGGGGGGGGGGAATTCACAAATTCTTGTTCAAAGCAGGAATCTTATCTGCAGTGTCTCAGAAAATACCTTAGGAAAATCACTTCTCTTCCTCCTCCCTTCGACCTACATGAGCTACGCAGCTATTTTGAGCTGGTGGATTTTATATCAAATTTTGAATACATAATAAAGTTAACAGAAGCACTGCATGGGGGTGGGGGTATGTTTGCTCATTCATAAAATGTGTGTTGTAAAACATATACCACCTGTCACAACTACCCATTTCTCAGAAAACAAATTCCTGAAGCTTTACAAAAAAAAAAATATTCCCCAAATATGGGTCCAAGGCAGAGATGAATCTCCAAAACGCAATGAACCCTTTGAACCTAGCTTTCTATTCCAAAAGCCCATTTCACAATATAGTAAATGGGTGAACACAAAACAGATTTGTCCAAGAAACTAAATATATGACTGACTGATTGGAAGACTTCAATTCTCTTTTCGATTGCTAAATACATTTGTTCCTTAAGAGCACAACACTCACTGTACAGAACACAAACTAGTAATGATTACAGAAGTAGTCCTCGACTTACGACAATTCAGCCCAAAATTTATGTTGCTAAGCTTAATTGCTAAGAGGCAGTTGTTAAGCGAGTTTTGCCCCATTTTACGACCTCTCGTCACAGCTGTTAAATGAATCACTGCAGTTGTAAAGTCAATGATACGGTTGTTCAGTGAATCTGGCTTCCCCATTGACTTTGCTTGTCAGAAGGTCGCCAAAGGTGATCACATGACCCCGGGACACTGCAACCGTCATAAATATGAGTCAGTTGCCAAGAGTCTGAATTTGGATCATGTGACCACAGGGAAGCTGCAGCAGTCATGTGCTGCAACGGTCATAAGTATGAGAAACAGTTGTAAGTCACTTTTTCAGTGCCATTGTAACTTAATGGTTACTAAACAAATGGTTCTAAGTCGAGGACTACTTGTACCCCGATACAAGCAAAAAAAACACCTACTCACACCAAGCACACTAGGGCTATGCTGTGCTTTTCTTTCAAAGAGAATTTGGAGCATGTGGGGAGACTGAATTAGCATTTGCCAGCAACTCTATAGCACAATCCTGGAAAAGGGCAATTTAGTTTAGGAGGCTGACAGGGGCTACATGTACACATAATATACATACTCCAAAGCAGTTTCCCCTTTTATAACCTTATGGCTCACCTAACAATTCACTCACACATTTTAGACAGAGGGGGGGGGGGGAAATCCGAAGCCCCAATCTTGGGTACAGAGACACATACAAAGCAAAAATATCAGCTAGCTCTGAGAGAGAGAGAGAGAGAGAGAGAGAGAAAATAGAGACACCTCTCTATTTTTGTCTTATCATAGCTCTTTAAAGTAGACCAGGAGAAAAATATGTAAGAGTGGGAAACATGGAGCACAACACACAAGAGTCCCAATTTTCATGTACTTTTAGTGCCCACCGCCTTGAATTGTTCAAAAAGATATGCTGAAGCTGAACATTAATCAAGCTGAAAATAACATATCCTTACTGTACAAAGTGAGTTAGACAGTTAATTAACTCTAGGGAGTTATACTTCTCTTCTTAGGAGCTCTTTTCTACCTAAGATCATAAGCCAAATAAATGTCAGGCAGTTCATGTTACATTGACACAAGATTAGCTTAAAGGCAGGCAGTTTTTAGTTTCAGTGTGATTATGCAATTGTACTAGGTACCGCCTACCAGCATAGAAAAGAGCGTCCGATAATACAAAATCCTACTTGCTATATATCTCATTCAAATCTTAAGGAACACACCTTTGTTACAGCTTCCAGTTTTTCAAAAGAGCCACTCTGACAGGCGCTCAGCAGTCCATCCAATATTTCTTTGGGGACAACCTAGAATATAAAGTCGTAGAAATAAAACATAGATACATTATCCATCTCCTATCACACAAAACCTTTCCTTTTTAATGTAAATCACCATGGCAATAAGAAAATACAGATAGGCAAACAAAAATCCTAAGGTCACAAGTAGTCTTTTCTGCCCAGGTTTTTCCAAAAATGAGAAATGCAGCCAGCATTCTTGACTTTGCATACATACATGCCCATCATGCTACTCCCTTTTAGGGTAAGCAATGTTAGGCAGAAGTGGGAAAGGAGTAACAGCAAGACAGAGAAAGTGAAGGCATGAGCTAAGAGAAAAAGAAAAGGAAATCATGGTTAAATCTACTTTATACCAAACCATTCACTATTATCTATCCATATTTTTTCTATTCTTCATCCTTGCTTCCAGCATATCCATAGACCACTTTACCCTACCCTGCCTTCTGTACTTGGTCACTCGCATTTGTATTCAATTCACATACATTCATCACATAGCCATAGTTGACCCTGCATCATCTAGCTTACACTACGCCAGTATTTGTAACATTTATCTCAATTTCATCTTCAACCTACCACGATCATTCCTATACAGCAGGGCTGTCAAACTCGCGGCCCGTGGCCCAGATGCGTCACGCGCTGGCCACACCCACACCCGGTTTAGCGAAGGGGAAAAAAGTCGCGATATGTCACGTGATGCCGCCGTGACAACGCGGGTTTGACACCCCTGCTATACAGGTATTCCTCAGTTGAAACCACATGACCAGCACCACTCGAGCTGTGGTGGCGCAGTGGTTAGAATGCAGTATTGCAGGGTAATTCTGCTGACTGCCAGGAATTTGATCCTGACCGGCTCAAGGTCGACTCAGCCTTCCATCCTTCCAAGATCGGTAAAGCGAGGACCCAGATTGTTGGGGGCAATAGGCTGACTCTGTAAACCGCTTAGAGAGGGTTGTAAAGCACTGTGAAGCTTTTCAGAGTATAAGACGCACCAGATAATAAGACGCACCTTAGTTTTTGGGGAGGAAAATAGGGGGGAAAATCTGCCTACCAGGTATTCATCTGGCTAGCGTCCTTAGTCTGGTCAGCTTCAGCACATTATTTTATCCCCTGGGTTAGGGCTTAAAAAAACTTTCGGAGGGAGTAGCAATGAAAAAGCCTGCAAGCCTGGGAAGAGGGGAAGATCGTTAGCGCCTCGTTAGGGCTGGAAAAAAAAGCTTCGAAAAAGCTACATTCGGAGTATAAGACACACCCAAATTTTCAGCTTCTTTTAGGGGGGGGGGAAAGGTGCGTCTTATACTCTGAAAAATACAGTAAGTCTGTGCTATTGCTATTCTGTTACAACGGTGCTGAACAAGTGGTGCTTATAACCAGTCCTTGAATTTCTGGCTATCCCAGCACCCTTGCGGTCATGTGATTGTGATCGGGCAACTGCCTCACAATTATGACAGTTGAAGTGTCACGGGGTAAGCGATCACCATTTGCAAACTTCCCTGCCACAAGCAAAATCAATGGGGAAGCTGGCAGGGAAAATGGTAAGTCACTCTGGTAAGTCTTCTGTACCTGGCAACAGCCACCTGCAGCCTGCCACACTTATGCAGCCCTTCGCACCTGCTCCAGCAGCAGCAACCCAAGCCCTGCCCCACTGCACCTACCCTGCACACACCCTCCTGGGCCCTGAAGCAGCCACCCCCAGTCCCACCACATTCACGCCATACTGATCTCCCATACACTCCCAAGCAATTTTTTTCTATATCCACATTATTGGAAATATAGAAAAAGAGCCAGGTTGAAGCAATAAACGTTAAACGTGAAACAAAAGAATGACCTAGAAAATGATTTTTTGATAGATCTACCAAATTGATTTGTTAAAGCCTTGAAGAAATTGGTGTGATAGGATAAAGAATTGAAGAGAAATCCAATCCTATGACAATATTTGATTGAATTAAGGATTAAGTCTGTTTCAAATAGAACAATATTTAATATTTATTCCTTTTTAAAGTAGGATATCAATTCTTTACGCATTTTTCTTTTTCTTTATTCTATATTCTTCTTTCTTGCATTTTTTCCTATTCTCTTCTTTTTCCTGGAACTTTTTTCCTAAGTTTAGTTGGCATTAGTTTTTATAACTATAATTAAAATTCTTAATATGAATTATAGCAAGAAAAAATGTCTCTCTTCCACACAAAACTCTCAGAGCATTATTCTAGGCAAGTCTTTAAAAATATGTGTGCAGCTTCTGAAGCTATGTCTTTAATGAAAAATCACATTTTGAATCATCACTTTTTACAACAGCGAATATGTCATCTCAAAACAAGGCTTACCCCTGCAATTTCAATAACAATTTTCTCTGTCACTTCTTTTCCACCTGTCAGTCGTGTAGCACTCTGAAGAAGTGTGATTGCTTTCCTCAAATCTCCTTCTGCCACATGAACAAGGTAATCGATTGCCTATATAGCACAATAAGTATTTAAAAATAAAAGAAACACAAAATAAATCATATGCAGAAAAGGAAAACAATGAATACCATTTTGCAAAGCACTTTTATCATCTTATACTAAATTTTCAGCTTGTTAATAGTCTGTAGTGGAACCAGGATGGAAGTGGAGCTTCCATGGTTACTCTCCTTGAGCTCTAATGGCTTTTGAAATTGCCAATCATGGTATCCTTTTGGGCTAGCTCAAAAGGTCAGGGGTAAGGAATAAAGCATGATTTTATGGAGGTTTTCTTTCCTTTGGGGATAGTTTCAGTCAGTCAGGTTGAGGTTGTCTGGGGGTTGTGCAGGTTTGGTAAGGGAGGAACCATCAATTTAATCCTGCCAAGACTGAGTGGCTGTGGAAGTTTGGGCCACCTAGATTTGGGGATAGTCTATCTTTAACCTTGGATTGCAGAACAAATCCCCATTCGAAAGTGATGTATACTTCAGGAGCCTTCCCACACTCTCAGCTCCTGCTCAATCAGCAGGTGGCAGCTATGCCAAGGCAGGCCTTTGCCCAGCTTCATCTGGTACACCTATGTTGTCCTTTCCTAAATCAAGAGGCCCTTCAGTCACTCATGCCCTGGTCAAGTCACAGCTTGATTACTGCAATGCACTCTGCAGGGGACTGTGCTTCAAGATCACCTGGAAGCTTCAATTAGGCCTAAACTGAAGCCACATGTGTTACCTCTTCTACAGGCAAAAAAAAGCATTGATGAATACAACCTTTTGTTCACAATATTATAACAAAGAATTTTATAATTAATTGGCATGTTACCTCATTGCTGATCATCACATTTTCCTTTTCAGCAATGTCTAGAAGTCTCTGGCGTTGGGTTTTGTCGGAAAGTGGCTTGAAACGAAATTTGGAGCATCGAGATGTAATCGGTTCAATGATTCTATCAAAGACAGGAAGAGAAACTCAGTAACCAGAGGAAACAGAAACACTTTAAGTTATTTTCTTGCAACATAGTTTCTTTCCACAGCATATGAAGGTAAAGGTTTCCCTGTCCAGTCGTGTCCAACTCTAGGGCATGGTGTTCATCTGTTTTTTAGCCAAGGGAGCCAGCATTGCCCAAAGACATTGTTTGTGGTTGTGTGGCCAGCATGGCTATACGCCAAAGGCGCACAGAATAATGTTATCTTCCCACCAAAATGGTACCTATTTATCTACTCACATTTGCTTGCTCTCAAACTGCTAGGTTGGCAGGATATACATTTTCACAGATTACCATTGTGTTATCATACTCATTTTTTTCCGTAAGTAGAACATAATTGTCTTTAAAATTCAAATACATTCTTTGATTTCTTAGACAGATATTTTAACAAACAGAGCTAACCAAATATAGACTTAGAATTTATGCATGGTCAGACCTGGTTGTTATCTGGATGGGAAAACACCAGGAAATCCCAGGGCTGAAGGCTAGAGTGGGAAGCTGAAAAATCAGCCAAAAAAAAAAAGGCTGAGTTATAAAAACATCTATAACATTCCTCAGAAAATCTCAGCAATATGCCCAGGATGTTACCAAGAGGTGAGTGGACTCCAAGGTGTAGTTACCTAATACATTTTTCATAAGAGTAAATAAATACAAAAGCACGCTGTAATTCATACGCACCGGCTGATGTAATTACAGATAAGGCAGAATCGTGTGGTCTTAGATTCCTTCTCCATGGTGCGCCTTAAAGCTGCTTGAGCTGCTGAGGTCATAGAATCTGCCTCATCCAGGATTATGATCTTAAAAGGCGGACATGGTTTGCCGCTAAACACAAACAATCACAAAAGCACGTGTGAGCCATTTATGGTGCCAGCACAAGCAGTGCTTTCAAGTCTACTGGCAAACACATTCTGGCGTTAACATTTGCGTACCATTCAAAATCTACAGTGGGAGAAATTCTAAATTGGAACTTTCCCCATTCTGTTCCCCAACTTAACTGAATACTGTTGCACTATGTGGAACTGTCTCGCTGTTATTCAAAACAGGCCACATTATTTTCTTCTAGACTTTTTATTTCTCATGGATTTATTTATGGAAAGTGTTGGCATTCACACACTGCAGGTGTTTTTATGACTTCTCCCCTAATTTGTCCATACTTAGAAAGACCAAAGTTTCTGGCCTTTTAGGGGCTAGGTTTAAGGGCAACATCTGATCCTTGAGATTTACAGAAGCTTAAGGTGTAAATTTCACCTTTAAAACCCTTGAATTGTTTTTCCCCATTTTAGAGAGAGATTTAAGAATCCAAAAGAATGTGATTTTAGCTAAAGTAGTTATTTGTCCCTAAATCCCAGCAAAAAAGAAAAAAAAACAGGCAGAAAAAAACAGGCCAAATCAACTCATGCTTTTCCTAAACTCTGCTTTAAATTTTTCAATACATAAGCTCCTTATGGCTTATATCTTTCCTTTCTGCCTATAGAATATTCAAAGGAGAATTGAGACATTAATCTATTTCTTATCATAATCTGATCAATAGAGAGAGAGAGATTACCCAAAGGGATAGTTGAAGCTGCTATTTCAATTAACTGGAGGACGCAATTTAAGTATCTTAATATATTACATTACATTTCAGTGCCTACACACATGTTCTATCGGAGACACTAGCAAAGGTATGTACACTTGGTGATTGATAAAATTCCCCTCAGATTATAGTAAAGTTTGGATGACTCACTAAGGCATCATCTGAGAGCCTCATAGTGCAGTGCTTTATTTTAGCATTACAAAGCAACTCATGTTAACCTGAAACAGAGAGAAATATTATCCGAGAGAGCTTACTCTGAACGATTTCCCGATACTGTTAATTGGGCAAAACTCTTGACTTTCTCTCGAATGACTTGTATTCCACGTTCATCAGATGCATTTAATTCAAGGACTCTCTGCCGGAACAATTCAGGACTATTTATAACAAAAGAAATATAAAACATCTTTTAATAAACATCTTAAGCAGAACTGCTAACCCAGGTTCACATTTTGAATTCTCCTAAAGTAAAGTGCTATAGCAGTGATGGTTAACCCTTTCGGCACCGAATGCCGAAACTGGAGGGCGCGCGTGCCGGAGCGCCAGAACCCGGAAGAGAGCAGCTGTCCGGCGTGCATGCGCGCGACGGAACCCGGAAGAGCAGCTGGCGACAGCGCGCGTGCCCACAGAGAGGGCTCTGCGTGGCACCTCTGGCACGCGTGCCATAGGTTCACCATCACGGTGCTATAGCATCTTGTCTGTAGAAGAGTACAGGGATACAGCTTTTAGTTAAACATCAGTTTAGGCTGGATAGAGAGGAGGGAGAAAAAAACTTAAGATTGTCCCATTTTTATTCTCTTTAGCGGGAAGAGAGAAAATCTGTCCAACTTTCAAGATTCTGTTACTGCATTCTATAATAATAATAAAATAGAGTAACTAATAGAAAATGAAGAAGCTAAATTGCTCTGGGACTTTAGAATTCAGAGAGACAGGTACCTGCCACATAACACTCCAACAATTGTCCATAGGAAAGGGAAAAAAACTGGATAGTGGATGTGGTAACAAAATACAAAGGTAACAAAATACAAAGACCTGCAAATAGAAATAGAATCCCAAAACATCTGGAGTATAACTTGAACGCCATCAGCATTAACAAAATCACCATCAATCAATTGCAAAAGGAAATTTTACTCGGAACAGCTTAGGTCCTGCAATGATACCTTTAACACCATGAAACATCCACATCTGCCAATCCCAGGTCATTGGGAAGGATTTGATAGGGGGATAAAAATGCCAAATCTAGTTTGAACATCTGTCTGAGATGAACCATAACAACAACAGACTTCCAGTGTACATGCAGTGTCTGTTTCGCAAGCTGGTCTATCTTGAAGAGCTGACATTTCCCCACTATAGTACCTTCCAGATGCATTGGGATTCAATTGCCCAAATTTTACCAGGGGGCATGGCTTCTGACTGAAATTCAGGAACTTGCAGTCCTACTACATCTAGAACAGGGGTGTCAAACTCGATTTCATTGAGGGCCGCATCAGGGTTGTTTGACCTCGAGGGGCCGGGGGGGCAGGGAGGGCAGGGAGGGCGTGGCCAGCTTGGCGTCACTCATGTCAGGGGGGCCTGTGGTGGCCCGAGCACTCTGCCAGCGAAAACGGGCTCCCGAGCTCCGTTTTCTGCTGTGATGGCTTCCTACAACTCTCTACCAGTGAAAACGGAGCTGGGGAGGGCCGCCCGCGGCCCTCCCGAGCTCCATTTTCGCTGGCAGAGGCACTGTGGGCCGGTCCTTTGCTGTTTCCAGGGCAGCCCCACGGGCCAGATCTAAACACCCCGTGGGCCAGATCTGGCCCCCGGTCCTTGAGTTTGACACCCCTGATCTAGAAGCTCAAGTTGTGAAAAGCTCAATTGCAAGAATGTAAATTTTAGTTGACAGTATCAAAATACGTTTCTGCTAGTTTCAAAGAACTCTACAGGTAGTCCTCAACTTACAACAGTTCATTTATTGAGCGTTCAAAGTTACGACAGTGAAAAACGTGACTTATGATCGTTTTTCACATTTATGGCCATTGCAGCTTCCCCACAATCACATGATCAATATTCAGATGCTAGACAACTGACTCACATTTATGACGGTTGCAGTGTCCCAGGGGGTCATATGATCCCCTTTTGTGACCTTCTGAGAAGTAAAGTCAATGGGGAAGCCGGATTCACTTAACAACAGTGTTACTAACTTAACAACTGCAGTGATTCACTTAACAACTGTGGCAGGAAAGGTCATAAAAGGGGGCAAACTCACTTAACAAATGTCTCACTTAGCAACATAAATTTTGGGCTCAATTGTGGTGGTAAATTGAGGACACCCTGTAGTTTTGGGTTACTTCTGAGCCAACTTAATGCCTAGAGATAATCAAGGGCTCTGTAGACACCAACCTTGATGCTCCCCTGATTTTATTAGTTATTTGGAATCTTTAATGAAAATAATACGCAGGGAGCCGTCGTTCCCCAAATAAAGGATCAATCTCAAGCCTAATCTTGAATTTCCGACAATGCTTTGGAGGTCCATACAGTCTTTGTGAGATTTAGAAAATAAAATAGGGGTGGTTCTTTGGAAATGCGCTCTAGGAAAAAAGACAGAGGTGGTAGAGATCATCCTGGTGGACTAGAGAAGCTGGTGAGAAGCAATCTGATCACACTGCTTTCTGATTAAGCAGAATTTCCTATGCCCAGCAAGGCAGTTATTTCACAAGGCTACTAAAACAGGGTCTCAAAATTCCAAATCTGCCCACTACTATAACTTGCAGCATTATATTTAGTTCTGCCCCTCAAGTTCCCACTCCCTTGTGTGTTCCTGAAATAGGACAGAGAAACTTGTTTTGGACTACATCTCCCATTTTCCTTGGAGATTTGTCACATAGGTTGGGGTTGATGATACTGGGACCCAAAACAATGTGTGGTAGCATTCCTATCGCTGTCCTAGATATTGTATTTGCATCCATGTCCACATTTAGGAATTCTTCATTCTTCAGCTAGCCAACAATCAGCCTTATAAATATACAGTATCTATTTTATTCTTTATTCTGAACAGGACCCATTCTTAGTGTGTTATAAAATTTCAAGATGTTCATGCCAGAAACACTACTGAGAAGAACACCACACGGATAGAGTCAAATTCAATTTCACTGAACTTCATATTACCCAAAGAGTTCTCTAGCTGCTGCCAAAATAGTAGATGTTTTCCCAGTTCCAGGAGGGCCATAGAACAAGAGGTTGGGAAGCTACAAGAGAAAGAAATTTAAAAAATATGATAATATATTTAGTAAATACATATTTTCCTATTTTTCAAATAACTACAGGAAGTGCAAGAAAAAACATTTTTAGAAAGAAAAAAATCTAAAATTTGTATATTTTCTCCACAATGCTGTTGCTATATCTACTCCTCATTCACAGCCTCACACATTCTTAAATATCCAACAAGCTATGTTCTAACCTTACTGAAAAGGCCCAATGGGTTCAACAGAACTTAATAGCAGGGAAATGTATAAAAGAATTGCAGAATAAAATGCCATGTTTTAAACAGGGCTGTTTAAATGACCCATTTATTGTATTTTATTCTTTCCAACAATAAAATTAATGTACCTGACGACAGCTTATTCAATTCAGAAAAGGTTAAGAAATACATGGATATTTACAAATTAAAATTCACAATAAACATACGGTAAAACTATTTTAGAACTGTGGAAACTACATAGAAAGCACATTTCAACAAAATACAGATGCAGTTGTTCAAACGTCTAAATATTGAAAGCAAGACATTCAAGATAATGGTGAAGACTCAAATAGGTAGTGTAGGTGTGTGTTTAGTGATCTTTGAGCAGATATCTATACTGTACCAAGGGATGCTTTCAAAACCCACTACATTAAAAAAGACAAAAACAAAAAAACCCTTAGTACAGGGGTCCCCAACCCACGGTCCATGGACCAGCACCGGTCCGTGGCATGCCAGAAAGTGGTCCGTGAAAACAAGTGAAGCCCCATTCATGAGATGCAAGCAGCAGACGAAACTATGACCCCTCCAGTAAACGGAAAAACCTCTCTCCACTGAACCGTTCCCTGGTGCCCAAAAGGTTGGGGGCCACTGCCTTAGTATTTTGTAGAAGATACTGGAACCAGAAACCCTTCAACATGCAAAGCAAATGGCTTAGGCTTTTTTTTTTTTAATCTCAGCCAATAAGAATTTTCAAATAATATTTCTAAATATTAGTTGCTTGGCTACAAGAAAAATAAAAGATGAAATATAATTATAAATGAATATTTTCCCATTTAGCCAGCAAATGTAGTAATATTTAAATCCAATTTTATAAGTATCTAAGAAGCAGGATCAAAATAGACCAGCCAGTCAGCTTACATTATACAAGGAGTCAAATTCAAAAGAGAAGCAACAGCATTTTTTAAAAATTATTAATATATATATAATTTATAATTACTTTCCTAAGTTGCTATGTAAACAACATGTAGTAAGAAACATTAAGAGGGACATAAGACATCATTAACAGCAGAAGCTGTAATCCAGGGGTCCCCAAACTTGGCAACTTTAAGACTTGTGGACTTCAACTACCAGAATTCTGGGAGTTGAAGTCCACAAGTCTTAAAGTTGCCAAGTTTGAAGACCTCTGCTGTAATCCATAAAGTAGATTACAAAGTATATTTAGAATTTTTTAGCTGCTGTAAATTTTAATATCTTGCAATATGTAAACCCAATATGTAAACCAAGCTTTTAAGAAGTCCTTGACTTACAAGTGTTCATAACCAAAGTTACAAAGGCACTGGAAAAAGTGAGTTAAGGCCATTTTTCACACTTACAACTGTTGCAGCATCCCCATGGTCACATGATCAAAATTCAGCCCTCTTGGCAACTGCTGCATATTTATGACGGTTGCAGTGTCCCAGGGTCATGTGATCCCCTTTTGCAAAATTAATGGGGAAGCCAGAGTCACTTAACAACCATGTTACTAACTTAACAACTGCAATGATTCACTTAGTAACTGTAGCAAGAAAGATCATAAAATGGGGCAAAACTCACTTAACAGCTGTTTTGCTTAGCAACAGAAATTTTGGGCTCAATTGTGGTCCTAAGTCGAGGACTACCTGTACTATCACTTGGCACATGCAATATCAATGGCAATGTAACGGATAAAAACAAGATACTGCTGCTTTAATATTCAGGAAGCTGGCTCCTTTATTCACAATACGCATCTTTCAACAGTTAAGGGCATACTTGAATTTTGATAAAACAATGAAGAGCTGTCAATAGTACAAATTTTCCCCATCTTCATTTAATTTCCACATGAAACAATTATTTTAATGACTGCAGCACTCACATCAACTCCCTGTAAGGATTTCTTCAGTACTGCCACAACTTCCTCTTGAAATGCAACTTCATCCATGCATTTTGGACGGCTAGATATTTAAAAATGAACACTGCATTAAATGCTGTACTAATTACTCTTTAAAAATCAAAATGAATGATTACAGTATCTTCATTGCTCCATCACTGGAGGTTTTCAAGAAGAGATTGGACAGCCATTTGTCTGAAATGGTATGGTCTCCTGCTTGAGCAGGGGGTTGGACTAGAAGACCTCCAAGGCCCCTTCCAACTCTGTTATTCTGTTATTCTTTAGATCAAAGAGCTTTGCACCTCTTTTATTGCTTAGAAATCTGAGCATGTAGCTGCCACAATAACAGGATCTAAATTCCAGCCATTAATGGTCTTAATAAGATGAAGACAATCAATGATAAATTACTCAAAGAAAAAAAATTAAAATTATACAAATATATAGTTACTGTGTTATAACAGTCATTACACAAAAGCGTATCATTTATCCTTCACACTGTGAAAAAAAAATCAGGTATCACCAAAATACTGCCTCCTGGGGAGACTGGGTTAGTCTCCATATCATCAGATAAAGGATTAACTTCAATACTGACTGAGCTTCCATATAATCTTTTCCAATCTCCTTAGGTGGTCCAGTGAGCACATATGGTAGTGTCATTTCAGGTAATGACTGAAATAATGCAAGAGTCTAAATATGTTTTAAAAGACAAGGTGATGAAGTGAAACAGAAGATTGTACTGAACCGGCTGTTTCAGGGCTTATATTTTCTGTTGAACAGTAACATTGGAAATACATACAAACAAAGCACTGTAGCGGATCATTGCAGGCTCTCCACCCCGCTGCATATCGTTCCTTCCTTAGCTATCTTTGTTAATTTTAATGTTAATATTTATTGTTTTAAAGTTTTATATTATCATTTTTATCTTGTTGTAAGCCACCTAGAGTCGCTTGATGGTGAGATGAGCGGCATATAAATTTAATAAACTCCCCTAACAATACAAACATGGGCCAAATTTACTTTGGACTAGCATGAATATATTTATCAATAGGTATGTAAGTCCAATTACGGTAAATGCCAAAGATTAACCAAGGAGAGACACAGAAAAAGCTGAGAGATCTGGTGATTACAATCAAAAAGCTAATTTGAAACATCCTCATTCCCCAGCAGTTCAAGTCTGCACATTCATCCTCAGCAATTACATTACTCAGATTCCAAACCAGAGCAAAACTCTTACTATTTTTCGACCCAAGGAATGGGTCTGAGTTTCTTGCTCTCCCCACTGCTTCCTGCAGTTGCAGCAGCTCCCCGTTCTTTAGTAGAGAGAGGTTTAGCACTGACTGGACCTTTCAGAAATGCCTGCATTGTTGCTTTCTTCACCCTAGCAACCTGTAGCGGGAGGAATGGGAAAGGATTAGACCTGTTACTAATTATAGTATAGGTAGTCTTCGACTTCCAATCAAAATTGGGACCAGAATTTCTATTGCTAAAAGCAAGGCACTGTTTAAGTAAGTCACACTTGATTTTACAACTTTTGTTATAATTGTTATGAGAATCATTGTAGTTGTTAAATGAATCACAGTAATTAAGCAAATCCAGCTCTCTCCCCCCCCCCCACCTTGACTTTGCTTGTCGGAAGTTTGCTGGGAAGGTTGCAAATGGAGATCTGATCATGGGATGCTGCAACCATCATAAATATATGCTGGTTGCCCATCCCCCAATTTTGTTCATATGATCATGGGGATGATGTAACGGTAGTAAGTGTGAGGACTGGTCATAAATCTTTTTTTTTTTCAGTAACTTAGAATGGTTACTAAACTAATGGTTTTACATCAAGGACTAGCTGAATTGCAACTGCTCTTATAACACAACAGTTCCATTTTACTCAGTGTACTCACCAACTGTCTAGGACCTTATGGGGAATCACATCCAGCAACAGAGATTAGAGACTACTATATACTAATACACATTTAGAGAATAGGGGGCCAATTACCATCGCACACTAACCTGAGAACATTTAAAGAAAAATACACAGAACTCCAAAAGATCAACCCAAAGACATATGTAATTCAACCAGCTTGCTTTCATTCGGTCCAAATACATACCGGTAGTAGCAGGTAAACCTTGTTAGTGTACAGTAGTCAAAAATCAGAAATATGGTAACACTTTTTCTGATAAATATTAACAGACATCAGGTTTTTTTTGGGGGGGGGGTTACAGCTCACTTCATCAGAGGAATAGAGTGGCTAAACTCATGTAGGATTTAAATGAGGAAGAAGTGGGAATAGACAGATTGCTTAGGCAGATGCAGAATTCAAGTGAGACAGATCTGGAGTATCTTATCCAGAACCATCATAACACATTAAAACATCCATTGCATTTGTTGAAGCTTTTTGAAACTGGCTGAAATCTTCTGGGTTATGCGAGTTCAGCAACCTCTCATTCATTTATGCAGTGGAAGTGTCTTTTTTTCCAAAATGGTAACTCGAGATCTGCACCAGGAGGGACTTCAGGGGGTAAAAGTAGAGCAAATGACGCCACTTTGGGACAATTACCTCTACCTGTAAACCCGCGCAGCTCATAAAATCAGTCAGAAAAGGTGCTACCGGTTTCATCCTGGCCTCTGTCTCAAAGGTGCTTTTTCAAGAGGCAACTGGACTTTCTGGTTTTTCTTTTGAAGACGATTCACTTCTCATCCAAGAAGCTTCTTCAGCTCCGGATGAGAAGCGAAACGTCTTCAAAAGAAAAACCAGAAAGTCCAGATGCCTCTTGAAAAAAAGCACCTTTGGGACAACCATGACCTGGATGACTGAGAATCCCCATAGACATCCTGGTCTCTGGCTTCTAACCGAACGTGTCATAGAATAGAATAACAGAGTTGGAAGAGACCTTAGAGGTCTTCTAGTCCAACCCCCTGCTTACGCATGAAACCCTGTACCATTGCACACACATGGTTGTCCAATCTCTTCTTAAAAACCTCCAGTGTTGGTTCACCCACAATTTCTGGAGGCAAGTCATTCCACTGATTAATTGTTCTGTCAGGAAATTCCTCCTTAGTTCTAGGCTGCTTCTCTACTTGATGAGTTTCCACCCATTGCTGCTTCTCTCATGCTTTCCCTCAGTCGAAGGCCCTGTTCACACAACAGGCCAGTGGGGTTGAGCACCTCGTGCCCTTCTTCCTAACCACTTGCGTGAACCAGCTTCCCCACCATTAAGCTTCCGCAGAAATCCCTCCCGTTGCACCCTGAACCCGTGTGTATCGTGTCGTGTGAACGAGTCCTTCCAGAGGCGCCCAACTTCCCTGGAAGGACAGAAGGGGCGGGGCGGGGGCGGAGCCACCGCAAAGAACAGGCCCAGAGACCGAGAGCGGCCGAGTCCACAGCGGTAGGCCCGTTTTCTAGCACGCGGGGAAGACAGAATACCGGGGCCCATCGTCCCCAGCCGCTTCCCTGAAGCACTTGCGAAACGTCGGCGGGTTCCCCCTCAGCGCGCCCCTTACCTTTCAATTCCCGCCAAAAACAGTCTTTATTTCCCCGCCCCAAAGGCGGGGCCAACTCCGGAAGGATACGAGGCGCTCTAGGGGAGCTAACGCACCATAGAGAACGCACTGTGCTCAGGACCGAAATCAGAAGCTAGCGTCGTGACGTATCACGCCATAAATTATGTCATCTACTGCACTGACGTCACCTAAAAAAAAAGGCCCGGTTTACAATCTAGAGGTAGTGCGCATGTGTGGAACTGTAGCTGCTCCCTTCCCCCCCGTTAGGACACAGGTGCGGGACAGCAAAGGGCATATGCGAGAGATGCGCAAGCGCACCTTCGTCTCCGCCGTCCTGTGTTAGTGATGTCAGGCTTCCCGCTAAAAAAAAAAAAAAGCAAAACCGCAGTTGCGCAAGCGTACTAAGGGCTTTCGGGGTGTGGCTTCCACCATTCCCAAGAAGCGTGACGTTAACTTGGATATCTGTCAGAATTCAAATGTGCAATTTCTCAGGAAACTTTAGCATAGATATATGTAAGAACCATATACACCCACACAGTGACGCCCACCAATGTCATAAACCAAACCCAATATCACTGGAAGCTTCTCTGCTATAGCTTTGTACGAAATCGTACATTATAAATTACACTCATTTAAGTACCACTTGATTTAATTTATTAGTAAATAAAGAGCCTCGCTTCATTTATTTAACAAGACCAATGGATGCAAAATGACTGACTCAGAAACCATTCCTCTAAGTTACATCGGTTTTATATATCTTATACTAATGATTAGATAAAGACTTTATGGCTATTACACACACAGCATGATGAACTTGATAATAGTTAACTTTGCCTTTTGTAGCTTGACATGCCCTAATTTATATATGTGCCCTAATGTATATAAAAACTACATGCATACCGTATTTACAAACCATATAGAAACTAATTAAATAAAGAAATAGCCCAGCCCTTTGTTAGTTTATGATTGGGCACACTGGGCAAACTCAGAAAATGGATTAATCCAATAACCCCACAAAGCAATATACAATATATAAAATATAAAGTAATATTGAAATAATAAAAGCAATATTGATTAAACAAAACAGTTAAATTGAAATTAAAAACAGCAATAATTGGTTAAATGTTGTACAGAGGAGATTCACCTTAAGTGATTTCTGGGACATTAAAAAGGATTATACAAGCCATAATTCCAAGAGAAGTTGGCCAGAGCAGTACAGCAGCTTTAAGATGTGTGGGCTTAAATCCCCAGAAATCTTACTCCCATACATCTTAAAGCTGCTGAAATTGAGAAAAACTGACATAGAGCATCTCCTGGAGAAAAGAAAATGGACTGCAGCCTTTTAGACCAATTGCAATTTTTGAGTAGTCTTCAAAGGAAGACTCATGGAGAATGCATTGCAGTAGTCTAGCAGGAAAATGATGAAACAAGATGTCTGTCCTTAGAAATCAATAATGTCAGCAATAGGTTTTCCTTGGCATTCCCCCCAACACAGTTGGAACCACAGGTCCCAAAATTCTTTATATCCTACGGTAGCAAGGAATTTGTGTAGCCCCGACACTTATACCGTATCTAAGGTGTCAGGTCTGGAGACACTCAAGAAGGACTCAATCAAAAGATTTTAAACTACTCTGCTTGCTGGCACGGTAAACTAAACAGGTTCTGTAAATGAAATGTTTTGCACCTGTATTACTGAGCAAACAAGTGAAAGTGCAATCCCACAATTCAGCCAGACAATAGAAGTATTGTTGGAAAAGGAACTCTATGATTGTGCAAAGTTGACCCCAGACTGAGTGTCTATAGCAACAACAGTTGATCAAAAGCAGCCTGCAAACTCAAATAACATCATTTCTAAAAAAGAAAAGCTGTAATTCCGTTTGGGACAATTTGAAATGTTTTTATTCCTATTATTGGACAAAAGGGCAGTGTTCTGTATTGAATTAGGCCATCCTGCTTAAAGGGCAACAAAGGGTCAGTGTTATTTATACCTTTCTACATTTTGAAAACTAAGATCCCTAAAATTTTGGTTTTTACATTATCAAGTATAGGTGGACCTTTTTCATCATTACAACTTAATCCAGGAGTTTTTGATTTTCCAGTTCTTCTGAAATTATACTTTTTTGTTGACAAGTGATAAAATTAAACAGTTAAATTATATTAAGTAAATCAATTAAATAATTCTAAGTATGATACAGCTTCAGCGGAGAGGGACAAAAGCCCCTCTGTTAAAAGCCATTTACTACCTGATAGGACCCAATTTTATTCTGCTTTGGTCAGGTTTTAAATGTTGAGTTCGCATCAGGAAGGTCTCCCTCACAAGCCACATCATGTGGCTACCTCTTTCTTCTTATGTGCTCTCCCAGTGACAGCTGTAATAGGAGTCAAAATAGTCAGTTTTCACAATATTTTATGGCTTACTTAGCTTCAATGTACAATTCAAGCAATTTTATGTGCATTAACTTCTCAGAATTATAGTTAACATTGATATTAACTTTTCTTTATCTGTAATGGTTTAAGTTGACTACCTTATAGTGTTAATAGTAAGTAGTTTCCATTGTATAAATACTGCTATAGTTAGTTAATGTGGGAGGAGGGAGGAGGAGGAGGAGGAGAAGGAGAAGGAGGAAAAGGAGAAGAAGACATCAAAACAACGTTCTGTTCTTGGCTGAGAGTTGTTTTAAATGCTTCAGAAATATAAATTAAGTTTATGGGGCATACAGCATGCCCCAAGGGTATACAGGCAATATTAACTATGTTTTCCTTCAAATAGAGCACTATAGCTATCTAAAAATAGCCCTCTATTATTAAAAAGATTTCTTTAGCCCCTTTCATTCCACAAGACATTTTTCCAAGACAATTCCATTATTACAAAAATAGAAGGGTTTTTATTACAGCATGGTTGATTCTGTTGGCATTGGTGGTATTAGAAAGTGGATATTGTAATAGGGCTATCACGTGAGTGCATATATGCACATAGTTCAACCGCAGCAGATGATCTGAGATATGTTTTTATTACAATATTCACTTTATAACCGAAATGGATGATTATGTAGGTTACTGGAACAGCTAGCGAAATGGGAAGGCAGAGCAGAATTGATTAGAACAGATTATTTAAATAAATATGTATTACGAAGAGTGCTCAGCAGTGGTGGGTTGCTACTGGTTTGGACCGGTTCAGGAGAACCATTAGCGGAAATTTGGCGTGGTTCCCCGAACTGGTAACGACCTCTGGCTGGCCACGCCCCCGAACCGGTCCCCCGCTGAGATGCTCTCCCTGCCTCGCCTTCGCCACACGCATCCAACTGCTTCCTGCCTACACACAGGTAAGCATTCGCGCTAGCCTACCCCCCCTCCCCACCAGCCAGAGCCTCCTGAAGCCAATGGCATTGCAACCACGATGGGGATGGGCAGCTCGGCAAGCTTTGCAGCCGTATGGCTACAAAGGTTGCCGGGCCGGCTCTCCCTGCCGGCCAGAGCCTCCCGAAGCCGCTGGCATTGCAACTGCGGTGGGGATGGGGGGGCAGCTCAGCAAGCTTTGCAGCCGCGTGGCTACAAAGCTTCCTGGGCCAGCTCTCCCTGCTGGCCAGTGCCTCCCGAAGCCACTGGCATTGCAACTGCAGCAGGGATGTGGGGGGCAGCTCGGCAAGCTTTGCAGCTGTGTGGCTACAAAGGTTGCCGGGCCGGCTCCCCTCTCCCTGCTGGCCAGTGTCTTCCGAAGCATCTCCTGAGCCGGTAGAGGCACCGCAGGGCACGGCTGGGAGCGCGCTAACCTTGCCCTCCCCGGGCATCGCCCGCCCACCGCCCATCAGCAGAGGAGCTCTCTGGGAAGGACGGGAGAGGCTGTCTGCCGGTCTGCGGTGCCTGGCGGAGCGGCTCCAGATGGCCCGAGCGCTGGACTCTGCTGTTGCCACTGCCCCTGCCCGGCTCGCCCCCGGCTGGTTCCTGAGCTAGGAGGCAGCGGCCGGTTCCCCCTGCCCTCCGGATCGCCAGCATGAGCGTGGCTCTCCAGGAGCTCGGCAACAACAAGGGCCAGGCTGAACTTTTGGGGGGGGCGCCATGCCCACAACTTTTTCCCCTTACCCACCCACCACCCATGTCCGGGCACTACATTGGGGGAACTGGGGCGTGATTGGTCTTGAACGTGAGGACATGCGCCCCCCGTGCCCCCCTCTGCGCTTTTCTAGGTTGGGGGGCTGTAGAGCATGGACCCTTTTTCAAGCCCGCCCCGGCCGGGTGGAGTCTTTTCTTGGGATGGATGCCCGGACACGAGGGGCACAGGCTAGGACCGGGTGCCCTCATCCGTTTCTCCCAAAGTGCTTTTTTTTTTCCTCCAAGAGGCAACTGGACTTTCTGGTTTTTCTTTGAAGACGTTTTGCTCTGAGGAAGCTTCTGGGAGGAGCTGAAGAAGCTTCTTGGAGGAGAAGCGAAAGGTCTTAGAAGAAAAAGCAGAAAGTCCAGCTGCCTCTTGAAAAAAAAAAGCATCTTTGGGGCAACCTGGATGACCGAGAATCCCCAAAGACATCCCTCATCCTAGCCTTCCTTTCTGATGCCTCCTAGCCGGGCTTGCCTTCCATCT
>QLTV01004294.1:1713616-1727785 GCA_003457575.1 Thermophis baileyi | reverse complement strand
ACACCTAGAGTGATTTTACTGCCTTTCTTTTGCCCAGGGCTACCACATATTTTTCAGGGATTTACATGCATTCAATGTCTATAGTCCAGAGCATAAATATGTGTGTGTTTATTTTGTACATCAGGTTGCATAAGTCCAGCTTAATATGCTATTCCTGGTATGTGATATTTTGTATACAGAGAAAGAAGCACTCTTATGATCTTTGACTTTTAGGCTTGCTGTCAGACATCAGCCATAATACTAATTACTGTTTTGAACAATATGCAGGTTGTATTACACGAATGGCTATTTTATATGTGAAATTATGACTGAAATATTTCTGCACCTATATTGGTTCTCACTGTCAGGAAGTTTCTCCTTAGTTTTAGGTTTATTTGATTTATTTATTTATTTGTCAACAAGTGCAAGGAAACAAGACACATGAAAAAATGGCAAAAATAAATGGATATAAAGAAGCAAAACATAGCCATAAACACATGGTTGCTTCTCTCTTTGTTCAGTTTCCATCCATTGCCTTCTGGTGCTTTGGAAAATACATTGCCCCCCTTTCTTTCTGGCAGCCCCTTAAAAGCCTGTTGCCTGCCTATCACACTCTTGGGCAAAGCATGTAAGCCATTTCCTCCTTTCAGTGGTCCATGAAAATACATCTATAGTATGTAGATAATGAAGTTGAAAAAAGGTGAACAACATTTTTACAGAACTATAGATACGTTGAGGCTGGGTGTGACAAGGAATGACTGGGAGGGGAGGAGCCAGGCAAGGCACCCCTTGACGTGAGTGACATTGAGTTGGCCACACCCACCCAGTCACATGACCATGAAGCCACCCCCCCACCATCACATGACCATCAAGCCATACCCACAAAATAAGCCACGCCCACAGAACTGGTAGTAAAAAAATTTAGAACCCACCCCTGGTGCTCAGGATTTGTTTTCCAGACTGCATGCAAACTACATAAACTTTTTGGATAGACTGGAAATCTTGTAGGGTTTTTTTTTTTTTCTGAAAGAAGAAAATGAATTGAGGATTTTTGGATTTGAGGATTAAGGAAGATGTGGAGAAAATAGGGGGTGAGGGTATTTGTAAAATAGATGGGAGAGGAACAATAGGAATGTAATTATCAAGAACAAAGGAGAAATTTCCTGACAGAACAATTAATCAGTGAAACAACTAGCCTACTGGAGGTTTTTAAGAAAAAACTGGACAACCATTTGTCTGAAAAAGTATAGGATTTCCTGCTTGAGCAGGGGGTTGGACTAGAAGACCTCCAAGACCCCTTCCAACTCTGTTATTCTGTTGAAAAGAAGGCCGGAAATCACTTATATATTTTTTAAATTTAGTTTCCTTTACCTTTTTTTTCTTGCCTTTTTTTTCTTTTCTTTTTGGTTTATCTTTTACCATATGAAAACTCTTAATAAATATAAATAAAAGGATTTGTTTGACTGATGTCCTTAATGTCAGAATAATTTTTTCTTGGAACTGGGGTGTGTGTGGATTTTAAAATGTAAATTAAGTACATTTCACCCTCTCTGCTAAATTAAGAACAGTACTTCATCCTCTCTGCTAAATTAAGAAGGGTTGTAAATATTGAATGCATCCCCTTAACCCCATTCCAACCCTTGTACCATAATCTTATAATGCATTTTTTCCTTGAGTTTGAAAGGTTGAGGTCAAAAGCAATAAATCTTGCTTTCTCATTAAGATTTTTGTAGTAATTATTTCTGCTTCCCTTGTGCAGTATATAATGGAGGTTTTATTACTACATTATTGATTTATTTCTCTTTGTAATTCTGTTAAACTAATATACCAGCTGGACTCCAAACTGATATCAGAACAATAATATCCATTCGATTATCTAGTAAGACATCTGTAGACCCCCGAGAGATCCATTAATTGGCAGCTAAGCCTATATCCAGTGCGAACTTTCTTCTGGATATCTGCAATCTGCAGTATCTTTCTCCTTTGTGTGTTGTTCTCCCATTTTAAAGATTTGTGCTTTTTCTCTTTTTCTCCATTTCTAGAAATGGCAACCAGCCATTCAACAGTTGGCTTTATTCTTAAATCGGGATTTCCCTTGTATCGCAGGGAGCACCAATATGTATAAAGTTACTATGCCCAAAGAATTAGACATGAATCATTCTCACAAAATATGATTGCTTTGTTATAACACCATGTTCTGTTTACATGTAGTCCTCGACTAACAACCATTTAGCGATCGCTGGCAGTGACAATGGCACTGAAAAAATGACTTACAATTGGCCCTCACATTTATGACCGTTGCAGTATCCCATGGTCATGTGATTAGAATTTGGGTGCTTGACAACCAACATGTATTTACAATGATTGCAGAGTACTGGGGTCATGTGATCGCCAATGGAGACCTTGCCAGTCATCTTCCAACAAGTAAAATCAATGGGGAATGCTTAATGACCACATAATTAGCAACCGAAGTGATTCGCTTAGCAACAATGGCAAAAAATTTCCAGGCACGACTTACTTAACAACTGCCTTGATAAGCAATGGGAATTCTGATTCCAATTGAGATCGTAAGTCGAGGGCTACTTTTATATAGTTCATGTTTTCAAAGTGTTGTGGTTCATCATGGCCTCCTGATGTATTGAGACTACAACTTCCAGAATTCTTTGTTAGCATTGCCAGTAGAATTCTGGGAGCTGTGGTCCAAGATGACTGCTAGACATCAGACTGCAGAGACTGGTGGATTGTATATTCAGGAATGAGCAATAGGTTCAGAGGTGGTATTCAGCAGGTTCTAACCAGTTCTGGAGAACCGGTAGCGGAAATTTTGAGTAGTTCGGAGAACCGGTAAATACCACCTCTGACTGGCCCCGCCCAGTGGTGGGTTGCTGCCGGTTCGGACCGGTTCTCCTGTACTGGTAGCGGAAATTTGTATCCGCTCGCCGAACTGGCAGCGATGGCCGGCTGTCCACGCCCTTGAACCAGTCCACGCCCTCGAACATGCCCTCGAACGCCTGCGGTCGCCACGGCTGGAAAAGAACCCTCTGCGCATGCGCAGAGGGTCATTTCCACGTTGTGATGTAGGCGCGCGCATGAGCGCGTGCAAAACACGCACTTTCATTGCGATGCGAACCGGTAGGGAAGGTAAGTGGAACCCACCCCTGGCCCCGCCCCCATCTATTCTCTGCCTCCCGAGTCCCAGCTGATCGGGAAGAAATGGGGATTTTGCAGTAACCTTCCCCTAGAGTGGGGAGGGAATGGAGATTTTACAGTATCCTTCCCCAGCCACGGCCACCAAGCCACGCCCACAGAACCGGTAGTAAAAAAATTTGAATCCCACCACTGAATAGGTTGTGTGCTGCTTAGTTAAGACAAGTCCAATTTCCAAACTCTTCCTGTTTGTTTTGACTTAAAATTGGAAGATGAAAAATAATAGGGAACCTCTTTGGATAACTTTTTCTGCAGGTTACAGGATTGCCAAGGAATCCCTACCACAACCAGACATTTTGCTGTATCGGATTACTTCTTTGCTGTAAATCCAGAAGGAAGCAATGATTTTACCCGCAAAACACTGTAGATTGGGGTGGGAACCTTAAACCTTTTCATCCTATGATCTTCATAAAACAACAGGTTGCTCCCCTGCTTTCTGAATAAGTGGGAAAACAGATGTCAGGTGGGAGGAATACTGGAATATACACATTACCAGAAATCAGAAGCTTGGCAAAGCCCTATTGGAGGTTGTCATTCAGCAACATTTGGAAGATCACAAATGTTCCTCCTGTCTAGAAGAAGAAAATAAGAAGTTCACCAGTTGCATTTGTCACACAGATTCACAGGATTGTAAACTTAGAAGGGACCACAAAGGCCATCTAAGAGGGCCACCTAAGAAAAGACTATCTAAGGCCATCTAAAAATGGCCATCTAAGAAAGACCAACCCTTAGAAGGGACCACAAAGGCCATCCCCTCTGTCATGTGCATGAAAAAAAAATGATAAATGAGAGCTGATTGTCCAGCCTCTTCTTTTTCAATTTACAAATTTTATTAGTTTATCAAAATATAAAATACAAAGGAAAATCAAAAGTAATGGAAAATTAGGGGAAGAAAAGGGGGAAGAAGAGAAGATATGGGGTAGAAAAACAAAACAAAAAGGTTGACTTCCAACTCTTTTTTTTTTTAATAAAATAATCTTTATTAGGTTTTTCGTTAAAAACAACATATAGAACAAACATACAAAAAATACACAAAACAAAAACAAACACAATAATTACTAACCACTTTTACAGCTTTTTCAAAGTATTTCCTAATCTATTTACAAATTACAATATTTCTTATTTTTGACTTCCAACTCTTTTTAGCGCAGTAGAAGATAATAACCTTACAACCTCAACTTTTTACTTTTATACAATAGTATATGCTAACCATTTCTATGACAACAAACCTATCTAATCAAACAAAAAAACAAAATAAAAGTTTCAGGGTTTTTTCCCCCAATCACAAGCACAACAATCCAGAAGTGATTTTCAAATAGAAACAAAGTTAAATATATTCTTTGGATAAAGGAATCAAATTGATCCCAGCCTCTTCTTTAAAAGCTTCTGAATGCATTATGTATATATAAAAAACTCAGGCAGTGAATTTTAAACACATCATGCGGCCGCCATCTTGACTGTCTTGGTCACACCTCATGGACACTCCTGTATGTAGAGTTATTGCCTTTCTTGTTGTACACAATCATTCCAACATTTCAGCTCCAACCTTTAGCTGGAGGGGATGAATTCATTGTCAGAAAGATCTGTCTCTGCGTTAAAAAAACAATACTATAACAAGGTGGTCGTTATATAGTTCTCAGGATGGTTGGTCTGAAGCAGGAATGCAGTCTTTTTAGTCAGAAAGTTGTCAGGCTAGGCATGTAGAATAAAAAGGACCTTGCATTAGGCTGCAGTCATCCATCCAAAACAGGTATGTGAATTGCTTTGAATTTCTCCAGCCTTAGAAAAACAGGATTTAATCTTTGTTATTGCTGATGGTGCATTTCCTACCAGGATGTGCTTCCTGTATTGTGATTATGTATTTTGTATAATGATTTGTTTTCATTTGCAGGAATAATTATAAATTATAAATTGAAAGTAGAGACAGGCTTTTTTTTTTTGCATCCCACAGATTAATTGCTAAAATTTGGGGGGAATCATAAGAAAGGGATACGCAAATTAATCGAAATAGTGGTCAGGATTATGGGATAAAAACCTGCCTCTTTTTAACATCTTCATGCATGATGATATTTGATTGTGCAACCAGGGCTACCATCCTGAATTTTTAACAAAACTAGCCCCCACCCCCAAATATTCTTCAAGATAACAAGAAGGGAAAGAACAAAGTTTATTGGGCAAAAGAGAGAGAATTCTTCTGCCCTTTGTAAACTCATATTTTACTTGATATCTACTCCTTTATAAGCGGTGCAGTAATTAATATGTGTATACTGATAGGATGTGTTTCTGTTCTGTGTCTGTGAAGTAGCTTAAATTTAACAGGAGGCCCACCAAATGTCTTTTATCAAGAAAATAAACGTTCGGAGCTGTTTAGAGTTGAGCAGTGTAGAAATATCAGAGATGGGTGGGTGGGTGGGTGGGTGGATGGATGGATGGATGGATGGATTGATTGATTGATTAACTGAATTATAGACAGATACAGAATGATTAAATTATGGAAAGAATGATTGATAGCTAGATAACAATGACAAAGAGAGAATGAATGATAGAATCATAGATATAGAATGATAGACAGAATGATTGAATGACAAATAAAATGATTGAACAGAATTACAGTTAAAAGGAATGAATGAATGAATGAATGAATGAATGAATGAATGAATGAATGAATGATAGATCGATAAGATAAGATAAGATAGGATAAGATAAGATAAGATGATAAGATAAGATGATGATAAGATGATAAGATAAGATAAGATAAGATAAGATAAGATAAGATAAGATAAGATAAGATAAGATAAGATAAGATGATAAGATAAGATGATAAACAGGCTAACAGAGTTGCAAGGGACTTTGGAGATATTCTAGTCCAATTCCCTGCTCAGGCAGGAAACTCTGTACCATTTCAGACAAATGGCTGACCAATCTCCTTTTAAAAAGACAGACAGACAGACAGACTGACTGACTAGATAAAAAGGCTAACAGAGTTGGAAGGGACTTCTGAGGTCTTCTAGTCCAACCCCCTGCTCAGGCAGGAAACTCTATACCATTTCAGACAAATGATTGCCCAATCTCATTTTAAAAATAGATAGATAGATAGATAGATAGATAGATAGATAGATAGATAGATAGATAGATAGATAGATAGATAGATAGATAATCTGGGCATGTGTTTGTCAGACCTGGGTCCATCCAATTTCTTCTCCCTCCCGCCCCTCCTGTTGATAGATAAAGAACGCCAGGTCCATCGTCATTATGGACCAGGTAGAAGAACAACTGCCTATTTTCCATGCCCGCCACGTCTCTCAGGCAACACATTTGCAGTGTCTTCACACAAGTCGCCCAGCCTGGCCACAACCACCGCCGTTCCTTGAAAGCCAAACGGGAGGGGGGGGGGGGGAGGAAGGGAGAAGAAACCGGGTCTGAAGGGGGGGGGGGGGGGGGAAGAAAGATGCCCAGAAAACATCCTTAGGGACCAATTTCTATTTTCAAAAATAAAAATAAAAAAAGGTGGGGGGCGAGCCTTGCTTCCCCGCAGCTGGGAATGGTTTCTCCTGGGTTAGGCGCCGGGAGACCCCTGGGTAGATTCCGCTCATTTCAGCCAGAGCGAGCCAAAGAGCGGAGCGGAGGAGAAATGCGGGCGCCGCGCAAGCAGCCGCCGCCGCCGCCGCCGCCACTGGCCCATTAGCGGGCCGGGATTTGGGACCGACGGACGCAGGGGCGGGCGGGGGCGTCCAAAATGCACGGCGGCTCTGGGGACGACCTTGCCGGCGGGCGGGCGGGCGAGCATCGCCGCGAGGGACGTTACGAGAGCCGCCCGCGCTAAGTAAAAGGCAGGTGCGATCATCCGGCAACGCTTTTTGTCGCGGTGGGAGTGGCAGCGGCATTGTCCCCGCGGCGGAGCTGCCTCCCTCTCCGGCAGGCGTCTTTGGAGAAAGGTGCGGGGCTCTAAGTCTGGAGGCTGCGCCCTCGGTTCCGGGTGTGAAATGCTGGTCTGGCTGAAAGAAGAAGAAATGTCGCATCGGGAACTCAGCCAGCGCCTGGCAACGGTCATCACCCATGTGGGTAAGGATGGCATCGCTTGGCGTCGCCTGGGCTTCCTTCTCCACCCGTTGTGCCTTCTGCCCGGTTGGGGGGTTGGGGGGGGAGAAATCGCGCGCCCCCCCTCGGTTTGGGTGATGGCCGGAAGGTTGGGGAAGCTTTTGTATGTCAGTGTTACGCACACTTCCTCCCTCCCTCTCCCATTCAGGGAGCCTGCAGTCTGCCACTTGCAACGTCCTTCCAGCTTGCCCCTTGATTTCAGTTGCAGGAAGCTACAGGCAATCGCCTAATGACCATGGGGCTCAGTTAACAATGGCACAATTGCTGTTGAAAGTCAAGGACTACCTGTAATGCAAAGCTACTTATTTATGAAGATATATATATATATATATATATATGTATTGCACTGCAAAGGGGGTTTCCATTTTTCTGCCCGCTGAATGTTGGCCCAAGCTGGCTCATTCCTTACCGTTTTATTTATTTATTATTCTTTATTTATTTTCCGAATTGGAATTGATTCATGATTTCTCTCCGGGGGGTTCTCAGCAAGCTTGGGATTGCTGTTCTCCCTGGTTTTGAATGAAATCGCCTCCCTCTTGCCCTTTCACTGATACATTCTGGGAGGCAAAAACAGCTGCGGAGGGGAAGGGAGGTAAAAAGCCACTCTGTGGCTCCCACCTCCCCACAGGTGAGCCTTTCTGCCATCAATGCAACGAGAGCAGGAATCGTCAGGCTTTTGGCTTGGTCCCGATCAGTCCCTTAATCCAACTCGGAGCACTGAATGAATGGGGAGACACTTTCGCTGGCGAACCTCCTTAGTAAAGCTGTTGGCTCATTGAAAAGACAGCTGTGCCACGGGTGGCATCTTAAAAGAACTGAGTTGGAAAATGCTCCAATTCCAGCCAGAAGAGGTGGTGTAAATGTGTGTGTGCGTGCCTGTGCTTGCTTGTGTCTCCACTAAGTGCATAAAATGAGGGAGGGGGGGGGTTGTCAGAAATTAACATTCTTTGCTAATTCCATGATTTGGCTAAAATGTCTCTGCTATAGAACGGTCTGTCCCAACCTTGGTGACTTTAAGACCCTTGGACTTCAACTCCCAGAATTCCCCAGCCAGCATGCTGTCTGGAGAATTGTGGGAGTTGAAGTCCACAAGTCTTAAAATTGCCAAGGTTGGGAAACACCACTCTATAGCAGAAACATTTTCGCCAAATCATGGAATCTCTATAGAGCGGTGTTTCCCAACCTTGGCAACTTTAAGACTTCTGGACTTCAGCTCCCAGAATTTTCCAGGCAGCATGCTGGCTGGGGAATTCTGGGAGTTGAAGTCCAAGGGTCTTAAAGTCACCGAGGTCAAGAAATATTGCTGTAGAGAATGTTCTTTGTCCTTATTGCTGGTGTAGACTGCTAACTTCTCCTCTGGGTCTGTGGCAAATTATTTATAGAGCCGGTGATGATGGAAGCCTGGACTGAAGATCAAGGTTTAATGACAGAAGGCATTTCTTGTAGGCAGAGTCAAAAAAAGTCAGTCCCACGTAGAACTTCAACTGCACCATCAGAGCTGCTAACTTGATTTTTTTTTTTTTTACCGTTCCCTGCAGACACTCCTGCTTGCAGGCCTGTGTCATTGGAAGCTTGAGATGTCCTAGGTTGTCATTTATTAATCTCTCTAAATAGGCAGGTAAATAGAATGACTGTTCTCATTTATTTTCCTCTTAAGGCAATGTTTCTCAACCTTGGCAACTTTAAGATGCATGAACTCAGGGGTGAAATCCAGCAGGTTCTGACAGGTTCTGGAGAACTGGTAGCGGAAATTTTGAGTAGTTCGGAGAACCGGGAAATACCACCTCTGGATGGCCCCAGAGTGGGGTGGGAATGGGGATTTTGCAATATCCTTCCCCCAGGAGTGGGGAGGGAATGGGGATTTTGCAGTATCCTTCCCCTGCCATGCCCACCAAGCCATGCCCACCAAGCCACACCACGCCCACCAAGCCACGCCCACAGAACCAGTAGTAAAAAAAATTGGATTTCACCACTGCATGAACTCCCAGACTTTTCCACCTGGGGAATTCTGGCAGTTGAAGAATCTTAAAACTTGTCAACATTGCACCTTAAAGTTGCCAAGATTGAGAAATATTACCTAAGGTAAAGCTTTTTTTGCGGCATGCTTGATTGTGATGACTTCATGGATTTCTCCACCTATTTTCTTAGCTGCAGTAAGGAAGTGGATGGTTATTACCTTCTTTTAGGTAATTAGAATATTGGTTTGATTTCTAGTCTAGCTTTACCACTCATGGATTTCCTGGTGGTGTCCCATCCAAGTGTTTTTTGGGATTGGTGTTATTCAACATCAGTAACTTTAGGATGTGTGAACTTCAACTCCCAGAATTCCTGGGCCACAATGCTGGTTGAGGAATTCTGGGAATTGAAGTCCATATATCTTAAAGCTGCTGAACTTAAGAAACACTGTTCTGGACCAAAGCAGGAATGGTCACACACACACACACACACACACACACACACACACACACACACACACACACACGAGAGAGAGAGAGAGAGAGAGAGAGAGAGAGAGAGAGCCTGGGGGGGGGGGGAAAGTAATGCTGCTGTTAATGAGTGACTTGATCTGTTTTATCCTTACAGCCTAGGTACATTGTGCAAAGGAGAAGGAAAGGGGGAAGGAGAGGGAGGGAGGGAGAGAGGGGGGGAGAGAGAGAACTGCAAACTCTTGTAGATGATAAGCGTTGTGGTTGGTGCCTTGGATTTTCATACCTCCAGAAAATAGAGGAAGAAAAATAGTATTGGTCGTGCCATGAGATTCAGTCAGGAAACCCCAACGTGGCCGGAAATTTTTAATAATCAAAGTCCTTTCCTGGATATTCATGGGGGAATGAAAAAAGTCAAGACTTTCTAAATGGTAATTCATATTGATGGGATATTTCTTTTTTATTTATATTTCCAATGTTCTAAGTTATCTAAACTTAGTTTGTCAATTAATTAGGGCATCTTTCGGAAACTTCACATAATGTTTAATTCATATTGTATTGATATCATTACATCCAAACAATATAATGCCTCAAAATTTACGAGATAATAAAAAGGGGAAAAAGGAGAAAATAAAAGAGATAAAAATGTCAAAGATGGTCGCATGAGCAGAGCCTTTACGCACATTGAAAAAAGGTGCGGCTTTGAGTGTTCTAGGGTACTATCTTGGTTTCTTTTTTTTACCCCTGTTTGGTGGACACCCTGTAGGTAGCTAAGCTATGACCTACCTTGCTTGGAGCCAGTGGCAAAGCACAATTTTTAAAGTAATCTAGACGAGGGGTCCCCAACCCCCGGTCCACGGACCGGCACCGGTCCGTGGCATGCCAGAAACTGGGCTGCGCAAACGAGCAAAGCGCCATCCGCGGGATGCAGGCAGCACACGAAACCACGCCCCCTCCGGTCCACAGAAAAACCTCTCTCCACTGGTCCCTGTTGCCCAAATGGTTGGAGGCCCCTGATCGAGACTGCTCTGGTGATACAGAGGTTAGAATACAGTATTGCAGGTAAACTCTGCCCAGAGGCAGGAGTTCGATCCTGACAGGGTCCAAGATTGACCCGGCCTTCCAGCCTTCCAAAGTCGGTAAAATGAGGACCCAGATTGCTGGGGAGCAATATGCTGCCATGGTAGACTGCTCAGAGAGTGCTGTAATGCGCTATGGCAGTGATGGCAAACCTTTTTTTCCTCGGGTGCCGAAAGCGCGTGCACGTGCGCTATCGCGCGCGCGCGTGTGTGCCCACACCCATAATTCAATGCTCCCCCATGCACCCCACCCCCCTACGCATGCGCACATGACCCCCCCCTGCTCCCCTATTTCCCAACTTCCGGTGGGCCCGGTAGGCCCACTTTTCGCCCTCCCCAGGCTCCAGAGGCTGCCCTGGAGCCTGGGGAGGGTGAAAACGCCCTTCCCTGCCCCCCCGGAGGCACTCTGGAGGCCGAAAACACCCTCCCAGAGCCTCCGCGTGAGCCAAAAATCAGCTGGCCGGTGCGCACATGCGCGCTGGAGCTGAGCTAGGGCAACGGCTCGCGTGCCGGCAGATATGGCTCCATGTGCCACCTGTGGCACGCTTGCCATAGGTTCGCCATCACGGTGCTATGGGGAGATACAGGTAACCCTCAACTTACAATCACAATTGAGCCCAAAATTTCTGTTGCTAAGTGAGACATTTGTTAAGTGAATTTTGCTCCCATTTTACCACCTTTCCTGCCACAGTTGTTAAGTGAATCACTGCTGTTATTAAGTTAGTAACACAGTTGTTGTGAAAGCTGGCTTTCCCATTAACTCTGCTTGTCAGTAGATCGCAAAAGGGGATCATATGACCCTGGGACACTGCAGCCATCCTAAGTATGAATCAGCTACCAAGCGTCTGCATTTTGATCACCTGACCATCGGGATGCTCCAACGGTCATAAGTGTGAAAAACAGTCATTATTCGCTGCCATTGTAACTTTCAACTGTCACTAAACAAACTGTTGTAAATCGAGGACTATCTGTATATAAGTCTAAATGCTATTGCTATTCTATACAGTGCAGATCCTGAACTATTTTGACTTTGCTTGCATCAGATGTCCTTGTTTCAATGGGCTTAATCCCTTTAAAAGAAAAAAACTGCCCCTCCTGACAGTTTAAGGCTCAGATCCCTCTTTCAACTAAAGTAATAATTTCTATTAACACGGTTCTCTTGTGACAACAGCTCTATTTGTAAAACTTGCTCCAGAAATAAAGGGGAAGATTATTATAGGAATAATACAAATTCAAGAGCTCACAGCTGGCTTTGTACAGAGTTGCTTGGCCATCTTCTGATTTTTTTCCAATACTACTACATTTTGGGGCACTCTAAAGCAGATAATCTAATAAGAGGTAATCCTCCAAAATCAAATCTATGGGTATCTGCATGCTAATAAGTTCAAGTGAGAAGGTTTTTCCACTCCAGGAGTGAGGTGGGGGGGTGTTCAGTGACATGAGATACCAAATGAACACATAAGCACCTTTGTGGTGAGTTCAACCATGAAAAGAAGGACTAGTGGTGACATGATGGCAGTGTTTCAACATTTGAGGGGCTGCCACAGAGAAAAGGGGGTTAAGCTATTCTCTAAAGCACCTGAAAGCAGGACAAGAAGCAACGGATGGAAACTAATCAAGGAGAGAAGCAACTTAGAACCAAGGAGAAATTTCCTGACAGTGAGAACAATTAACCAGTGGAACAACATGCCTGCAGAAGTTGTAAATGCTCCAACACTGGAAGTTTTTAAGAAGAGATTGGATAACCATTTGTCTGAAATGGTATAGGCAGTAGTGGGTTGCTACCAGTTCACCCCGGATCGGGCGAACCGGCAGTGACGGCGGCGGGAG
Source organism: Thermophis baileyi (assembly GCA_003457575.1). Taxonomy (NCBI): domain Eukaryota; kingdom Metazoa; phylum Chordata; class Lepidosauria; order Squamata; family Dipsadidae; genus Thermophis; species Thermophis baileyi. Next base: position 1,715,166 of record QLTV01004294.1, on the reverse strand, counting down.
GCTCCGCCCACCCACCCGGACGTCTCTGCGCATGTACAGAAGCTTCTGCGCATGCGCAGAAGTGCCCCGCGCGCTCCCAATAGCGAACCGGTAGCGAAGATAATTGAAACCCACTACTGGGTATAGGGCAGGGCTGTCAAACTCCTGGCCCACAGGCCAGATGCGTCACACGTTGGCCCCGCCCACACCCAGTTTAGCGAAGGGGGGGGAAAGTCCCGATACGTCACGTGATGCCGCTGTCACGCCGTGAGTTTGACTCCCCTGGTATAGGGTTTCCTGCCTAAGCAGGGGGTTGGCCTAGAAGACCTCCAAGGTCCCTTCCAACTCTTCTATTCTATTCTATTCTATTCTATTCTATTCTATTCTATTCTATTTGTTTGAAAAGAGGAAATACACATCTGAAATTCCTGGACATTTCCTTGGATGCTCATTCCATCTTTCCTCCAAATGGGAGAGCATTCGATTTCTTTCCCCTCTGTGTCTTTCTTGCCAATGAGGTCAGGGTGGCAATTTACTGCAGAATATCAGATACCTGGATTCTAGCCACTGCCGACTGTTGCAGTTTGGGCCTAATTAGGTTAAATTAGCTTGGAGATTTGTTGGAAAAGCCTGGTCGTGCAATTCCTGCGAGAGGCGTTTTCGTCTTACGTTTCTCTTAAAAGTTGATGTGGCCACCCATTTCCCTCAAAGAGCTGCTTTGTCTGAGAGAGGCTTCCATCTAAATGTGATTGGTAAATAATAAATAAGTATAAATAAGAATAATAAGTGATAAGTAAATTTTAAAAAGTGGGTTGCCAGCAAAGGAAGGCCACTGATATATCTCTGTAAAGGCTGTTTCTTCTCCCTCATGACAGGGAATTCTCGACTTACAAACCCAATTGAGCTCAAGATTTTTGTAGTAAGCAAGACAGTTGTCAAGTGAATTTTGTTCCATTTTACACAGTTGTTAAGTGGATCACTGCAGTTGTTAAGTTAGTAACACTATTGTAGTTAAGTTAATAACACTGGCAGAAGATGCAAGGCCATTGTAGAAATAATATACCGGTATATACTAGTAGCTAGATACCCGTGCTTCGCTACGAAACTATGTGATCGGGCTTGATACATTGACACTTAAAGCTTGAACATTTATGTAGTTTAGCGAAGGGGTAGCATCAAAGCGTGTTAATATAAGGCAACTGGCAGTTGGAACAGAGTTCTTTTCAGGTGGGGAGGGGGAGTAGAACATCTAACTCCTTAGCATCAGAGTGTGCCTGTTCAGGTGGGGAGGGGGAGTCGAATGTCTAAACTCCCAGCCCACAGGCCGGAGTCATGCGCTGGCCATGCCCACGCCCGGTGTAGCGAAGGGGTAGCATCAAAGCGTGTTAATATAAGGCAACTGGCAGTTGGAACAGAGTTCTTTTCAGGTGGGGAGGGGGAGTAGAATGTCTAACTCCTTAGCATCAGAGCGTGTTAATATACTAATGATAATGATGGTGATAATGATAATAATCATTAAGTACTAAATGAGAATGATAATGTTAATGATAATGATAATTATAAAGATATGG
>QLTV01004294.1:1698851-1710171 GCA_003457575.1 Thermophis baileyi | reverse complement strand
GATTTTGCAGTATCCTTCCCCTGGAGTGGGGAGGGAATGGGGATTTTGCCGTATCCTTCCCCTGGAGTGGGGCAGGAATGGGGATCTTGCACTGACCTTCCCCCGGAGTGGGGAGGGAATGGGGATTTTGCAGTATCCTTCCCCCAGAGTGGGAAGGGAATGGGGATTTTGCAGTATCCTTCCCCTGGAGTGGGGAGGGAATGGAGATTTTGCAGTATCCTTCCCCTGTCACGCCCACCAAGCCACACCACGCCCACCAAGCCACGCCCACAGAACCGGTAGTAAAAAAAATTTGGATTTCACCACTGCTTATGACCATTTTCACACTTATGGCTGTTGCAGCATCCCCACGGTCATGTGATTTACATTCGGATGCTTGGCCACTGACTCACATTTATGACGGTAGCAGCGTCCCAGGGTCACGTGATCCCCTTTTGCGACCTTCTGGCAAGCGAAATGAACAGGGAAGCCAGATTCACTTAACAACCGTGTTACTAATTTAACAACTGCAGTGATTCACTTAACAAATGTGGCTAGAAAAGTCATAAAATGGGGCAAAACTCACTTCACAAATTTCTCATTTAGCAACATAACATTTTTGGGCTCAATTGTGGTCGTAAGTTGAGGACTACCTGTACTAGCATGCAATAAACCCACATTCATTTGAACCGCCTTGGCTCATATTTTCCTGCACTAGACGCTCTCCAAGAAGATGGTTTCGATAAGAAGTACACACAGCTAGGATAGGTTTGTGATTGTATCACCCATGGTGTTGTCCAGAGCAGGGGTCTCCAACCTTGGCTCCCAGAATTCTGGGAGTTGAAGTCCTCCAGCCTTAAAGTTGCCAAGATTGGAGACCCCTGGTCCAGAAGGTCTGAAAAGAGGTTTGCAAAAGGTTTTTACTAGCTGCTAGGCAAATTAGAATGCAGGTAGTCCTCGACTTACGACCACAATTGAGCCCAGAATTTATGTTGCGAAGTGAAAAATTTGTTGAGTGAGCTTTGCCCCATGTAATGACTTTTCTTGCCACATTTGTTAAGCGAATCACGGCAGTTGTTGAATTCGTGACACGGTTGTTAAGCGAATCTGGCTCCCCCATTGACTTTGTTTGTCAGGACGTCGCAAAAGAGGATCACATGACCCCCCCCGGGACACTGGAACCATCATAAATGTGAGTCAGTTGGCAAGCATCCGAATGTAAATTACGCCTGACCGTGGGGATGCTGCAACAGTCATAAGTGTGAAAAACAGTCATAGGTCACTTTTTCCAGTGCTGTTGTAACAGCGGTCACTCAGTGAACCGTTGTAAGTCGAGGACTACCTGCATTGCCATTCAAGAATAAAGGTAGTCCTCCCCTTACAACCACATTAGACCAGGATTTCCATTGCTAAGCAAGGCAGTTGCTAAGCGAGTTGCTCCTGCTTTTACAACCTTTATTGCCATGGTTCTTAAGTGAATTATTGCAGCCACGGTCATTAAGTGAGTCTGGCTTCCCTCATTGACTTTGCTTGTCAGAAGCGAGCTGGGAAGTTTGCAAGAGCCGAGGTGGCGCAGTAGTTAGAGTGCAGCACTGCACGCTACTTCAGCTGACTGCTAGCTGCAGTTCGTCGGTTCAAATCTCACCGGCTCATGGTTGACTCAGCCTTTCATCCTTCCGAGGTGGGTAAAATGAGGACCCAGATTGTTGGAGGCAATATGCTGACTCTGTAAACCGCTTAGAGAGGGCTGTAAAGCACTATGAAGCAGTATATAAGTCTAACTGCTATTGCTATTGCATGAACCCGGGATGCTGCAACCATAATAAATACTTCGGGTTACTAAGCACCCCTCCACCCCCAAATTCTGATTCCATGGCCTTGGGGATACTGTGATAGTTGTAAGTGCAAGGATTGACTGTCAGTCATTTTTTTTCAGTTCCATTGTAATTTTTAACGGTTGCTAAATGAATGATTGTAAATCAACGGTTAGCTGTATGTATTTTTGGGTTGCTGCACTTTAGACTACTATGATGTTAAGTGCTATTTGAAACTTTCTATTTTGATTTCTACCTTTCTATTTTCTGGCTTGGGGTTGCAGTAAATAGCATTTGCAAGAAAATATTGTGATTGATAGAGAACATATGGAATATACTTGAGGACATCTGAAGGAGTAGCTGATGCGTAACTGAAGCAGACAAGGGTAGATTTTCATCAGCACCACGATCTGCAGTGATATGGAATAGTTTAAATAGCATTTTCTCTGTCTCTGTCTCTCTCTGTCTCTATCTCTCTCCCTCCCTCCTGTCTCTCTCTCTCCCTCCCTCTCTCCCTCCTCTCTCTCTCTATCTCTCCCTCCCTCCCTCTCTCTCTGCCTCTCTCTGTCTCTGTCTCTGTCTGTCTGTCTGTCTCTCCCCCTCCCTCCCTCCCTCCTGTCTATAGGAATACATACTTGTAATTCCCAAAGTAATCTGGATTGAATCCTGTATGTCTCTGGTCTGATCTTCCATATGTTTTTTGTTTATTCTAGTTCTCCTTATGAACTTTCTTACTTCCAAGTTAAAAGCATCTCTCTCTCTCTCTCTCCCCCTCCCTCCCTGTCTCTTTCTCCCTCCCTCCTTCTCTCTCTGCCTCTCTCTCTCTGCCTGTCTCCCTCTCTGTCTCCCTGTCTCTTTCCCTCCCCCCACTTCTAAATATATATATATTTGATCACGTAGTTTTTTGGACCACTTGTTCCTGTCTTATTCTTTCCTCTGTTACCACTCATGGTCAATTCAGCTGGGGGGGGGGTGTACCTTGCAAAATTGGCAGTGAATGCAGCTCACACAGGTAGTCCTCGCCTTATGACCATATCTGAGCCCAAAATTTCTGTTGCTAAGCGAAACAGTTATTAAGAGAGTTTTTCCCCCATTGTACGACATTTCTTGCCACCATTGTTAAGTGAATCACCGCAATCGTTAAGTTAACCGCAAGACTGTTAAGTGAATCTGAGGTCTCCATTGACTTTGCTTGTCAGCAGGTCGCAAAAGGGGATCACATGACCCTGGGACACTGCAACCGTCATAAATAGGAGCCAGGTGCCAAGCATCTGAATTTTGATCACGCAACGGTCATAAGTGTGGAAAATGGTCATATTTAGTTTAGTTTACTTTATTGTCATTGCACCTCGTACAACGAAATTAATATCACTTTTTTCAGTGCCATTGTGACTTTGAACCATCACTAAATGAATGATTGTAAATCAAGAACTATCTGTGTGTGGGGAGGTACATTTTACCATTACACTATTATCTATCTCGGTTTAGTCATAGCTTTGATGAATATTTTTGCAAGAAAAAGGAAAGATCTCTACTTTATAAGCTCATATCTGTCCAAGACAGGATGAAAATGCATTCATGTGAAAACTTTATTCCGAATTTATTTAATACATGTTCCTGTCCTTTGTCTGGACCACTCACCTCCACTTTAACTAATCCTCAAGAGTCCCCACATTTGCTCAGTGACAGATTCAGCCATGAATTGTGATTTAGCTGTATCAGCTTAGTAGAGGCCAGGAAAAGGACAATTTTTATGGTGACGGAAATGGTTCCTTTCCAAAGCCTTTTACAAGCACATATATCTTAAAGGCTGTCGAAGTCCACTATTCCTCTGGTTATTACATACCGTATTTTTCGGACTATAAGACGCACCAGTGTATAAGACGCACCAAGATTTCGAAGAGGTAAATAAGGAAAAAAAAGTTTTTGCCCTCCCCCAGCCCCTAGGAGCACTCTGCAGGCCTCCCAAACCCTCTGCCCACCCCGTTTTTGCAAAAAATGGGCCATTTTTTGCCCGTTTTTCACAAAAATTGCATTTTTGCCCTCCCCCAGTCCCCAGGAGCACTCTGCAGACCTCCCAAACCTTCTGCGCACCCGTTTTTGCGTGGGGTGGGGCTTCGGGAGGCCAAAAATGGCTGTATTCGGTGTATAAGACGCACCAACATTTCCACCCTCTTTTAGGGGGGGGAAGTGCGTCTTATACTCTGAAAAATACGTTAATTGCTCTATTTCATGGGGACGGGACTTTGGTTATTAGTTGACTGCAGAATTTTGCTTTTTTATTGATCTCTTAGCACCTGGCTCATCTTGTAGGGTAATCTGGTAAATGTTTAGTTGGTAGATTGCCATGAAATTCCAGGACTATAAGCCAGTGTTTGCGAACCTTTTCGGCACCAAGTGCCGAAACGGGAGCACATGCATGGGGGGAAGCGCCGGAAACCGGAAGAGCAGCTCCCCGGTGTGCATGCGCAGGAGTGCCAGAAACCGGAAGAGCAGTTCCCCGGCGTGCATGCGCAGGAGTGCCAGAAACCGGAAGAGCAGTTCCCCGGCGTGCATGCGCGCGCCGGGAAACTAAGCTTCCAGTTTCCGGTGTGCGGATGCACGCAGGTCACATGATCTTCCGGTTTCTGGCGTGCATACGTGCGCGAAGACCAGCAGAAGCTCAGCTTCCCAGTGCGTGCATGTATGCCAGGGAGCTGCTCTTCCGGTTTCCGGCACTCCCGCGCACGCGAAGACCAACTGGTGCGCCGGAACCCAGAAGAGCAATGGGCGACGGCTGTTGTGCCCAGAAAGATGGCTTTGCGTGCCACTTCTGGCACGTGTGCCATAGGTTCGCCATCACGGCTATAGGCTAACCTGGAAATAATGTAAAAATAAAATCCTGGAAACCGTTAACAAGAAAAAACAACAACCCTCAATGTTTTAATAAAGTCTCCAGATGCTGAACTTGATTATGGGAATGCTGCAACTGTCTTTTAAGTGTGAAAAACGTTTGTCACTTTTTTCAGTAACTTCGAAATGGTCACTAAAGAATGGTTGTAAGCGAAGGACTACTTGTACTTGCATGTTATTGCTTTTTTAACATCACAATAAAATGATTTGGATCTATTATGAGCCACGGTGGCGCAGTGGTTAGAGTGCAGTACTGCAGGCTACTTCTGCTGACTGCCGGCTGCCTGCAATTTGGCAGTTCGAATCTCACCAGGCTCAAGGTTGACTCAGCCTTCCATCCTTCCGAGGTGGGTAAAATGAGGACCCAGATTGTTGGGGGCAATAGGCTGACTCTGTAAACCGCTTAGAGAGGGCTGTAAAGCACTGTAAAGCGGTAAGTCTAGTGCTATTGCTATTGCTATCACTGGTGGCACAGAAACTAGCCAATAAGCACCCCCTAAAAAGTTTAATTTCCCCAATTCAGCCACATTATTCTGAAAGCCTAAACAGAAATACATTCTCTCTCAACTGTGTTCAGTACAGGCTAGAAAACGTTATGCCCATGTCTGCAGAGCAGTAAATCTTAAAATATATCAATGTTGTGTTTTCCTGTACTGGAAAGCTAGCATAGGTTGTGCCGAAAGACCTTCCTCTGTTGCTTAATATTTTGTTTCCTTCCTGTTATGCTTTTACGTGAGAATTATGGGCATCTATTATGATTAGCGGCCATATTTTGCATTAGGAATGTAAGCTGAACCACTTTATTAATGGTGCCGCATTGTACACAGCCGGATATGCCCAGGTCAGCTTGGATATTGTTTTATGCAGTTTTCTATACCCAATATTTTAGGCACTATACCAAATTAAAGCTGGGCTGGAAGGGGAAAAACAAAACACAGTCACAATTCAATCAGTCATTCCAGCTTAATGACGCATTGTGCCATCAGCTGTTGAATCTCCATTTGAATCAGGATTATGGGCCTTTTCCTACTACTACTACTACTACTACTACTACTAAACCTCATTTCACTCCCAGATCAAGAGTGAGACAGTCATAAGTGGTCTTTAACTGGTCGGAGATTAAAGTTACATTTAATAATAGCAGATAATACCGTAATATATTAAACTTGTATGAGCCAACTCCGGGAGGCTCACGGCAACCAAAAACAGGAATTGCAATTGTGGGAAGAAATATCCAACTGGTTCAGTTCCAAGCCGGGAGAAAGGCACTGGAGACAAAATGGAGACTGGAGGCTGATTGGAAAGAGGGTTTAATGATGAAGCAGAACCACATGGGTGGCTCTGGGCAGCTGACCACATGGAGTTGAGAGTGGAGGGTGTTTATACCTTTTTCTTGGGCTTTGCACTTGAGCTTCCTGTTCCTGTGCAAGAACATGTATTATATTGGCTGTTGTCAGATTCCCATGGGGTCGTGTAGGGGTTATGTAGGGGTCATAGCTGGCTCTATAGGCAAAGTACAAATCCTAGGTGTTTGTCTGAGCTAAGTTTGGTTGAAGTTTCTGAGGGTGATGCAGTGAAGGACTTGTGTTCTGAAAGGGTGTTGGGCAATTCCTATTGTGGCTTAATGGCTTTGTCCTGAAGGATAATCCCATCATCCTGGAACTGAAGGTCTTTTGTTTTGTAGATAGGTTGGCCCAATCTTAATGGGCATAAAATATCTGCTGGGGGCTATTAAGAGTGAGTCTGCTTCCTGCCTCTAAAAAAACATGTTTCTCCATTTCTCATTGAGGGAAATATAATATTCTGCCTTTTTAATATTCCTCAAAATATTTCATTCTTCCAGGAGGGTGTGTGTGCTTCCCTCACAATCAACCCAATAACATTGAAATTGAGGATAGCGAGGGTGTTAAAGGGTGTGTGTGTCACATCTCTCTCTGCCCAATACTGCTTGTGCTGCTCCTTGGGCCTGCTGAAGCATCTGGGTGGTCTTCAAGGGCAGCCCCATGTACAGAACATTACAGTAGTCAAGCTGAAAAGTGCGTGTGGATTGCAAACGGGCCGCCGAAGCAAGCGTGCAAAGCTTCATTTCCGCATGCGTGGGATTTAGGTTGCACATGCAAAACCATTCACCTCCCCCCCTTGACGCTGAAACCGCCAAGGCCACTGCCGCTGTCATTGGTCCACTGAACCAAGAAAGGTTGTGGACCCCTGGATTAGGGCATGAGTGACTGTCTGGAGGGCCCTCTGATTTGCGAAAAAATGCAACTGATGTACCAGACGGAGTTGTTTCCCACCTTATTTTGGCATCATCCAAGGGTGCGTAAAATGCGTAAAATCCACTAAAGTTTGTCACCCATTTAGAGACCCGTGGATGAAGGACTCAGGAAGACTGATGGTGTCTGAGAACATTGAGGCGGAATAGGCATCAGCAGTGGAGAAAATAAAGGTTATGCCAGTTTAATTTAGAGAGCCCCAATTTGGGAAAGCTCACATATTTTCTCCTCTTTTCTTTCAATGAACAAATAAAATAATGTATCCATTTCAGTACAGGAATTCTAGCATCCTGTGAGTTTTTTAAAGCAGGGGTCCCCAACCGCTGGCCCATGACCCAGCACCGGTCTGTGGCATGCCAGAACTGGGCCACGCAAACAAGTGAAGCCCCATCTGTGGGATGCAGGCAGCATGCCACGACCCCTCTGGTCCATGGAAAAACCTCTCTCCATGGAACTGGTCCCTGGTGACCAAATGTTTGGGGGCCACTCTTTTAAAGCAGGGGTCTCCAACCTTGGTAACTTTAAGCCAGGGGTGAAATGCTCCCGGTTCGCTCGTGCCTGTCGGTCGCCGTAGAGCCGGTCGCCAAGGTAGCGCGAGGCTCCGCCCACCCGCCCGGACGCCGCCATTTGGGTTCTTTTACCCTCTGCGCATGTGCAAAGCGTTCTGTGCATGCGCAGAGGGTGAAAGAACCCAAACGCCGGCGTCCGGGCGGGTGGGCGGAGCCTCGCGCTACCTTGGCGACCGGCTCTACGGCGACCGACAGGCACGAGCGAACCGGGAGCATTTCACCCCTGCTTTAAGCCTGGCGGACTTCAACTCCCAGAATTCTGGGAGTTGAAGTCCGCCAGGCTTAAAGCTTTGCTGGCTGGGGAATTCTGGGAATTGAAGTCCACCAGCCTTAAAGTTGCCAAGATTGGAGACCCCTGTTTTAAAGGACGGGTTTTTCCTTTAAGGGCACAAACATCCCAAAATTTGCAGTCGGGTTCAACGATGTTCTCCTAGATATCTCTAAGCTAAGATAAATCCACTTAATGAAATGCAAATCCAAGACTTAAAGCCCCCCAAATAACACAAAATGAAAACCATAAAGTAGGAGCAGGACAATCATGGCAGAAACATTACTGTATCAGCACATCTATCTTCCTCAAGTATGCCTAAACTTGTTATTTCGATGAGTTTAAGAATCTTGAGGGTTTTTTTACTCTTCAAAAAGCCAAAGGACTAAATATTTTAAGCCAGGCAACTGAATAGGAACCAGATGACAATTTCTCCAACACAAATCACTCTTAATAGGGCTCAGTTGTGGTAGAGGGTGGAAAAAAAACCCCAATGGTGATTCTTAACCCTTTCTTTGAAATTGTGTAAAACTCTGTATCATCCCTCTGCATTTTCCTGAAGATCCCAGCCTGAACTTTCCACGTACAGGTAATCTTCAACTTACAACCAAAATTGAGCCCAAAATATCTGCTCCTAAGTGAGACACTTGTTAAGTGAGTTTTGCCCTGTTTTACGACCTTTCTTACCACAGTTGTTAAGTGAATCACTGCAGTTGTCAAGTTAGCCACACAGTTGTTGTGAAAGCTGGCTTCCCCATTAACTCTGCTTGTCAGTAGGTCGATCACATGACCCCAATACACTGCAACCGTCATAAATATGAGTCAGTTGCCAATCGTCTGAATTTTGATCACGTGACCATGGGGATGTTGCAAAGGTTGTAAGTATGATTAAAAAGTCACAAGTAACTTTTTTCAGTGCCACTGTACGTTTGAACGATTACTAAGCAAACTGTTGTGACTCGAGAATTACCTATATATGAAGCTTAGTACATTAAAGATTTTTCTGAGTGGCAGATAAAATTGTGAAAGTTGAAGAACCCAGGTATTTGTCTTCTCTGTCTACCAAATGTATCATTTGACTCAGGAATTCTGGGAGTTAAAGTCCACAGTTCACAAAGGGGCCATAGTTCCCCACTTTGCTCTAAGCCATGGGTCCTCAAACTACGGCCCGCGGGCCGCAAGCGGCCCGCCAAAGCCATTAATCCAGCCCACGCAGGACCACGAGGCTGCCCCGCCCACATCACCCCGCCCACCCTTCGGCCGAGCGCAGGACTTACCTTTGCGAGCCTCGCGGGCTGGAACTGAAAGGTAAGGCCAACAATTTTGGCCTGCAGAGATGTTCTGGAGGCAGGGGAGGTGAAATGGGTGCACAGACGCCCTAGGAGGCCAAAAAATGGACGAAAACTGCCTGTTTTTCACCTTCCCCACCTCCAAAGATAGATAGAGAAAGAGAGATAGATAGACACACACACAGAGAGAGAGAGAGAGAGAGACAGAGGGAGGGAGAGAAAAAAAAAGAGAGAGAGAGAGTGCGCATGCGCCTTGGGGCTGAGAAGAATAGCTGCAAAACTGAGTTTCCTGAAGTAGACCACTAGACTCCTAAACAACTGAAAAAATGATCTAGTAAAAAGAAAAGTCAACCAAAAGAGCAACATGCAAACAAAAGCAAATAAAACTTAAAGTTTAATTTGTGTGCATTGTTTAATGGACTGTTAAATTGGGCATGCCCACCTAGTCACATAACCTAGCCATGCCCACCCAGTCACATGACCACCTAGCCATGCCCACCCAGCCGGTCTGGCCCCCCAACAGTCTGAGGGACCGTGAATTGGCCCCCTGTTTAAAAAGTTTGAGGACCCCTGCTCTAAGCCATAGGCATGGACAACACCTCAGCATTCTCAGAGAAGACTCAATACTTGCAGAAGTGCACAAAAATATTTAAGAATAGAATGATCACAAATAGAATAGAACAACAGAGTTGGAAGGGACCTTGGAGGTCTTCAAGTCCAACCCCCTGCCTAGGCAGGAAAACTGACACCTATACCATTTCAGACAGATGGTTGTCCAATCTCTTCTTAAAAACTTTCAGTGTTGGAGCATTTACAACTTCTGGAGGCAAGTTGTTCCACTGATTAATTGTTCTGTCAGGAAATTCCCCCTTAGTTCAAGGTTGCTTCTCTCCTTGATTAGTTTCCACCCATTGCTTCTTGTCCTACCCTCAGGTGCTTTGGAGAATAGATTGACCTCCTCTTCTTTGGGGCAGCCCCTGAGATATCGGAACACTGCTATCATGTCACCCCGAGTTCTTCTTTTCATTAAACTAGACATACCCAATCCCAGCAACTGTTCTTTATATGTTTTATCCTCGAGTCCCCTAATCATTTTTGTTGCTCTTCTCTGCACTCTTTCTAGAGTCTCAACATCATTTTACTTCACTGTGACCAAAATTGGATGCAGTATTCCAAGTGTGGCCTTACCAAGGCATTATAAAGTGATATTAACACTTCACGTGATTTTGATTCTATCCCTCTGTTAATGCAGTCATTAACTCTGTTGTCTTTTTTGGCAGCTGCAGCACACTGCTGGCTCATATTTAACTGATTGTCCACTAGGTCTCCAAGATCCCTGTCACAGTTACTACTATTGAGAGAGGTTACTATTACTATAGATGGTTAGTGAAGATTGAGCATCAGTGGACAAGGAACATGGGATGCTGCGTGTTGGTAGGCGGAAGATGGAATGGAATCATTTGAAAGAAGGGCTGGCTGGCACCTGGAATAGGAAGACTCAGTTTTCTGACATCTTACACGTAGTCCTTGACTTACAACAGTTTGTTTAGTGACCGTTCAAAGTTACAACGGCACTGAAAAAAGTGACTTACAAACATTTTTCACTTATGACCAATACAGCAGCCTCATGGTCACGTGATCAAAATTCAATATCCTGTGGTCATGTGATCACCTTTTGTGACCTCACAATCAAAATCAATGTGTCAGGGTTCCAAGTAACACCCCCAACGAAAGAAAACTCCGAGGCCTGAGTTTCCTCAAAGTTCCATTTTATTAGAGATGTCATATTGGCACATCTGGGAAAACCCGAATCTGAAAGCTTCCACATTTTCCCCACACAAAAGCAAGCCTCACGTGATCAAAATTCAATATCCTGTGGTCATGTGATCACCTTTTGTGACCTCACAATCAAAATCAATGTGTCAGGGTTCCAAGTAACACCCCCAACGAAAGAAAACTCCGAGGCCTGAGTTTCCTCAAAGTTCCATTTTATTAGAGATGTCATATTGGCACATCTGGGAAAACCCGAATCTGAAAGCTCCCGGGTTTTCCCCACCCAAAAGAAAGTCCAAGTCCCTGCCCCAGCACCCACATGTCCATCACATTGTCCAATCAATGCACCATCCCAACTGGAGATGCCTCCCAGTCACACCCCTCCAGGTGCAGGGCAGAGTGGCCTTGACTCTCGGAGAAAGGCATGTTGTTATGACTATATATCTCCCCAGCTCCCCACAAT
>QLTV01004294.1:1666668-1679897 GCA_003457575.1 Thermophis baileyi | reverse complement strand
GCTTATAATAAACATATAATATTTACTTATAATATATAAATATTAACACGTTAATTCATCCTTACATCTTACTAGTGTGTCTATTGTACAATAATAGTGTTTTACTACAAGGATTGCATTTTTTGTCATTTTTTAGCAGCTTTTCTTACTATATTCTTACTTTTATACCTTCTTAAATTTCATCATTTCTAACCTTTACTTCTATTATTTAACCATTTATACCAATCATCCCATGTTTTATAGTATTCTGATTCCTCTTCATCATTTATTGCTTTACTAAGCCTATCCATCTCTGCACATGCTAGAATTTTATTAATCACACAATCTTCTGTTGGTATGTTATTATTCTTCCACATCTGAGCGAATGATATCCTTGCTGCTATGATAATATCAGAAGAGCCGAGGTGGCGCAGTGGTTAGAGTGCAGTACTGCAGGCTACTTCAGCTGACTGTTCAGCAGTTCAGCGGTTCAAATCTCACCGGCTCAAGGTTGACTCAGCCTTCCATCCTTCCAAGGTGGGTAAAATGAGGACCCAGATTGTTGGGGGCAATATGCTGACTCTGTGAACCGCTTAGAGAGTGCTGTAAAGCACTGTAAAGCGGTATATAAGTCTAAGTGCTATTGCTATTGCTATAATATGTAAAATTAAGTATTGCGTTTTCTTGTCTTGATTTCCTGTGTATATCCCTGATAAAAATAGTTCCGGTTTCATTTCATTTAATTTGTTTTGCTCCTGGGGGTGTTTTATTTGCTTTTGTTTGCATGTTGCTCTTTTGGTTGACTTTTCTTTTTACTAGATGGTTTTTTCAGTTGTTTAGGAGTCTAGTGGTCCACATCAGGAAACTCAGTTTTGCAGCAATTCTTCTCAGCCCCAAGGAGCTTACAATCAACAAGTCTCTCTCTCTCTCTCTCTCTCTCTCTTCCCCCCTCTCTGTCTCTCTCTTTCTTTCTCTCTCTCTCTCTCTCTCTCTCTCTCTCTCTCTATCTATCTTCTGGAGGCGGGGAGGTCAAAAACGGGGCGTGTGGACACCCTGGGAGGCCTCCGTGCGCCCTGTTTTTGGCCTCCCGGGGCATCCACGCGCCCCTTTTTTTACCTCCCCCGCCTCCAGAAACACACTGCCGGCCAAAAATGTTCACCTTACCTTCCAGTTCCAGCCCACGGGGCTCGCGAAGGTAAGTCCTGGCCTTGGCTGAGGGGTGGGGGCCGGCGGCTGGGCGGGGTGATGTGGGCGGGGCAGTCTCGTGGTCCTGTGCGGGCCGGATTAATGGCTTCTGCGGGCCGTATCCTGCCCGCTGGCTGTAGTTTGAGGACCCCTGCTGTAGAAGCATGTATGCCAGAGAACTTCACGACTTTTATCCATTATTCTAAGTGTCTAGACTTTCAAAATGGAAACTTTTTTGCTAGGTAGAAGAGCAAAACCAAGGTTGACTAGCCAAGTGGTTTTATTTTATTTTGCGTATGGCATGCCAAGTGGTAATACTAATAAAAGTAAACTTAAGTTGAGAAAGTAGGATTAAAGTTATATATCCAAGAAAGGAGAATATTTGTAGCTCAGGGTTGAAGTGAGGGGTCCTTGGTGCTCTCTGAGCTTGGTTGTTTTCTTGCAGATGTTTCTTGACCCAAACTAGGTAACAGCATCAGTGCTAGTGGGGTTTGCTCTCAGTTTATAGTCTAGTGGCTTGCCCTGTCAGTATTAGATCACCCCCACCAAAACTGACAGGGCAAGCCACTAGACTAGACCAAGGGTGTCAAACTGATGCGTCATGCGCAGGCCACGCCCACCTCTCAAACTGATTTGAAAGCAAATCCCACTAGCACCTAGTTTGGATAATGAAATGTCTGCAAGAAAACAACCCTTAGAGAGCACCAAGGACCCTTAAGTTATATATCCTTTAGTAAGTGATTATTTATTTCCACTCTATCTCGTGTCCGGTGAATTCATTAATTGGAGAAATTGATTGTTTTAGAAAGTTACAAGATCACAAAATGTGAGAACCCAAGAATAAGCTGTCCCTGGGCTGCTTTCACTCAACTTCAAATGTGATGTGGCTGCTTTCACTCAACTTGCTTTAGCAAAAATGGCCGTGAGTGTGAGTGTGTGTGTGTGTGTGTGTGTCTGTCTGTCTGTCTTTGGCTTAAGGTAAAAGCAAAGATGCCTTTGACTTGAATTCAATGCCCTTGTGATTGGATCCACCTATTTTTCTTGACCAAGTGACAGAAATGGTTTACCATTGCTTTCCTCCTCTATGTGTTTACAACTTCCCAGTCTGGTCAACAGCCTTGCGATTCCCATGTGTTCCCCATCCAAGTATTAACCAAGGGTGACCCTGCTTAGCTTTTGTAAATAGCAAAGATCAACAATGTGCTGCCATTTGTTGTGAAAACTCAGCTTTAAGCTTTATAAACCGTGGTTTATGAGGAGCACGTGGGACAAACATAAATGAGATTGCTAAATCATAATTTTGTAGTTATTGTGAATTTAGCCAGTTACAGTATTGATCACTTTGGTTTAAGAAAATTGTAGCATAGCATGAGTGTCAGAAGTATTGAGCAAGTCCTGGTGTGGGTCTTATGGCTCACTTATTTGCCTTAACATTATACTTGGTAATACAAAAGCAATTAATTCAACATATCTGTATTTCAAGTAAAAAAGGTATTGTTCTCCAAATCACCAGTTAAGCTCTGGATTAAATTCTAATAACTCTAGCTGATTTGGTCTACAATAATGTTTTTCAACCTTGACAAATTTAAGATGTGCCGACTTCAATTTCCAGAATTCCCCTAGCTAGCCAAGCTGGCTGAGAAATTCTGGGACTTGGAAGTCCACACATCTTAAATTTGCCAAGGTTGAGGAAACACTGATCTACAAATTTCTCTAGCTCCATCTAGCACACCCCGTGGTTAGGAATTCTGTTTAAGGGATTGTGAGAAAACAACTTTGTTAATCTGTGATGACATAAAAAATCAGAAGTTTGGTAGCAACTTTTCAACTAACAAATTCCATGAAAAGGCATAAGATTTTATGAGTTACAGCTGACTTCATCAGATCCACTAAGTGATTTAATTCATATAGGATTTAAGTTTGAGGATGAGGTGTGGGGGAGAGAAGACAGGTACGCTATGGAGATGCTGCATATGGGTGGGGCTTCAATTGAATGATTCAACATCTTGACTTTTTTGACCCCTGCTGCTGTAGACACGCTTGTGTGGAGAGCATCAGATCAGAAGGAATTGATTTAAATGTGTATTTAAATTTAACTGTAAAATGTGTATTTCTGCGAAACTATTTCATGGCAAAACATATGATTTCTTGCAGTATTGTTTAACTACAGATCAGTCTGTGGAGATGAATAATTTAATCAAGTGTCTTAATGGGAGAGAAGTGTTGAAAATGAATATTCTGAGGTTGAACAAAAATAATTGTTAGAGATTGTTGTTAAAGACTTCAGAAGAGAATTTCTTTTGTATTTTAGACAAATAAATATTGTAATGTAATCAGTGATAAAAGGAGCTTTATTCGTGTCTTTTTATGCTAGACAAAAAAAAAACAAAAAAAAAAACAGGAAGAATTTTATGTTTGAAAAATTCAGTCTCCCTCCGGTCCTTTCCTCAGGCTTGAATGCCTTTGTCTGAAACTTCCTCCCATTTTGCTTCACTCCCACAAAAGATGAAAAGGTTTAGAAGGCTAAATCCCACACAAACAAAAATATCCATCATAATCACATAATCTAAATTATAAATAAGTGTGGCATGTCACAGATCAGTCAGCATTTTAAAAAACAAAAAGGGGCGGGCATATTTAAAATGTTGCCTTTTTGGGCAGATACATTGGGCATTAATGTGTAAATATGTATTTTGTCATTAAAAACTTCTGTTTAAATGCTGTTGAAGGAGGTCATGTTGCAATACCACAAAAAGGAAAAAAAATCTTCCTTAAATAAGGTAAAAATCTAAAATTAGAAGATTATTAACGAAAGGAGAAATAATATGGCTCTTTTCCATGGTACACTACATTTCCACAGCTGAGGATTTTTAAGAGGAAAAACATGTTATTTCATCTCCACTTGTATTTTGAAACTGCACTCCCAAGAAAGGTGTTTGTAAGCTTTTTAGCAGGCTTATCTAGCTCTTTATTTGCATTTAATACAGGTAGTCCTCAATTTACGACCACAATTGTGCCCAAAATTTCTGTTGCTAAGCGAGACGGTTGTTAAATGACTTTTCCTCCATTTTATTACCTTTCTTGCCACAGTTGTTAAGTAAATTACTGCAGTTGTTAAGTTACAAACACCATTGTTAAGTAAATCTGGCTTCCCCCCATTGATTTTGCTTGTCAAAAGGTCACAAAAAATGATCACATGACCCAGGGACACTGCAACCGTCATAAATAGGAGTCAGTTGCCCAGCATCTGAATTTTGATCATGTGACCATGGGCATGCTGCAAGGGTCATAAATGTGAAAAATGGTCATAAGTCACTTTTTTCAGTGCCGTTGTAACTTTGGACGATCACTAAATGAACTGTTGTAAATCAAGGACTACCTGTATTGGGCTGGCTATCTTTCGGAAGACTATCTGGGATCATTGGTATTTAGCCATCATAGAAAATTTGGGCTTGTCACTCTCTTGCTTACTCCCCCCCACTCCCAGCCCTAAGCATTAGCAGAACCGAGAAGTCTATCATGAGTTTGAGGGGCCACCACAGAGCAACTCTAGAGACAATTGTTAGTGCAAACTTCCCAGCTTGGTACTGAGATGTTGGTTTTACACAGGGGTAAAATCCTCTGAAGTCTGCTACTGGTTTGCTTTGTGCGCGCTTTGTGCGCGCATGCGCGCCGCAGGCACTACCGTGCAGCGCTGAAAAAGGAGCATTTTGAAGCCATCAAAGTCTGCAAAGGTAAGTAGAACAGCGAGGGGGGGGATCAGCTGTGCTGCACAATTTAGATTAGCTAGAAAGCAGGAAATCCTGCTTTCTAGCTAATCTAGATCACGCGGCACAGCTGATCGTCGGATGTACCGGTTCGCCTGAACCGGTAGCATTTTTTACCACCAGTTTGGGCAAATCGGTCCGAACCGGTAGCATTTCACCTCTGGTTTTACAACTCCTTGAATACCAAGCCAACATACTTGAGGAACAAGCTTTGAGGGTTCCATTTGTGATTGCTTGACTCTGAACAAAACTTCCAGAAAGCTTGGGAGAAGAATGGAAGGCAGAACTGGGAGAAAGAGGATGATTCATTTGGTAGCTTATCTCACAAATGGCAGCTTATCCCAGTTGAGGGAAAACCTAGAAAGAAGATGTTTCAAATGGTTCACCATTCCTTAAAATCTATGTAAATAAATACCTTCAGAGACTCCACCTACACGAATTCATTCTAAAGGAGGATAATTTCCCCATCTAAATTCTGTATTTACTGCAGAGTAGCATTAAAGATGCGTTATTGAAAACAGTGGGGTTCTTGCTTCCTTAATCATGCCCAGCTGAGTGAGATTTTACCTTGCGAACTCTCCAGAAGGATAAGTGGTTTCATCTTCTGGATCTAGAACAGGGGTCTCCAATCTTGGCAACTTTAAGCCTGGCGGACTTCAATTCCCAGAATTGGCTGGCTGGGGAATTCTGGGAGTTGAAGTCCGCCAGGCTTAAAGTTGCCAAGGTTGGAGACCCCTATTCTAGACTATCGTCTGAACCAAATTATAAGGGACTCAGTTGATGGTAGAACATGTTGTTGAACTCTCTTCCAACATCAACAGCAGGTAGATATACAAGTCCAGCCTGAATAGTCCTGTGATGTAGATAACAAACAGGCCATGAACATTTATGATCTATGAGAAAGTTATTCTGATGCATTATAGGAAGACTTGGTTGTCTGAGGAAATCTTTATACTGGGAAAGGTGGCAAGGAAGAGAAGAGGACAAGCAGTAGCCAGATAGAGTGCCTCAATATCAGAAGATCTGAAAGATCAAATTGGGGACAGATCTTTCATGAAGAAAATCTATTTACAGAATGGGGTTTCCAAAAGTCAACACTAACTCAATGGTACATGAGACATTTAAGTATACTGTGATGTCTCTTGATCTCGTTTTCTTAGACAGCTATTTTTCCAGATTCTTCGTATTGCAAAACTCACAAAACCTTCATGGGACATTTCAGTTTATTCTAGCTCATCTAGTTCATCCAGGGCTTTCTCTTTCATTTTTGTCTACATAGAAGTCACTTACTCTCTCGATATTTCTTTCATGTCAGTAGTCAGTGTCACTGACAGATGGTCAGTGAACCATCTCACTGACTCACTTCAATGACGGCTTCGAGCAAGTTCTGCTGAGTAAGCTTAGGTGACAGTGATTTGCTGGTGACTAATACAAAACAGAAAGTCATCACTATTTGTGCTACTGCATTTTTCTGTGGTAAAATGTTACTATCTTTTTTTTTTTAATTCATTGGGCACCAGCAATACAAGATTTTGTTCGTTTCAGTCCTGTATTTCTCATTGCACTTTTTCAGTCAAGTGGAAAAGTCTATGCTCAACCCTTCATTTCATGTGTAGATGTTCCTCAAGATTTGATTTGAGGTCCATTGTTGCTTTCTTGTGTACTTCGTTATTGTTGTCGTTTTAAATGGTTGTGTCCGACTCTTGGTGACTAGGCAGGTGCTCTCCATGCTACTCTACCAAGCACAACTTCTTTCAATTGTTGTATGTTCAACTTTGCATCAGATTTGATGTTATCAAGCCAGCGTGTTTTTTGCTTGCCTCTTCTAGCATCATTTCCTTCTCCAATGAATTTGCACACAGGACATGGCCAAAGTAAATTAAATGTAGTCTTATGACTTTAGCTTCTAGTCATGTGTCTGGTTTTATATGGTTTAAACAACTCTCTGTTAGTTACTCTGGCTGTTCATGGTATACGCAATAATTTACGCCAGCACCACAGTTCAAAGGCATCAATTCTTCGATCAGCCATTCTTGGTGTCCAATTATCATACCCATACATCATTATAGGGAAGACAATTGCTCTAACTAGCCTGAGTTTTGTATTTATATCAATATCTTTGCTTTTCCAGATCTAATATACCCGTATTTTTCGGAGTATAAGACGCACTGGAGTATAAGATGCACCTTAGTTTTTGGGGAGGAAAATAGGGGGGGGGATTCTGCCTACCAGGTATTCATCTGGCTAGTCCTTAGCCTGGTCAGCTTCAGCACATTAGTTCGCTCGCTGGTTTTGAGGTTGGGGCTGGTGGGTAGTCAGCTTCAGCACATTTGTTCGCTCGCTGGTTTTGAGGTTGGGGCTAGTGGGTAGTCAGCTTCAGCACATTAGTTCGCTCACTGGTTTTGAGGTTGGGGCTGGTGGGGAGTCAGCTTCAGCACATTAGTTCACTCGCTGGTTTTGAGGTTGGGGCTGGTTGGGGCTGTGCTTCTAAAACACAGCTGATTGTCGGAGGGAGCTCCAGTGACTAAAGCAGGCAAAGCGCGGAAGGGGTAAGAGAAGGCATCAGCTGTTCTGGGTAGCCATTTTGGGCACCGCGCGTCAAGTGTTTGGAGGCTGAAAACACAACGCGCGGAGCCCAAAAACACAAGTCATTGTCGGTGGCAATCTCTGCAGCCAGGAAGAAGACGCGCGGAGGCAAAAGGGTAGGGGTCGGCGGGTGGGCGGGGCTACATTTGGAGTATAAGACGCACCCAAATTTTCAGCTTCTTTTAGGAGGGAAAAAAGTGTGTCTTATACTCTGAAAAATACGGTACTTCGCTATTGGATCCTTGATTTTTTTTTCATTTCTGCTTTTCAATTTAATTGTCATATTTAATGACAGGTGTTATTCACAATTTCCAATCCAGGTGTGTTTCTTTCCTCTGATTTTGGATTATGCAGCATGTTTCCTCTGGATCAGCCGTCTTAACTGGGATTTTAAGTTGGATGGACAAGGCCAGAAATGTTGTCTTTCACCCTGATGCTCTTTCTCTTCTTCTCCTGTTTGGTTTTTTTTAATTATTATTTTCCAGGATATCTCTGGGGATACAAAAATTTGGAAGCTTTAAAGATCAGAAACTTTCTTTAAATCGATGCCTATTTCTTCCTATTCCAGTTTATTTCTTTCAGTCCTTTAATTGGCTGGGACTATGGTAGCATTGCCAGTTCAAACAGGTTTTTTAATATATTTTTTACTAACTACATGTAAAAACAAAAAGAATGAACAAAATTATTAAAAGAAGGGTGGGAAATTCACTTAACAACATATTACTAACTTAATTACAGTGATTCACTTAACAACTGTGACAAGAAAGCTGGTAAAATGGGGCAAAACTCACTTAACAAATATCTTGCTTAGGAACAGAAATTTTTGGTTCAATTGTCGTAAATCGAGGAGTATCTCTATTGATATTAGTTTATATAGGGTTGTGATTTTTATTGTCTTGTTTGTTCTGCTTTTATATACAATTGCATATCATATGAATGTACCACTAATCAATCTTATCGCAAGTACATTAAAACAAGTTACATACTCTTTTGGAAACATCTAAACATCCAGAAAAATTGCATGACATGTATAAATTCTGATCCTATAGATAACCGGTACTTATTCTGTGACTTAATTGGTTGTAAAATTAAATCCCCCATAAATATTAAAACAATTAAAATATAACAGACTGGTTTGTCCATTATAAAGTTCAAATATAGCCAGTATTCACATAGTATATCTTTAACTAAAAAAAAGCTTATTTTGTTTTTGTTTTTAATTCACAGATAGCACAATTGAGAAACAAATAATTCCTTTTAAGTCAGAGTACCGTTCTCAGCATTTTAAATTAATCAGAAGTTTAATACAGATTTTGAGCAGAGTTAATAGAATTTTGTATGTTGAACAAGTCTCTATTTTCAAAGAAAGAGACCATTTCTGTTTAAAAGAAGAAGAAAGCCACAGAATTAATGCATACAAGCCATGTTCTAACATTTATTAGGGATTAGACTCCCCTGGAAAAATATGAATAAAAGTTGCTTATGATTGCATTGCTGGTAAGTAGTTCCTTCTTGATTTTTCTGTTCGAAAGAAGGGGAAAAAAATTCTCACCCAGACAGACACACATGAGAATTGACCCAGACGCTGGAGGATTATAAAGTGGAAAGGTTTGGAAAAAGTGAAGCCATTTTCTTCCCACAAATTCATGAGCTAAGCTGAAACCAATTCAACCGCTGGCACGGATAAGTTAAAACCAATCTTTTGCTGAGGAGAAGGACAAAGCCAGAAACCCTGAAAAGTTAGACCTCTGAGTTTTGCACCGTAACTCAGCCAGGCTGGAGCATTTTTGAGAGCCTAAAGGTAGACAATGAATTCCTACTGGTCTCGCTCTTTATAATTGGGCAAATAGACATTGTTGATTTTATGTGTGCCTGCTGATATCCAAACTCTGAGGTGGCACATGGGGTTGGCCTGATGTTCAGTGAAATCTTTCTTCTTTTCACTGTCTCTTCATAATTATTAATCCCTAACTTTCTGCCAATACTTGGACATTATTCCACTTTAGCTGGTGTACATCTGGAATTTAGAGCCAAAGGTCATGATATTTTCTCCCCAATTATCATCAATCAATCAGAATAGAGCTGGAAGGAACCTTGGAGATCTTCTAGTCCAGCCCACTGCTCAAGCAGGAGATCCTATACCACAGGGGTGTCAAACTGGATTTCTTCGAGGGCCGGATCAGCATTGTAGTTCTCTGTGGGCCGGCGGGGGGAGAGGGGGGGAGACGGGACGGACGCCTCCTGCAGCACCCTGCCGACTAAAACGGGGCATAGGGGCGCGTGCGTGGGCCCCCCGTGCCTCATTTTCTCCCTCCATGGCCTCCTGCAGCACCCTGCCGGCCAAAAACGGGCCGCAGGGGGCCCGCACATGGCCCATTTTGGCCGGCAGAGGCACCGCGGGCTGGTCCTTTGAAATTTCCAGGCCGGCCCCACGGGCCAGATTTAAGCACCCCATGGGCCAGATGCGGCCCACGGGCCTTGAGTTTGACACCCCTGCTATACCATTTCAGACAAGTGACTGTCTAGTTTCTTCTTAAAAACCTCCAGTGATGAAGAACCCACAACTTCTGAAGGCAAGGTGTCCCACTGATTAATTGTTCTCATTGTTAGGAAATTTCTCCTTAATTCCAGGTTGCTTTTCTTCTCGATTAGTTTCTATCCATTGTTTCTTGTCCTGCCCTCTGGTACTTTGGAAAATAAATTGATCCCTTCCTCTTTGTGGCAGCCTCTCAAATACTGGAATACTGTTATCATGTCCTCCCTAGTCCTTTTTTTTCTCTAGACTAGAGAAAATCATCATCATCATCATTATGAATGAATGTAAAATGGCTGCCCAATTATCAGGCGCAAAGAATCAGGACCATTTGTAAGGTTGTAGCATAGAAGCTTTATTCAAACCTATATACAAGAATCTGGTCAACTAAAGTTCAACACTTAATTGGCACCAGATAAGGCTCAACGGAGTTCAAGAGGGGTTGGACTTGGAGCTCTTGTGGGAATGCTAGAATTCTAAACTGATGATGCGCTTAACTCTGCCTTCTAGCTCTGCCTGCTTTTTTCCTACAATAGGTTGTGGAATAGGTTTCCTACACCAATGGAGACCATCACAAATTGATGAGGGGGTCTTACTCCACAATGGTGCTACAAATGATACTGGGGATAGAGTTACCATAGAGATGCAAATCTATCTCACAAAATACTACTTTTGCCAATAGTTTCTGTATGTTTCATTTACATTTATTTTAGGTTTTTGTATCCCACCTTTTTTATTTTTTATAGATAACTGAAGTTGGTGAATATATCTAATACTGCTTTCTCTTGTTATTTTCCCCAACTATGATATAATCCTGTGAGGTGAGTTGGGCTGAGAAAGAATAACTGGCCCAAACTGACCCAGCTGGCTTTCATGCCTAAGGCAGGACTAGAACTCACAGTCTCCTGGTAATTGGTCCAAAGTCACCCAGCCGGCTTTCATGCCTAAAGCGGGACTAGAACTCACAATCTCCTGGTAATTGGTCCAAAGTCACCCAGCTGGCTTTCATGCCTAAAGCGGGACCAGAACTCACACTCTCCTGATTTCTAGTCTGGTGTATTAACCACCATGTTTTCTTTGGATTACAATATTTATCATCTTAATCACCTTTAACTAGGTTAACTGACCTTTTGGAAGCCCCACTAGGTAAAACAGACCAGGAAAACTTCAGAGAAAGGCTAAAGGTATTTTATTGAAATTGGCTATCATAGCACAATTTTTGAAGTCTGATCATGCTATACCTCCTTCTCCTTCTTCTTATATGCCATCAAATTAGGCAGACTTCTGTTGATCCATTACCGAATGTTACCTTGTAGTCCTGGACTTTAAAAAATGGTTTAGCCTCTTTTGTCTGGGTCATGGTTTGTGCATTATCTCTGTGAAGATCATCTTCTTTACTCTTTACAGATTTAGAGTTGTAGCCAACTAATGTTGATGGTACCTAGCTACTATTGGAAATCTAAGCAGATTGGGCCTGGTTAGAACATGTATTCTTTGGTTTTCCCAGGTTTGATCTAGTGTGACATACCAGTCCATTTGCTGGTATGTCGGCTACTACCAGAAACATGTACCAATAATGACTTATTTTTGGCCAATGACAAACCCCAGAAGGTGGCGTCATTCTGGCAGTTTAAAGTTTGATCTAAACATGGGAGGAGGAGGAGGAGGAGAAGGAGAAGGACATGAATGAGAGACACCAGAAAAATCCTAGAGAATATAAGATCGTTCAGGAAGTGAAAACAACCACAATAACAACTGAGAAGAACAACTCCAAGGTCCTCTAAGGTCTCTTCCAACTCTGTTATTCTGTAATTCAGAAGAAGGCAATCACACACCCCTTCCATAAAGTTCCTTCAAGTCATGCTCAAATCCCAGTAACCCTACTGACCCTAAACTGTTCCAAAATTTCAGTTGGAAGGACTTGCTTTTTCTCTTTTTCTCTCTCTGGCTAGATGAATTAGGGCTGGAGGCTCTGTCCTGGGTGGCTGAGTGCATCAAACCCCAGATCCAGATTAAACATTACATGCAGAGGATTTACTTTATGATTTAAGCAAAATCCCATCACTGGATTAGCTGATGTCCCTGTATGCAAAGTAGGTCATGTTTCCTTATCACTTTTTTCCACTCCAAGGTCTGCCGAGAAGGTATCCTTGCCACCTGACTGTCTTCGTTTGCGAAAATAATATCCAGCTTCGCCTGGAAGAAGCAAGCAACTATTTTCCCACAAGCAGACAATCCCCATAGCGATTCCTCAGCCTTTGCTGTCACTCCTGGGCCCGAGTTCACACAATACGTTCATCTTAACTAATATGGAATTGAGTACAGGTAGCCCTTGAGTTATGACCGAGCGGCGAGGTGGCCTAGTGGTGAAGATGCTCGCCTCCCACTCGGAAGGTCGAGAGTTCGATCCTAGGTAGCGGCAGATGTTTCTCTCTCCTAGGGCACAAAGAAAAACTATCTGCTGCGAACTCTGCATAGGCGTCAGGAAGGGCATCCAGCTAGTAAACACTCAGCTCCACCCATTCGCACTGACCCCAACCCAAATTAAAGGGACTACAGGATTGTAAAAAGAAAAAAAAGTCTTTGACCATACTAGAACCTGCCCGTCATGGTCCTAAGTCAGTGATGGCAAACCTTTTTTGGTTCGCGTGCCAAAAGGGTGTGTGTGCGCGTGCTAGCGCGTGCCCACACCCATTCCCTCCCCCATGCGCATGCACACGACCCCCGCGCTGCCCCCTGCGCATGCGCACAACCCCCACCGCTGCCCCCGCGCATGCACACAGGCCTCACTGAAGCCTGGGACGGCAAAAAATGGCCCAACGGGCAAACTGGAAGTTCGGAAAAATGGACTTCCGGTTTGCCCGTCGGACTGTTTTTCGCCCTGCAGAGGCTTCAGGGAAGCCTCCTGAAGCCTCTGGAGGGCGAAAACGGCCTTCCCCAAGAAATCAGCCGGCCAGCGCGCACCGCGCATGCGCACTGGAGCTGACATAGGGCAGCGCCTCGCGTGCCCTCAGATATGGCTACGCGAGAAGCCTCTGGAGGGCGAAAACGGCCTTCCCCAAGGCCAAAAATCAGCCGGCCAGCGCGCACATGCGCGCTGGAGCTGATATAGGGCAATGCCTCATGTGCCCTCCGATATGGCTCTGCGTGCCACCTGTGGCACGCATGCCATAGGTTCG
>QLTV01004294.1:1582733-1626886 GCA_003457575.1 Thermophis baileyi | reverse complement strand
GGAAGAGAACAGTGTTTTGCAGTTTGTGTGTGCGTATTATTGATGGCTCGTCGCTGGGGCAAAACACTAACCACCACGCGAAGGTTCAGCGCTGCGCCTCTCCCCCCCCCATCTCCGCAGCCTTCGGGAGACGCTGGCCCGGTGGGGAGGGGGGTTGGCTAGCGCGAATGCTTACCTGTGTGTAGGCAGGAGGCGGCAGTTCTGTGGATGCACGTAACGAAGGCGAGGCAGGGCGAGCATGCGCAGAAGCAAAACCCAGCAAAAAATAGGGAAAAAAGCCAAAAACAAGATGGCGACGCATGCGCAGTGCCAGAAATTCGGCTTCTGCACATGCGCAGAAGAAAAAACCCGGAAAAAAATTCAAAAAAATAAATAAAGATGGCGGCACCCATGGAACAGCACCGACCGAACCGGATCCGTGATGTCACTGTGACGTCACCAGCGGGTCGCTACCAGTTCGGGCGAACCGGGAGGAACCCACCTCTGCTCGAAAGGATGGAAGGCTGAGTCAACCTTGAGCCGGTCAGGATCGAACTCCTGCCAGTGGGCAGAGTTTGCCTGCAATACTGCATTCTAGCCACTGTGCTACCAGAGCTCTGCTATTGTTTATGCACATCCCAACTTGATTGATGATGTGCTTTCCATATAGTCCTAGAAACCCCTCAAGATAGATTTGCTCCATAATTGTCCTTAATCTGGTCCTTCAGCTCTTCCGATGGTGCACCCATCACCACCGTAACACTCTACGTTGCTGCTGGTTGTCCTCTTCTTCTCTTTCCTTTCACCTTTCCCAGCCTCAGATCCTTCTCCAGAGAGTTGGATCTTCTCATAAGGTCTCCAAAGTATAATCCTTGAAGCCTGGTCATTTGTGCCTCAACGTGAGAACTGCGAACTGATTTCTTTGAAGTTCCTTTGGTTTGTTCTCTTGACCACCCAGCTTAGTGCTACGCAAATAACTCAGACTTCATTTTCCAGAATTCCCCATCCATGTGACTTAAAGCCCATCTGAATCCAAGGTGCTTTTCCAAAAGACAACAGGACGTTCTTGGTTGTTGTTGTTGTTGTTGTTGTTTTGTCTTTGAAAATTCTCATCCAAGAAGCTTCTTCAGATCTTCCAATGAAATCCACTTGTTGTTTGGAAAAAGCACCTTTGGGACAATCATGACCTGGATCTCCATAAACAACCCATCTGAATCTTTCCAGTTGGGGAAAGCAGAAATATCAGCAGTTTCAGGCAGCTGCTCGGCACAAAAATATTTTGCGGTTATTGCTGTCTTTGGTTATCCAACTTGACTTTCCTATAAACACCAGTGGCATCGGCTCTGCACTGCAGGATCATTTAGAAAGGGAGGTTACATAACCACAGCCTGAAAGAAAAACCTCAGATTAGTACAATTGCGTTTTGTAAATAGGTTAGCCACGTTTCCTATCACTGCTCACCCATAACCGCTCAAACCGCAGAGGTCATCACCGCAACTCCAAAGTCTCAGTGTTGGTCTGCTTAACTGGTGCCCGTACAGGAACTCCATTCTGTATGTCATCACAAGTCTTTTGCAACTTCCAGTAAATTCTTTGCCTTACACACCACATATTTTTACAGCGTCTTCATTGGCTACCCAGTTTTGAGCTGATCCTATTTAAATCTTCCGTTACTTCCCTCTGCCGACCATGAACATCTTCCCCAAAAAAGGCAAATAGTCCTAGCTTGGCAATCTGAGACTTGTAAAATTTAACTTTCGGTGACTTGCTTTGATTTGTGGCTTCTATCTATAACTCTGAAAAGTTAGGGGAGAAACATGAAGCAGGCCTAGAGGGTAAGATAAATCCACCATCACCATCCTTTAGGGTCCTGAATGGGATGGCAGTGTCAGGCCGAAGCCATATTTTATTAGAGACTTTGGCCTGCCACACTTTATGCTTTGGAATGTATGCTTTGCTATGGGAATTTAGGAGGGGCCGTTGCATGAGGGATGTCTGCATGTAGCCATAACAAATTCCTTTCAGATCGCCAAGGTCATCCTTTGTCCTGCACCTGCACGGAAGGAGATGGGAGTTGCCGCCAAGTGCACGATGAAGATTGGTTCATGTGATGGACTTGGGTGTGTGGGGACAAGGGCTTGAACTTTCAACTGGGTGGAGAAACCCCTGGGACTTCAGATTCGGGTTTCTCCCAGCCATACCAACATGGCTCTGTTAATAAATTGGAACTTTGAGGAATGCATTGCCTCGGACTCTGATTTGATTTTAGATGCTATTTGGAACCCTGACAGGCAGATTCACAGGGGGGTAAAGGAGAGAATTGCTACGCTGCTGTGACAACAGTTGTCAAAAGATCAGAATCATTAAATCGGTGGTCCCTAACCTTTCTGGCTTTGCGGACCAACAAGAGGGGGGAGAAGAAGAAATGGTTCTGTGCGAGCGCTTGTGTGTGCAGCTCCATTTGTGTGAGATGCATGCGTGCACGTGAAGCTCCATTTGTGCCAGCAGAGGGCATGGCCAGGTTCGGAATGGGCCGCAACCCAGTACCAGGCCTGGGGCTTGGGGACCCCTGCATTAAATGATTCAAATGCAGAAAACCAAGTCAGGATGGGGAGAAAACTGGCAGTTTAATGGGGTCACTGGGTGGGTATAAAGCAGGGGTGAAATGCTACCGTTTCGGCCTGGTCCGGGCGTATCGGTAGCGGCGGCCGCCAGTGGTTCAGAGAACCGGTGGTGGCAGCGCGAGGCTCCGCCCACCTGCCCGGACGTCGCCATTTTCTTGTTTTTAACCCTCTGCGCATACGCAAAGCATTCTGTGCATGCGCAGAGAGTGAAAAAGCATGTGTGACGGGCGCGGGTGCGCGCTTCCGAACCAGTAGGGAAGGTAAGTAGATTTCACCACTGGTATAAAGTCTCCTGCCTTGAGCAGGGGGTTGGACTAGAAGACCTCGGAGGTTCCTTCCAGCCATAGGATTCCATGTTCTATTTAGCCGGCTCCACTGTTTGCATCCTTAAGTTTGAAACGGAAGTGCTCGTAATGCATTTTAGTTGGAAAGGAAACAATATGAATGACACCACTGAATGCAGATGTTGCTGCAACGATGAACAACAATTGTGATTGCAGGAATAATTAATCAAATATTGCAGGAATAATTAATCAAATATTGTACAGGTAGTCCTCGACCACAACTGAGCCCAAAATTTCTGTTGCTAAGCGAGGCAGTTGTTAAGTGAATTTTGCCCCATTTTACGACCTTTCTTGCCACAGTTATTAAGTGAATCATTGCAGCTGTTAAGTTAGTAACCCATTGTTAGGTGAATCTGGCTTCCCCATTGACTTTGCTTGTCAGAAGGTCGCAATAAGGGGATCGCATGACCCCGGGGACACTACAACGGGTCATAAATATGAACCAATTGCCAAGCATCTGAATTTTGACCACACGGATGCTACAACAGTTGTAAGTGTGAAAAATGGTCATAAGTCAGGGGTCCTTGGTGCTCTCTGAGCTTGCTTGTTTTCTTGCAGACCAGAGGTGGGTTTCAGCAGGTTCTGACCAGTTCTGGAGAACCGGTAGCGGAAATTTTGAGTAGTTCGGAGAACCGGTAGCAGAAATTTTGAGTAGTTTGGAGAACCGGTAAATACCACCTCTGACTGGCCCTGCCCCCATCTATTCTCTGCCTCCCGAGTCCCAGCTGATCAGGAGGAAATGGGGATTTTGCAGTAACCTTCCCCTGCCATGCCCACCAAGCCATGCCACGCCCACTAAGCCACGCCCACAGAACCGGCAGTAAAAAAAATTGAATCCCACCACTGTTGCAGACGTTTCATTACCCAAACTAGGTAAACATCATCAGTGCTAGTTTGATGACGTTACCTAGTTTGGGTAATGAAACGTCTGCAAGAAAAAATCCGAGCTTAGAGAGCACCGAGGGCCCCTCATTTCAACCCTGAGCTACAAATATTCTCCTTTATTGGTCGTAAGTCACTTTTTTCAGTGCCGCTGTAACTTCAAACGGTCTTTAAACGAATGGTTGTAAGTCAAGGACTACCTGTAGCTACCCAAGTTCTAATAGGACCTGTGTGGATGCACTGTGTAAAGAGGATTTTTCTCTTACCAATGTCCTTTGGGGTGGGGTTTTTTTTTTTTTTTTGCCTACTGAGGTCCAATTTCTCTTGCAGGTGGGAGAGGCAAAGACGGGGCACCAATCATTACCTTCCCAGAATATCCAGGTTTCAGTGAGATCCCCGATGAAGATTTTCTGAACGTTGTCACCTACTTAACTAGCATTCCCAGGTAAGTCTTCAACTACTGCAAGCTTTGATTTGGTTCTGAACCTAGATGACTTCACTCCTTCTTTTTCCCCCAGGGTAAGATCAAATAGCATTAGTTTCATCCCTTCCAAATTTTGGAATATTCCTTCTTTGATCCCTCCTCGATATATATTCTCTTTAAGATCTGAATGCTTGCAGCCAGATAACCTGGTTTGTCTGGGCCCTAGCCTGCATTTTTTGCATGCCATTCATCTCTTGGGTCCATACGTTATATATGTCATAGATATATAATAGTGGATAAATAGCACCCATCTTATTTATAAAAACAGAATCAATAATCCAAACAGTTTATATTCAAGATGACATTTCTGTATCAATTCCAGGATACTGTGCTTTCATACATAAGTGGAAATGAAAGCTTTATTTTATCATTTGGACTTCAGAAAAATTAAGAATGGTTGTTTACTATGACATATTTCTGCAAGTTTCTGCTCTTATAGGTAGTCCTTGACTTACTGTAAGAGATGATCTGGCTGTGCCTGAGGGAGAGATCAAATGTGTCATCAGTCATGAGTCCCTGCACACCAGGGGTGGGTTCTAACTTACCTCGCTGCCAGTTCGCTTCCTCCCGCGCCACGTGGCCGCACCGCGTGGGCGCACGCGCACTTTGCACAGTCGGTCAGATGTTTAGATTGGATTTGGCATTTTTATCTACCTGGGATAGGCAAATGTGGATGTTTAATAGTCTTAAAGGAATCATAGCAGGATGTAAGCTGTTCCGAGTAAAGCTGCCTTTTGCAATTGACTGATGGTGATTTTGTCAATGCCAATGGTGTAGTTGGCTCAGGAATTCTGGGAATTGAAGTCCACAAATCATAAAAGGGCTATCATTCCCCACCCCGGTCTAGAAGTTGAATAATGGGTTTACCTTATGGAAGAAAGAGTCTTATTACATGTTAGGAAAATGTCTGGCTATGGGAGCCATAACAGCAGAATCTCTTACTCAGGGAAGTGATGGTCTCTCTTTTGCTGGAGGTGTTGAGGCTGGATAGCCGTCAATTGAGGGTGTTTTAATTTGGGGGTTGGATGTAATAGTTTAAATGGCCCCCTTCCAACTCTATGGTTTTCTGCACACATCTTCATGTTTACTGGGAAGAAAATACTCCTTTGTTCCAAGGGCTTTGTGCCCATTTTTGCTGCACTCAGTGCAAATAGGAAAATATCCTGGGCTATCACTATTTATTTTCTGTGCCAAACATTGCTCTGGATACATTATTCACCTTATAATCTTTCCCTCTAATTTCTAAAATAAGGGCTTGAAAACATCTTCATCCCGAAACAATAAACTGTAAGATGGCCAACTCTTCTGCAAGCTAATGCAGAATGAGGTTCTTTCTGTGCAGGCCAGATGTCAAATTAAAATTGTAACAGCAGCAAAATCTTTCCTGTTGTGAAATTCAGCAAAAACAAACAAAGAAAGAAAGTGAGCACCTTGATCTATAAGACAGTGATAGAAACTGCTAGTCAATAGGTCAGGAACAGAGGCAAAAACTATGTTCACATAATAGGTTTAACCTGGTAAATTGAATAGTCCATGTTCGCTTTCTATTGTTTGTACAATATTGGGAATCTTGAACACATCAGCTGACCTGGATTCACCCAGCGTGCTGAGCCACACAAAACAGAGTTCACACGCTAACAACAAAAAAAAAAGCTTGGATTAGATTAATGGGTCTCAACCTTGGCAACTTTAAGATGTGTGGATGTTAATTTCTAGAATTCCCCCAACAAGCATTCTAAGAGTTGAGGTCCATTCTCAACTTAAAGCATGCTGGCTGGGGAATTCTGGGAGTTGAAGACTACTCATCCTCAAGCGTGCTGGCTGGGGAATTCTGGGAGTTGAAATCCAGATATCTTGAAGCATGCTGGCTGGGGAATTTTCGGAGTTGAAGTCTACTCTTCCTCAAGCATACTGGGATGAGAATTCTGGGAGTTGAAGTCCACATATCTTAAAGTTACCAAGGTTGAGAAACACTGGATTAGACTATCTCCAATTAATCATTCCACCTTTTTCTATTTTATGACTTTATCACTCTGAGTCCCAGGTCTGTTTTATGTTTAATCTTTTGCATATATGTTGCAAAAAATTCAGAAGGGTAAACTGGTGGCATGTAGCAAAGACGAAACTGCAGCATCCTTTTGATTTCTGAAAATGCCTTTGGACCACAAATGGTCTTCCCCCCAAAAGGCAGATCCCTTTAAACATCAAGACAAAGGGCTAAGAAATTTTTCTGGTTGTTTTAGCCTCTTGAAATTATGCCTCTTGTGTTCTTAGTTGTCCTCCTCTGTTGGCAATCAGTAAAAACAACAGTCCACATTACAAGTACAGATAGTCCTCAACGTACCACTGTTCATTTAGTGACTATTCAAAGTTACAACGGCATTGAAAAATGTGACTTATGACCATTTTTCACACTTAATGATCACTGCAGCATCCTCATGTCATCCTAGAGCAGTGGTTCTCAACCTTTCTAATGCCACGACCCCCCCGACTATTTGGGTTCTTTTACCCTCTGCGCATGCGCAAAGCGTTCTGCGCATGCGCAGAGGGTAAAAGAACCCAAATGGCGGCATCCAGGCGGGTGGGCGAAGTCTCCCGCTTCCGTCGCTACCGGCTGTCCGGCGACCGGGACTATTTTACCCCTGCAGTGACGGTGGCACCAAGATGGCGGGCTAACGCGCGCGGCGACCCCTGTGAAATGGTCGTTCGACCCCCAAAGGGGTCGCGACCCACAGGTTGAGAACCGTGTCCTAGAGATTGTGTGGGTTTTTAACTTGGATTTGGAAGCCCTGTTAGCAATTATTCCTTTATGTTCCCTGTGATATAGGTAGTTCTCAACTTACAATAATTCATTTAGTGACCATTTGAACCTACAACAGCACTGGAAAAAGTGACTTATGACCATTTTTCACACTTAGGGTAAGCATCCCCATGGTCACGTGATCAAAATTCAGAAGCTTGGCAACTGACTCATCTTTATGACGGTTGCAGTGTCCCGGGGTCAGGTGATCACTTTTTGTAACGTTCTGACAAAGCAAAGTCAATGGGGAAGCCAGATTCACTTAACAACCAACTTATCAACTGCAGTGATTCACTTAACAACTATGGCCGGAAACATTGTAACATGGGGCAAAACTCACTTAACAAAAGTCTTACTTAGCAACAGAAATTTTGGGCTCACTTGCGGGTCATAAGTCGAGGACAACCTGTATGGGAGAGAGAATTTCAAATCTTCAGTAACATTCTTCATAAAATGAGGAGGGGGGGGTGTTTCTTCCAAATGCAGGAGAGGGGGTGGTGACTTGAACTTGTGAAAGAGGTCCCAGGGTTAGATCCTAGCGGAACTGCTAGCACACAGATAAAGATAAACCAGGTCCAGTTTATTAATTCTGCAGTCATTCATCCATAAGGAGTGTGCACTCCACCGATGCTCAGCTGTTTCTCAGATTTCTAAACGTGTAACTTTTTTTTTTTTTTAAGAGGCACAACCTCCCCAGGGATCTACGAGGCTGGCACGATTTTTGCCCGCAGATTTTGGAAAACGCTTGTCCTCACCGGGCCTCCTTGCTTCTCTTCCCCCCACCCCACCCCACCCCCGGAGCTCCCAAGGATTTGCGTTTTGCCAGCCTGAGACCTTGCAAATAATCCCAAACTCGTCCGGCTGCTGTCATTTTTTTTTGGGGGGGGGAGGCTGCAATCCATCAGAAGCGATCTTGGGGGGGGGTGTTTAAACTATCCGCGTTTGGGAAAAGCGATGCCAGGGAGGAAACGCGGCATGCCACTCTCCGCCCGTGCCCCTCTGCCCTGGCTCGGAGCAAGTGGGAGCGTGTGGCCGCGGACCGGGGATTTTTGCTGCAGTAACGTAGCCGGGAACGACCGGGGCTGCTGCTGCTGCTGCTGCTTCGCATTCCCCAATATCTCCTCTGGTTATTTTGCAGTCTGGAGGCTGCCAGCATCGGTTTCATCACCATCATAGACAGACGGCGGGACAAATGGAGCGCGGTCAAGGCATCGCTCACCCGAATCGCAGTAAGTGCCAATTCCACTCTCTCTCTCTCTCTCTGTGTGTGTGTGTGTGTGTGTGAGAGAGAGAGATTGCTCCGCGTGGCTTCTTGCAAAACTCCTGCGGCAAATCTCTTTGCTTGCCCTCCAGATGCGCGCCCCTGTTGCATGCTCGCGTGGGCCCCGCCTGACTTTTCTGCAAAAAACAAAACACACACACACACACAAAACCCCCGCATTTCAAATGCAAAGGGGCCGCTGCAGCCTGCGGAGCAGCCTCGGGAGAAATTAGGGAAGGAGTGTGTGTGTGTGGGGGGGGAGTTGCACTACAATTGCATTTTGCAGATTTAGGGGCGGGGGTGGGTGGGTGGGTGGTTGGAGGGCTTCTCTTGCCATCTTTCTTCCACGGCCCACCCCGCCCGTTGGATTGCACGGCCAGCCGAAGGGGAAGGGGAGGGTTGCTGTGGACCCACTCCCGCTCTGCTGCTGGAGGGATTCCCACGGACCCGCGCGTGCACGGGCTGCTGGGTCTCTAACCCCCCTCCCCCATTCCCCCCAAAAGGAAAGCGAAATGGGACCCGTGGGCTCTTCTCTCCGGCGCCCCCTCCAAAATAGCCAGCCGCTCGGACAAGGACGGTTCCCTCTCTTTCTTCTGCAAATGAATTGCTCCGATTGGGAACTCGGGGCAAAGACGCACGGAAATATAAATAGCCTTGGCCCTAAGGCGGTATTTATGCAATGCTTTTGAAGGGCGCTCTTCCAAAGGACGAGGAGGCCCCATTTCAATGGAAAAGCAGGCGTGTTACTTTCACGCGTGGATTCTTCACGCAGTGGTTGGCTTTGCGGGTGTGGAGCGGAGGGGCTGTGGATTGGGTTCCCGCGTTGCTCTAGAAGCCCGTGCACCCGCGGCTTTTAAAATTAAACATCTTTGCTTCGGATCGTCCAGCTGTTTACATACAGTTTGCAACTGATCATGGTTAGGTTCCCCACAGCTTGCTGAAACCTAAGTGAAACAAACCGCTGTACGTTTTGAAACAAAGTGTGAACCGGTTCCTGGTTTGCTGAAATTCAGGCCGGAAGTGGGCCTGATGTGTTCTTGGGCAAGAATCAATCCAGGGATAAGGAATATATAAGCATTATCTTATATTGCTTTCTCTGGTACAAATCAAAGAGAGGTGTAAATGAAATAACAGGGTAGTACTGATAAATTTGCCAAGAGCAGAAGCAGCCGGTGCATTCCTGAGTAAATAAGGGTGGTGGGGAAAATGTTCATAAACCACTTGAGTGCAAGGGAACCATAAGAAGGGATGCGGTTGGAAATATTTTTCTCTTCCTTCTGCATTGAAGAGAGCATTCCCCAAAGCGGGCAGGAAGTGTTTGGTGATTTTGTAAAGCTGTAAGGCAACATCAAACATGGTTAGGAATCTCAGAACAAGGCTGACCTAAATAAGTTCCATTTGTTGAAACAGCACCAAAGCTCATTGCAACCACACACTCTGTTTCTCCACCTTCCTCTCTTCCTCCGCCCCTTTTTTTCCCCCTCCTTCCCTCCTCTCTATCTCTCACCCCTCCCTATCTCCCTGTTTCCCCTTCCCCTTCTCACTATTTTGGTCATCCTCTAATCTCGTGATGGCGAACCTATGGCACGCGTGCCACAGGTGGCACGCAGAGCCCTCTCTCCAGACACACGAGCTGTCGCCCCAGCTCAGCTCCGCCGCGCATGCGCATGTGCCTCCCGCCGGCCAGCTTGGTCTGCCACACATGCGTGGGGGGTGGGGCACATGCAGGGGATGCACGGGGCGGGGGTGCGTGCATGTGTGGGGTCGCATGCGCAGGGGGTGGGGATCATAGGGCTGGAAAGGACCTCAGAGGTCTTCAAGGCAGGAGACCTTATACCCGTGATGGCGAACCTATGGCACGCGTGCCACAGGTAGTACGCAGAGCCCTCTCTGCGGGCACGCAAGCCATTGCCCCAGCTCAGTTCCACTGCGCATGCACGCACACCTCCCGCCGGCCAGCTGGTTTTCGGGTCTCTGCTGTGCATGCATGGGGGGGCAGGGTGCATGTGGGAGATGCGCGTGCATGCGTGGGGGAGGGGCGCATGACCGGGGGCCACGTGCGCATGAACGGGGGGCGGGGCGCACACAGGGGCATCATACACACATGCATGGGGGCGGCACAGGGGTCTGGCGCATGCGTGAGGGGGCAGGGGGGGTCACGCACGCATTGCATTATGGGTGCTTTTGGCACGCAGCAACAAAAATGTTAGCCATCACTGCTCTAATCCATACATGATTTACTACTACATCTCTGACAATTTACTCTCTGGCCCATGCTGGAAGTCCTCACCACTTCATGTGACAGTCTGTTCCACTGAGTGACAGCTTGTATAGTCAAGACATTTCTCCCGAAGGCTAGCTTTAGCTCAGGCCCTTGTAGCTTTAACTGCCTGATTCTGGTTTTTTCCCCCCCCCTTTTATTACTTCTTCTCCTTTTATTACAGTACTATCACAATTTCATTACAACTCTCAGAAACACCAGAGATTGACCTTCAGCCTGTCTTATTCCTTGAATCTCACAGTGGTTGATTTAAGTTTTGGTTGGTTTTATGGATTTTATGTTCTAATGAAAACTCTTCCCAACAACTGATGGGAAAGGTTCGCCGAGACCTGCATAAAATAAACAATTAAATGTCCGAATGGTGAGTGGCTGATCCATCTTCACGTTCAGCTTTAAAATCTCTCAGAGGTTCATGCTGAAAGTGGTGGCCAACCAAGAGTTACAACAGAAAATATTAAAAACTGCCATATTAGGATAAGAGTAATTGTGCTAATAGCATTAAATTGGCGCTCTAGTGCAGGGGTCTCCAACCTTGGCAACTTTAAGACTTGTTGGCTTCAACTCCCAGAATTCCTCAGCCAGGAATTCTGGGAGTTGAAGTCCACAAGTCTTAAAGTTGCCAAGGTTGGAGACCCCTGCTCTAAGTGTCCAGCTTTGTGGTTTTGGCATATTGGTGGATTTGGCCTTCAGAGCTTTTCCTCTTCTTCAAAGGGTTGAAGGGTATTTCAGAGCACCAAGGATTTAGAACAGACCCCTTTCCCTTTTTTTCCCTGTCTTTTTAGGGAGCATTTCCCGGGAATTTGCAGTTAGTCTTTGTCCTCCGGCCGTCCCGTTTCATCCAAAGGGCGATCGCTGACATCGGCATCAAACTGTATCGCGATGACTTTAAAATGAAGGTACCGGTAAGCACTTTTCTCCTTCTGTTTCTGCATCTCTCTGGCCTCCAGCAAATGTCTCTCCTTCTCTTCTTACCTTTTCAGGGTCTGTCCAGCAGAAATGCAGATAGTCCTCGGCTTACGACCACAATTGAGCCCAAAACTTCTCTTGCTAAGCGAGACCTTTATTAAGTGAATTTTGGCCCGTTTTACGACCTTCCTTGCTGCAGTTGTTAAGTGAATTGCTGCAGCTGTTAAGTTAGGAACACGGTTCCTAAGTGAATCTGGCTTCCCCATTGGCTTTGCTTGTCAGTAGGTCGCAAAAGGGGGTCACCAGGACTCTACAACAGTCACAAAGATGAGCCAGATTTTGATCACGTGACCATGGGGATGCTGCAGTGGTCGTAAGTGTGGAAAATGGCCATAAGTCACTTTCATCTGTGCTGTTGTAACATCAAATGGTCACTAAATGAACTGTTGTAAGTCGAGGACTACCTGCAAACAGCAATCCTCTGATCAAACACCTGCTATGGCTCCTAACTTCTTTTTCTCCACCTAAACAGTTTTTTTTGGGGGGGGGGGAGAAGTGAAAGGGACTAAATGTTGAATTGTAGTTTTAGTATGGGTGATATTTTTTAATATTCCCTGTACAGATAATCCTCGACCTATGACAGGTGGCTTAGCAACAATTCGAAGTTATGACAGACCTAGAGATGTAAAATTTCCGGAAATTTTGAAGCTCGGAAAAAAACCCAGTTTTTTTCTGGTTTTTTTTGGGGGGGGGGGAACGGAAATTTTCGGAAAAATTGAAAAAAATGCTACATTAGCACTTTTTTGTCTTTTTAAGATTGAAAGACATTCTGTTACTTTAGGAACATAAAATATGACTATGGACAATTTGACTTGGCATAAAATTATCACAACTAGCATATTAAAAATATAGTGTAGCCAAACAATTATCACAAACAGAATTTACTTTTTTATAATATTTATTTGTAACAAAGGGAGCAACAATCTCCTGAACTGCTTACTAGTTTATGTGGAACAGCCAAATAGCCTCCACAAAACAATTTTCAAAACCAAAAGTAACAATTTTTCAATTGTTACCAAAAGTAACATTTTTTTAAAATAACCTAGGACTTGCTTGTCCTAGGTTATTAAATTATCAGTGCACAGAAATTAGAATAATCTTATATTATACATTTTTTTTAGAAATGATTTGGAAAATTTTTTAACACCATGTCTTAAAATATTTTATTCATCATGTTAAAATAAAATATTCCACAATGTTTTTTTTTCTTTTTTCAATTTTTCCAATTTTTTTGGAAAAAAACAAAAAAGCCTTCAGGAAAAAAATGGAAAAAAAACGGTTTTTTTCCGAATTTTTCCGGTTTTTTTCCAGGCCTTCACATTTCTAGACAGACTTACTTTGGGGCTACTTATGAACCTGGATTCAAAATTATGATGGTCGGTTTTCCTCTTTGGTCACGTGACTGAACTTTGGACGTTCAACATCGCAGCTACATTTAAGGCTGTTTGTAGCATCCTTTGGTCATGTGACTACACTTTATGATGGTTTTCTCTGTGCCCATAGCAAACCATGGGTTTGCTTAACAGCCACAGCAAAAAAGATTGTAAAATCTGGTGGGTCCAGCGGTGGGTTGCTCCCGGTTCGTCCCGGTTCGGCGAACCGGTGGCGGCGGCGGGAGGCTCCGCCCACCTGCCCGGGACGCTTCTGCGCATGCGAGAACGTGCGCACACACGAGCGAACCGGTAGCGACGGGTTTTACAACCCACTACTAGGTGGGTCGCATAACTGACCTGTTTTACAACCATTGCTACTATAATGGACAGGCTCCATTATGGTCATGTTGAGAACTACCTGTATATAGTATACACTCTATATACAGAATAAACCAAAGCATCTCAGTAAAAAGTTCTCAGTAACACCGATTCACCAATGTGTTAATTTTCTATAGGCAGTGATTATTGAGTATCATTACAGGTAGTCCTTGACTTATGACTATTTGTTTAGCGACCATTTGAAGGTGTGAAAGTGCTGAAAAGTGACTTACAACTGGTCCTCGCACTTACGACCATTGGTAGCATCCCACAGTGACGTGACCTCCCCAGGCAGTTTCCAACAAGCAAAGTCAATGGGGAAGTCTGCAGGAAAAGTCATACGTATAACAGAATAACAGAGTTGGAAGGGACCTTGGAGGTCTTCTAGTCCAACCCCCTGATCAGGCAGGAAACCCTGTACCATTTCAGACAAATGGTTGTCCAATCTCTTCTTAAAAACTTCCAGTGTTGGAGCATCCACATCTTCTGGAGGCAAGCTGTTCCACTGGTTAATTGTCCTCACTGTTAGGAAGTTTCTCCTTAATTCCAGGTTGCTCCTCTCCTTGATTGGTTTCCATCCACTGTTTCTTGTCTTGCCTTCTGGTGCTTTGGAAAATAAGATGACCCCCTCCTCTCTGTGGCAGCCCCTCAAATATTGGAACACTGCTATCATGTCACTCCTAGTCCTTCTTTTCGTTAAACTATATAATATAAATTATATGAATGTACCCCTATATCTTTCAGGAATCAAGATTGATTGGTGGAAAGATTTTGTTTTTAGACCCTTTTGTTGTGTTTTTTTCCCCGGTGCAGATCATCATGTTAAATTCAGTGTCTGACTTACATGGTTATATCGATACAAGTCAGCTTACTCGGGAGTTAGGAGGAACCTTAGAATATGGACACAGTCAGTGGATACACCATCGAACCGTAAGTACAGTCGTAGTAACTGTTAGATTTTCTCCCAGCCTCAAAAAGTAAGAGAATAAGACAGAAATTCTAAGTTGCTGTTTCTGTATCTGGAGACACATTTGACTGAAAAATGTGAATTACACTAGAAATTAAATAATAATTTGATTTTTAAATACAAAGTTTAAACAAAGAGCAGAAGGTGATACATGTATTTTACTATAACTTATGAATAGATTAATCTAATTTTTATCTGTTCAATTTATGTGGCTTCCCATCTCGAATACATGATTCTAGATGGCCCACAATTTTAAAATCATTTGTAAAAAAAGGCAAATATTAAAAAACCCCAAAGAATAAAACACAAGGGGGGTTTGCTGACCTCCTTTTGCATTTCATTGCTGTCTGCTCCTCAAGACTGGCAATTATTATTATTAAAATAATAAGTTATTCTGTTAAATTAGAAATAATACACAGTCTGAGAAGCAGGGTACTGTACTACATAGACCAGGGTTGTCAAACTCGATATCATTGAGGGCCGCATCAGGGTTGTGTTTGACCTTGGGGGGGGGCTGGGGTGTGTGTGGCCAGGCTGGGCGTGGCCAGTATGAGGTCACTTGTGTCGGGGGTCGCCTGTGGCAGCCTGAGCGCTCTGCCAGCGAAAATGGGCTCCTGAGCTCCGTTTTCGGTTGTGACAGCCTCCTGCAATCCTCTGCCAGCTAAAACGGAGCTGGGGGGCACATGTGGCCCTCACGAGCTCCTTTTTTGGCTGGCAAAGATCTAAGCACCCTGGGGGCCGGATCCAGCCCCCGGGCCTTGAGTTTGACACCCCGACATAGACTTTAGAGCCGAGGTGGCGCAGTGGTTAGAGTGCAGTACTGCAGGCTACTTCAGCTGACTGCTAGCTGCAGTTCGGCGGTTCAAATCTCACCGGCTCAAGGTTGACTCAGCCTTCCATCCTTCCGAGGTGGGTAAAATGAGGACCCAGATTGTTGGGGGCAATATGCTGACCCTGTGAACCGCTTAGAGAGGGCTGTAAAGCACTGTAAAGCGGTATATAAGTCTAAGTGCTATTGCTACTTTCTGATTTGCAGTGGAGAAGTTTGCAATAGTTTGAAATTATGATTGTCCCTTCGAAGTCCCTCATCGCTATGGTGGCTCGGGGCCATTAGTGAACGCATGGCTGAACAGAAATGGTCAAACGCTTTAGCAGTTCAGTACATCAGACTCCAAAGAAGGATGAACCCAAACACTGGAAAATATGGATCACACCCATTTCAATAAGTGGCTGTTCAGGGACATCTGTAATCTGGGTTTGTGTGTCAAGATGGTAACAGTGGCTGTCAAAGCCTTTTTTTCTTTGTACGTCTTTGTTTGCAAATGGAGCAGATACATTAGAACACGGGTGTCAAACTCGATCGCATCACATGACGTATCACGACTTTTTTGCCTTTGCGGAGCCAGGATGGGCGTGGCCTGCGCGTGACGCATCCGGCCTGCGGGCCGCCAGTTTGACAGACCTGCATTAGAATCATCTTTTACACTCTGTTCCGTTGCTGGAAATTTAAAGAAATGGGGGCAAATAAATACATGTAGTCTTTGACTTACGACCACAATTGAGCCCAAAATTCCGACAGTTCTTAAGTAAGTTTTATCCCATTTTATGACCTTTCTTGCCACAGTTGTTAAGTGAAAGACTGCAGTTAAGTTTGTAACCCGGTTGCTAAATCTGGCTTCCCCATTGACTTTGCTTGTCAGAAGGACAATTAGGTGATCACATGACCTGAGGACACTGCAACCGTCATAAATATGAATCAGGCATCTAAATTTTGATCAACTGACCGTGGGGATGCTGCAGCGGTCATAAGTGTGAAAAACAGTCAGTGCCTTTGTTACTTTGAATGGAATCAGTGCCAGACAGTGCAAACTTTGAATCAGTGCCATTGTAACTTTGAATATCCATGTAGTCCTTGACTTACAACAGTTCATTTAGTGACCATTCAAAGTTGCAATGGCTCTGAAAAAAGTGACTTATGACCATTTTTCACACTTACAACTGTTGTAGTGTCCCCATGGTCACATGATCAAAATTCAGTTTCTTGGCAGCTGACTCATATTTATGATGGTTGCAGTGTCCAGGGGTCATGTGATCAACTTTTGTGACCACCTGACAAGCAAAGTCAATGGGGGGAGCCAGATTCACTTAACTACCATAGTACTAAATTAACAACTGCAGTGATTTACTTTGTAACTGTGGCAAGCAAGGTCATAAAATGGAGCAAAACTCACTTAACAAATACCTCACTTAGCAACAGTAATTTTGAGCTCAGTTGTGGTTGTAAGTCGAGAACTATCTGTAATGACTTCTAAATAAATGCAGCTTTGATCTAGGTTCACACTCTCAAATTTCAAAAACTTTGGAGTATTTCTTATCCTTGTGTTCTCTTAGGCTGCTCCTAGAGCAGCGGTTCTCAACCTGTGAGTCGCGACCCCTTTGGGGGTTGACGACCCTTTCACAGGGGTCGCCTAAGCGCGCGCTAGCCCACCATCTTGGTGACTGGCAACGCGCGCGGGGAGGGGCAGGGATCACGGCGGCGGGGCGCGGCATTAGGAAGGTTGAGAACCACTGTCCTAGAAGATTTTGGTTTGGCATTTCACTTTCCTCTGAATGGAAGGAGGATATGGTTGTTGTTGCTTTTTAAAAAAGAGGTGGAGAGGTATTAGTTGCATGTTATTTGGTTTGATTGATTGATTGATTGTTTGATTGATTGATTGATTGATTGATTGATTTGCCAGCCATCAGGCCTCAAGGCAACTCTGGGAGGCTTACAGCATTAAACATTATGTATTTCAGGATGTTTTGTCCCCCCCCAATAGCTTCACAACCTTCATCTTCGTAAATAAAAAGATTATCCATAAATCTTCCTCGCTGTGTCTTCCTATGAACTGAATAAATCCATTTGACCCGGCAGGACAAATTGAGAAAAATTAAAGAGACGTAATACGTACTGTTTTATGGGATGGCATGAATATCTCAGTGATTTTTTCCCCATGGCTCTTATGAAATTGTAGGTAGTTCTTGACTTATGACTACAATAGGAGCCAAAACTTCCACCATCGCTAAATGAGGCAGTCATTAAGTGACTGACACCAAATTTTATGACCTTTTTCGCAGAGGTTGTTAAGTGAATCACATGATTGTTAAGCGAATCTGGCTTCTCCCACTGGTTTTGGGAAGGTTGCAAATGGTGATCACATGATCCTTTTAATGCGAGTACAGGTCATAAGTCACATTCTAGCGCCATTGTAACTTCAAACAGTTACTTAAACATATGATCGTAAGTTAAGGACAACCTGTGTCTGAGAATATAATTTTACTGACTGTAAAATGAGCTTCCTTGAACCCAGAGGGATTTAATTGCAAACAAATGAATAATTTGAATTACTTTGGTCTTTGCATGAATACTTCCTTGTCTTTGTGAATCAAGGTAGCTCATGCTTTTTCTTTTTAATTTGCACCTTCTGCCCAGGCCATTGAAAATTTTGCCATGACTGTGAAAACCACAGCACAGATGTTACAGGCCTTTGGAACAAACCTGGCGGAGACAGAACTTCCCAACAACGTCCAGTGCACGGAAGAACTTTTGTGTTCCCACACAGAACAACACACCAAGTTGAAGGTGAGCCTGTGTGACTTCACACCTCTAAAGGGGATTTTGTCACTGTCCATCCAAACAAAGGTTTCCTGAGATGGAGGTCAGAAGT
Source organism: Thermophis baileyi (assembly GCA_003457575.1). NCBI lineage: Eukaryota > Metazoa > Chordata > Lepidosauria > Squamata > Dipsadidae > Thermophis > Thermophis baileyi. The sequence continues at coordinate 1,608,840 of QLTV01004294.1, read as the reverse complement.
CAATTTTCAATTATTTCATTTACTTACCCATTTGGCTTATTTCCCCTTACAAGGACTCAATATGGTATATACCCCGTTTCCCCCAAAATAAGACATCATTTTAATAATAAGCCCAATCGGGCTTTTGAGTGCATGGCAATAAGGCCAAGCGCTTATTTCAGGGTTCAAAAAAAATAAAAAATAAAGACAGGGTCTTATTTTCGGGGAAACACGGTAGTAGGTAGTCTTCCATTGAAGACCACAGTGGAGCCTAAAATTGACTAAGCAAGACAGTTTCGAACTTTTTTGCATCAGTTGGATGAATCGCTGCAGTTGTTAAATGAATTGTGCAATCGTTAAATGAATCTGGCTGCTTTCATTGACTTTGCTTGTCAAAAGCCAGCTGAGAAGTTTATAAATGATGATCACATGATCCTGGGGTACTGTCATAAATACACTCGAAGTTGTCAAGCACCCGAATTTTGATCACATGACTATGGGGATACTGCAATGTTCATAAGAGCAAATATTGGCCATCGGTCACTTTATCAGTTCTTTTCAGTATGTTCTTTTTATCTTTCTCAGGCTCCAAACCATGTCATGAAGTTTGGCTTATAACCGTGGGAGCCAAGTTGCTATCCAGGGTGGCCTTTGGGGCTAGAGAAGAGGGGAATTCGATTATAACTCAATAAACCTATGATCCTTGGGGTTTGATTCTAGCGATACGTGACAGATGTGGCAGGACTTTAGGATTAAACGAGAACTTTTTTTCCCCCTCCCTGTTTCCCAATGTCCTACAGGACGAGCTGAAGCTAGCGGTGAAGCAGGGAGCTATGCTACTGACTTGTATCCGGGACCCTGTCTCACGAAGTGTCACCAGCAGAGTCAGTCCTGATGAACTAGAAAACGTGGCAACTGTGGAAAGGTAAAGACCTCAACATTGAAGTAACCTGTTTTGTAGTTCAGGTTATAGTTCAGGTAGTCCTCGAATTACAACAGTTTGTTTAGTGACCATTCGTGAATGCAGCCTGGGTGCGTTGGCGAGAATCACCGGTGTGTTATGTGACAAGACAAATGCCAACCCGTCTTAAATCTAAGATTTATAAGACAACCATCCACCCTGTTGCACTGTATGGCACTGAATGCTGGGACCGAACGCTATCTCCATGCCATGGAAATGTGAATGCTCTGTTGGATATCGGGCATCTCCCTTCTTGACCACATCACAAATGACACCATTCGACAACATTTTGGTGTGGCACCAGAGAAGATGAGAGAAGGCCGGCTCCACTGGTATGGACATGTCCAGAGAGCAGCACCTTCCACCGTGGCCAAGACTGCCTACCAACTAGAAGTCAATGGCCGGTGACCTCGCGGGCACCCAAAACAGAGATGGCAAAACACCATCAACAAAAGATGTGCAAGCAGCCAGCCTGTGCCCTGGAGACCCAGCTGACCGTGCAAAGTGGCGCTCAATGATCAGAAAAGCGGACTGCGAAAAACTCTGCACTTGCGGGAATACTCTAAGAAGAAGAAGAGTTTAGTGACCGTTCAAAGTTACAACGATACTTAAAAAAGGGACTTAGGACCGTTTTCACACTTTATGACCATTGATTCTGGAACACCAATTCTGGTTTTGCAAGCCTGGGATTGCAACTTAAATAAATTATGATACATTTTAGTGTTCTCTAGTTCCCACCTAAGCATTTTGTCTCTGTATGCCTCAGAAAAGTGCTTGCTAAGTTTTAAAAAGGCGTGTGATAAGAATAGCCAAGAAGCGTAGCTAATGTCAAAATGGGAGAAGAGGATACATATCCCAAAAATGCCAGGAGGATTTCGTATATGTTGTACCGGTTTTTGAGGCCAGGTCAAAAATGATGCTTCGTGAAATGCAAAAGATTGATCATCTATTGGATGTGGCCTAGATCAGGGATCTCCAACCTTGGCAACTTTAAGACTTGTGGACTTCAACTCCCAGAGTTCCTCAGCCAGCAAAGCAAAGCTGGCTGAGGAACTCTGGGAGTTGAAGTCCACAAGTCTTAAAGTTGCCAAGGTTGGAGACCCCTGGCCTAGATGATGTGAAGTAGTAGTCTGGACAAGAAATACAACTAGGATTGCTACTTCTACCTTTACTGTAGAGTTAGATTAACAGAATCTTGCAAGATTGAACGTTGTTGTTTTTTAATCCTTTCCTTTTACCCTCTGGAAAACTAGGGAGGTGCCCTCCTGAAACATTTCCAACCTTCCCTCCTCACTTTCTCTGGGCTAAGATATCGTTTATATGCCGCTTGTCCAGTCTTCAGCTTTTTCTCCCACTCTCCAAAGGTCATTCCCACATACTCTACCACAGGAGTGTCCAACCTTGGCAACTTCAAGACTTGTGGGCTTCAACTTTAAGACTTGGGGACTTCAACTCCCAGAATTCCCCAGCCAGGATGGGTGGCTGGAGAATTCTGGGAGTTGTAGTCCCCAAGTCTTAAAAGTTGTCAAGATTGGACACCCTCTACCATCTGTAATCTAGCGAATTAACCAGTGCACCACATCCATTCTTTGTAAGATAATGAATTAATTAATTCAACCACTCTTTGGACTTCTTAACCAGCAGAATCCTTACATGGCAGGCTGTATTTTTTTTTTTATGGTGAGTAAAATTGGAAGAAGTGCTTCCAAGCCAAACTACAGATCCTTAGTAGCTTTTTGCATTTGCTTGTTTTATTTCTCAGAGTTGTAGGAAGAAACCTGGATTGTTAACGAAAGAACTAAAAGCTTTAGATGTTGCTTTGCAACTGTCCCATCTCCACGGAGAAAGAGATGGGCTCATCTAGGCTTATTTCAGTACCTTGAAATTCAAAGGAAGAAATCATGTTTCTGAATCAAATGTCATTCTTTTGGCAGGTTGCTTGCCCAGTTGGATGAGACCGAAAGAGCTTTTGATCAGTTTTGGTCCAAACATCACCTAAAATTAGAGCAGTGTTTGCAGCTTCGACATTTTGAACAGAATTTCCGTGAGGTACTCTTTTGCATGTCTCTTAACCCTTAAATTTGTTCCCCCTCCTCTATTACCTTCCTGGGAATTTGGCAGATCAGTTTTGTTCCTTATGTGTATTATTCTCATCCAAAACTAAATCTGTAAGAAAGGAAAAGAGATATTCAATTTATAAGACACCTGGGCCACTGTCAGCCAGTGATTCTTGGCAGGATTTCAGGTTGGGACAACTTGCTCAGCCTTAAAATATCCAGGCTTTAATATCTAAAGTTCAGACGATGCGGGGAAGTCATAGCTTGACTAATGGGTGTTTTTCTCTTCTTATCCAGCTGTGATCAGAACAGCAATTATAGGGAAAAATATTTATTCTGAGGACCCAAATTGTTAGGGGCAATATGCTGACTCTGTAAACCGCTTAGAGAGGGCTGTAAAGCACTGTGAAGTGGTATATAAGTCTAAGTGCCATTGCTATTGCTATTGCTATTCTATTCTATTCTATTCTATTCTATTCTATTCTACTCTATTCTATTGCTATTCTATTCTATTCTATTCTATTCTATTCTATTGCTATTCTATTGCTATTCTATTCTATTCTATTCTATTTTTTCTGTTCTGTCTTTTATATTGGATGATTTTAATGTTTATTATTTTGTAAGCCACTCAGAGTTGTTTGAAACAACATGGGCAGCAAATAAATGTAATAAATGTAATAAATGTAAGAGCCGAGGTGGCGCAGTGGTTAGAGTGCAGTACTGCAGGCTACTTCAGCTGACTGTTCAGCAGTTCAGCGGTTCAAATCTCACCGGCTCAAGGTTGACTCAGCCTTCCATCCTTCCGAGGTGGGTAAAATGAGGACCCAGATTGTTGGGGGCAATATGCTGACTCTGTGAACCGCTTAGAGAGTGCTGTAAAGCACTGTAAAGCGGTATATAAGTCTAAGTGCTATTGCTATCTAAGTGCTAAATGTAATAAATGAAATAAATAAATAAATAAATAAATAAATAAATAAATAAATAAATAAATAAATAAATAAATCAGTCAGTCAGTCAGTCAGTCAGTCAGTCAGTCAGTCAGTCAATCAATCAATCAATCAATCAATCAATCAATCCCCATGTATTGTGTTTCAGTCTCAGAGCTGATGTTAACCTCTTGGAAATGAGAACTAAACAAAGTCAATTTAGGACTGTCTTCTATGAGACAAACCTTTAAATATGCTTATCATAGTTTCCTGGTCTATTATCCTTTCTCTGTAGTTGTGTTTCTGGTCCTTAAATTAAGAGCTCAATAGCAAGTTACGGTCCCAACTCATTCCATAAATATATATACTTATTTGAGTTGTACAACCAAGAACACATAACTGCTACAGATTCATGGAACAGTTTTGTGGATATGTAAAAATAATTCATGGATTCCTTGAACATTTGATGAATAAGCAATGACCTAGTCCAGGGTTAACGTGGGCCAGATGCGTCACGCTCTGGCCACGCCTACCCCCGGTTTAGCGAAGGGGAAAAAGTTGTGATACGTCACGTGACAACAACGTGACGCCGCGAGTTTCACACCCCTGACCTAGTCCTAGATGGTACTTCTGCCATAACCACGGAGAAATCCAGTACAGGTAGTCCTCATTTACCAACCACATTAGAGACTGACAACTCTGTTGCTAATCAGCGTGGTCCTTAAGCATGATGTTATGGGTCCATGCCAACTTAAGCTGGCAGTTCCAGCTGTGGACTTAAAGTGAATCACTGTAGGTCCTTAAGTTTAATGTCGCAGGTCTGATTTGCAATTTCCTGGCAGCTTCCTCATTAATTTTGCTCATTGGAAACTGGCTGAGATTGTCACAGATGTTTATCACACAACCATGTGGTGTTGTGACTGTTGTAAATATGCACCAGTTGCCAAGCACCCAAATCACAATCATGTGCCCACAGCGTCACTGCAATGGCTGCTACCTCAAGGATCTGTGGTGAAAGTTTTTCAGTGCAGTCGTAAGTTTGAATGGTCACTGAATGAATGGTTGGTAAGCGAGTACTACCTGTGTGTAAAATAATCCATAGCATTTCCCAAACTGCCCTCTCTGAATTGCATTAGATTACAAATTCCATCTCCACCCAGCAGGCAACAAGAACTGAAGGACATCGAATTATGAAAAGCTGTTTTATTATATACAAGTTGTGGATAGAAAGCATGCATTATCGGTCAATCTGCGGTCTGTCTGTCTGTCTTGGTAGAAGAATTCTTCTGTTCCTTTGATTGTCTATGATTTGCCTTGACTTCTGCAGTCTAACAGCCAGAAAATTGTAGCAAATTTGCTCCATCTTTTTATGCCCATTTTCCTTGTAGGTCAAATTAACACTGGACAACTTAATGGAAGTGCAAGCAGTTTTCACCGATATTGGAGACAGCATCTCCCGCGTGGAGCATATCCTGAAGGAACAAAGACAATTAGAAGAAAGAGGACAGGTAAATTGGCCTTTGTTATAGAGCTTGTTCTTGCTTAACAATCATAACTGTGACCAGCAACACTGTCATTAAGCAAGACATCACACGATTGCAACATGGCGGACTCAGGAATTCTGGGAGTTGAAATCCACAGGTCGTAAAGGGGCCATAGTTACCCACCGAGATGTAGGTGGCTGAAACTCCAATTACCGTATTTTTCGGACTATAAGACGCACCGGTGTATAAGACGCACCAAGATTTTGAAGAGGTAAGTAAGAAAAAAAAAGTTTTTGCCCTCCCCCAGCCCCCAGGAGCACTCTGCAGACCTCCCAAACCCTCTGCGCACCTGTTTTTGCGTGGGGCGTGGTTTCGGGAGGCCAAAAATGTATTCGGTGTATAAGACGCACCAACATTTCCACCCTCTTTTAGGGGGGGGAAGTGCGTCTTATACTCCAAAAAATACAGTAAATTGTGGATTATTCCCTTAAGCCTTTTGATGTTTTCTTTGTCCTTCCTTCTTTTACAGGAACCTTTGGAAAGAGCCCAGTCCTTGGCTGTCCACGGAGACCAGCTGATCCAAAACGACCATTATGCAATTGATTCCATTAGACCGAAGTGTGTTGAACTCAGGAGGATCTGTGATGACTTTGCCAATGAAACCAAGAAAAAATACGATATCTTGGGGAAATCCCTTGAATTGCACAGACAGTTAGATAAGGTAAGAGGCTGGATAACTGTGAGTAAAGGTCAGAAAAAATTAATTGCTCAATAGTATCAAAGATTCACAGAACAATATACAGGTAGTCTTTTTTTAAAATAGTTTTTATTGAATTTTCAACATTTAAAAACCATAAATTCAATTTTACAGCTGTCCATTATCGGTGACAAAACTTTTTCCATTTCTCCTTTTAACTTATAATGTTCGTACATTTCATAATTCCTACATACATTTACACCTTTACATCTATCATATTATACCAATAGTTATAATTTTATCTTCTATTTAAACTATCAACCTATCATCGTATTTCCAAATATCCATATATACAAATATATGTATCTATACATGTCTTTTAATTTACATTCATCGTACTTTTATACATTGATTTTACTTTTGTATTCCAACCAATTATACCATTTGTTCCATACTCTATAATAATCCGTATCCTCTCTGTCGCGTATTTCCATTGTTAGTTTGTCCATCTCTGCACATTCTAACACTTCTTTGATTATCATTGTGCTTGTAGGGACAGTTTCTGATTTCCAATTCTGGGCAAAGATAATCCTGGCTGCTTTTGTTATATGAAGTATAATATATTGATTATTTTTGTTTATCTTTCCTCTTATAATTCCCAACAGAAACAATTCCGGTTTTAATTCTAATTTTTGTTCTGTAATTTCCTCTAACCATCTTTTAATTTTTCTCCAATACTTTTTTGCCTCTGGACATGTCCACCACAATATACAGATAGTCTTACTACCACAATTGAGCCCAAAATTTCTGTTGTTGAGTGAGATAATTATTAAGTTAATTTTGCCCCATTTTACGACCTCTCTTGCCACAGTTGTTAAGTGAATTACTGCAGTTTCATTAGTAACTCAGTTGTTAAGTGAATCTGGCTTCCCCATTGACTTTGCTTGTCAGAAGGACAATTAGGTGATCACATGACCTGAGGACACTGCAACCGTCATAAATATGAATCAGGCATCTAAATGTTGATCAACTGACCGTGGGGATGCTGCAACGGTCATAAGTGTGAAAAACGGTCAGTGCCTTTGTTACTTTGAATGGAATCAGTGCCAGACAGTGCAAACTTTGAATCAGTGCCATTGTAACTTTGAATATCCATGTAGTCCTTGACTTACAACAGTTCATTTAGTGACCATTCAAAGTTGCAATGGCTCTGAAAAAAGTGACTCATGACCATTTTTCACACTTAACAACTGTTGTAGTGTCCCCATGGCCACATGATCAAAATTCAGATTCTTGGCAGCTGACTCATATTTATGACGGTTGCAGTGTCCAGGGGTCATGTGATCAACTTTTGTGACCTTCTGACAACCAGTGCAACCATCATAAATATAAACCAGTTGCCAAGCGTCCAAATTTTGATCATGTGACCACGGTCGTAAGTGTGCAATGGTCATAATTGTGAAAAACAGTCATAAGTCACTTTTCCGGTGTCATCGTAACTTCAAACGGTCACTCAACTGAGGACTACCTGTAACTATTGGTTGCCTAAAAATAATTGGAATTCTCCACCAAAAGTTTCAAATCTTGGCACCAGGAAACCAAATTCGGTAACCACACTGATTTTACTTACTTCGACAGTCTTGCCAGATTATCCAGGCCTTTGTAAACGTTTGTCTGGTCGAAGTTTTTTTCTTTCTTCTCTGAGTGGATTAGAGACTTCCTCAGCCTTTAAATGGTTCTCCCCCCCCACCAGATTTTGTTACAAAAAATGGTTCGAACAGAATTAGTGAGCATATTGTACAAACCAGTGGTGAAATCCAATTTTTTTTACTACCGGTTCTGTGGGCTTGGCTCGGTGGGCGTGGTGTGGCTTGGTGGCCGTGCCAGGGGAAGGATACTGCAAAATCTCCATTCCCACCTCACTCCAGGGGAAGGAGAGTGCAGAATCTCCATTCCCAGCGCCCCCCANAAAATCTCCATTCCCACCCCACTCCAGGGGAAGGATACTGCAAAATCTCCATTCCTACCCCACTCCAGGGGAAGGATACTGCAAAATCTCCATTCCCACCCCACTCCAGGGGAAGGATATTGCAAAATCTCCATTCCCATCCCACTCTGGGGCCAGCCAGAGGTGGTATTTGCCGGTTCTCCGAACTACTCAAAATTTCTGCTACCGGTTCTCCAGAACCTGCTGGATTTCACCCCTGGTACAAACGCACAAAGGACCCCTTGTTAAATTGGGTTACTCTCAGATGAATTGATATACGTAACTAAGCTCACACATGTCAACTTGACTGAAGGTGAAATTACGTGATATTTTGATACATGATAGTTCAGACAGTTTACACCGCATACGTTATATTAGAAGACTTAGACATAGAATAACTTTATTGTCACTTTGAATGTACACTAATCGGCATACATTAAAATGAAATTTCCTTGCATACAACTCTCAAAGGGTCACCACCTCCAATACACTACATAAACATGACTAAATAAATAAATAAATACAAAATTATGCATATACCCACATATATTATATGACATGGAGATATTTCTATATTATATTTGCCCAACACTGCATCTATGGTTAATTTAAGCAAGGTTTACCGAAGGCCAAATATGGCTTTTTCATGCCTCGGTGTGCATATTTTCCAATGAGACAAACCCGAGACAGGAAGATCATTTTATTACAATTTATCAGAATATTCAGACAAAAGGGATTCCTCATTCAAAGAGAGAACCCCGATCTTTAGCTTGCATCCCCTTTTATAGTTAACATAACAAAGAAAACTGAAAGAAGAAAGTTGATTGGACAGGATAATAGTGTACATGTTTATTAAAATGAGGTCTGAGGCAGGGGTGAAATCCAGCATGTTCTGACAGGTTCTGGAGAACCGGTAGCGGAAATTTTGAGTAGTTCCGAGAACCGGTAGCGGAAATTTTGAGTAGTTCCAAGAACCGGCAAGTATCACCTCTGGCTGGCCCCAGAGTAGGGTGGGAATGGAGATTTTGCAATATCCTTCCCCCAGGAGTGGGGAGTGAATGGGGATTTTGCAGTATCCTTCCCCTGCCATGCCCACCAAGCCACGCCCACAGAACTGGTAGTAAAAAAAATTGGATTTCACCACTGGTCTTAAGGGGAATAAATTGTAAGGAGAAAGGTTGTTTAGGGTTCACAAAAGAGATAAGCCAGACCCCAATTTGTACTAACAAACTTTTCTTATCAGGAGCTAGTCTCTAGCTTGTTTATCAGTTTCGGAATGTTAAAAGCTAATAAATCTTGAACATCACTTTAAAAGAAAGAATATAAATCAGATGAAAATACAAAATAATTATGTTAGTTAACAAATTACAAAACCCATGTTATTTGCCCCTCATAATTCAACATAGTTTCATGGGTAAGCATAAGATATTGAACCATAAATTAATCACACAGGCTGAGTTCACGCAACAAGCTAAGTTAAAAGTATAGAAGCTAGGTTAAAATAGAGCTAGGAGGGTATGTTAAGAACATGGACATTGTGGCAGTTAATTTCATGAGCTAGTGAAACCTGGATGATGACATTTTTCTATATTACTGGATCTGTTTCCTGCTACAAAGTCATGGAGGCGTGGGTCAAACATTCATTCATTCTGAGTAATCCATCGTTTCAAGTGTTTTGAAAGTGTTCTGAACTCTGAACATACAGACTGCCTTGTTAGGGTATGGAATATTGTATTTTGCATAGCAAAATCCATATAGAAGACCACAGTCATATTCTGCTATAGAGGTAGTCCTCAACTTACGACCAGAATTGGGACCAGAATTGCTGTTGTTAAGCAAGGCAGTTGTTAGGTCAGTCACATCAAATTAACAGTGGCCGGAAAATTTGTCATTAAGCGGTGCAGTTGTTAAGTAAGGCATCCCGTGACCCTATCTGATTTTCCAATCTTTTTTGCCAGAGATGTTAAGCAAATCACCCGCTATTTATTTATTATTATTTGTATTTCTATGCCGCCCAACTCCCAAGGCAGTCATTAAGCGAGACATCACATGACCAGATCTTTGATCTCCTGCAGGTTTCCCCATTGACTTTCCTACCGAAAGACAGTTGGGAAGGTTGCAAATAGCGATCACATGACCCCGGACATTGCAACCATTATAAAAACATGCCAGTTGCTAAGCACCTGAATTTTGATCTGGGAATGCAAAAACCGGTTGTAAGCCACTATTTTTAGTGCTGTTGTAACTTCAAACTGTCACTAAATGAATGATTGTAAGTCATAAATACATGCCGCTTGCTAAGCACCTGAATTTTGTTCACATGACACTGGGAATGCTGTGATGGTTGTAAGTGCAAAGACTGGTTGTAAGCCACTTTTCAGTGCTATTGTAACTTCAGTCACCAAATGTATGGTTGTAAGTCAAGGACTATCTATACTCTGCAATCAGGACTGAATTTAAAGAAACCTAAAGAAAAGAGAAGGGACGGGAACACAGGCTGAGAAAGGCATGGTAAATGTGATGCACCATTTTTTTGTACGGTGATCTTTCAAAGTTACGGCACACGTAAAAAGGGTGGGACTTTGATGACCTGATTATAGCCACCATTATAACTTTCGTGATCTCTTTTTCTGTCGACTCCTCCGCCTCCCGTGCTACATAAAAGTTCAGACTACAAAATGTGTGACATTTTTAGGCAAAGTATGAAATGCCTGTGTTAGTTTAACATGCTATGTACTTTCCCTAAGCATTGTATATAATAACCTAGGTATTATGCAGAATGACAAGAACTATTTAGGCAAAGTATGAAAAGAGAGTCATGAAAAGGGTTAAGGCTAGGGTTAGCCTAACCCTAATCCTAACCCTATTCTTAACCCTAACTCTACTCTTAACCCTAATCCTAACCTTAACCCCAACCCTAATCCCAATCTTAACCCTAACCCTTTATTGAAAAGACGTATATGAAAATGAATGAAGAAATGCAAAGTACAAGATTTTCCTACTTAAAAAAAAAAACCAAGAGAAAAGAGAAAAAGTTGAGTATTGACTACTTGTTGCAACAAGGAAGGCTAGAATGGCATTTTAGCAGGAGTATTCTATACTCTGCTGGTTTGCCTTTTGGCACTGCATAGAATGTGTGCAATATTAAGTCTTTCATCCTCTGACGTTCCATTTTTGGCATTCTATAGATTTCCTAGGCATTCTATAAAATGCCTAATATTCACAGATTGATGGTAACGTATCCATTTAATATATTAATGGTGCCAACTCTTCATTCTCCTGCTCCCCTAAAATGACCCTGCTCACACCACGAGGACCCAGGGATTGATATCTGAGGAAATGTATTATCTGAGCTTTTAACAGCATATTCATCTCCCCTTTTTCAAGGCTAGCCAGTGGGGTGAAGCTGGAATCTACCTCTTAGCTTCCCAAGCTGTAGACAAATGCCAGACACAAGAGGGAGCTGAAACTGCACTTTGTGAGATAGAGAAGTTCCTGGAAACTCTCAAAGACCACCAGATGCTGAATGCAAAGGAGTTCTACAACCAGTTTGACATGATTCTCACCCCAGAAATAAAGGTAAGATCCTAAGTGGGCAGCCAGTGTTTGATGAACATTCATCCAAGGGTATTTGAAAGTCTTCAAATCTGAAGGCACTAATGTCTGGTGATAGTCAACGCCAGAGGTGTCCAACCTTGGCAGCTTTAAGACTTAATTTAATTTAATTTAATTTATTTGTCAAGCATATATGATTACAAGCAAAGTATAGACAAAGTATAAACATGATTGTATATATATATAATAGTACAAGCATGATTATGAGTACAAGAAGTATGAATATATGGGTACATTAGGACAGGGACGGTAGGCACGCTTATGCACACCCCTTACAGACCTCTTAGGAATGGGGTGAGGTCGATGATAGATAATCTAAGGTTAAAGTTTTTGGGGTTTGGGGAAGAAACAACTGGGTCAGGTAATGTATTCCAGGCATTGACCACTCTGTTGTTGAAGTCGAATTTTTTGCAATCAAGTTTGGATCGGTTTACATTAAGTTTGTATCTATTGTATCTATTGACGTATGGACGTCAACTCCCAGAATTGTGGAATTGTGGGAGTTGAAGTCCACAGGTCTTAGAGTTGCCGAGGTTGGACATCCCGGGTCAACGCTAAGACCAAGCATCAGGTGCTGAAAAGATGCTTTTGAGTAGAAGCATTGCATTGGTTCCTTACATAACCCCAATTTATTTATTTTTTCTCCGGCAGAGCAATGCCCAAAGAGTACTACAGAAACTCGAAGACGTGCAAGAAATGTTTGAGAAGAGACAAGTCAGCCTGAAGAAGTTGGCAGCAAAACAGACTCGGCCGGTGCAACCCGTTGCCCCTCATCCCGAATCCTCGCCCAAGAGAGCCTCTCCTAAAACTGTCCGTCCTGCCTCGTTAGGTAAGGTTTTGGGGGAATAGCATGGGATGGAGTGACTCTGGAGCCCCATGTTTAGAGAGATGGTTTTCTTGGCCAGGTGTTATCTGCCGGTGTCCTTTCTCTGTTTACTCTAGCTAGCTTAGTACTGTGCTGGTTCCTGGAATCGCACCCAGTTTAAGAGTCTTTTTAATCATCTAAATATTTCTGCGTATTTACTCTAGAGCTGGTCCCACAGGTCTTTCTGAATGTGTGGGTCATAGTTCTTCAACTACTGGTGACCTTACAGCTCCTGGAATTTTCTGCACTGTGACGATTTAATGGTGGAACAAGTTTTTAACAGATTAACAGAGTTGGAAGGGACCTTGTAGGTCATCTAGTCCAACCCCCTGCTCAAGCAGGAGACCCTACACCATTTCTGACAAATGGCAGTCCAATCTCTTCTTGAAAGTCTCAAGTATGAAGCTCCCACAACTTCCGAAGGCAATCTGTTCCATTGGTTGATTGCTCTCACTGTCAGAACGTTCCTCCTTATTTCTAGGTTGAATCTCTCCTTGATCTGTTTCCATCCATTATTCCTTGTCTGTCCTTCAGGTGCTTTGGAAAATAGATTGACCCCCTCCTCTCTGAGGCAGCCCCTCAAATATTGGAACCCTGCTATCATGTCTCCCCTGGTCCTTCTCTTCGCTAGACTAGCCATGCCCAGTTCCTGTAACCGCTCTTCATATGTTTTAGCCTCCAGTCCCCTGATCATCCTGGTTGCTCTCCTCTGCACTTTTTCTAGAGTCTCAGTATCTTTTTTATAGTGTGGTGACCAAAACTGGATGCAATACTCCAGGTGCGGTCTAACTAAGTTGTGGTTTCCCCTTTATTTTAGTGTTCAGCAGAGGCTAAACAACCACCTCTATGGGGTTCTTAAATTTGATCTTTTTCCACTGAGCAAGGAATTGGACTCCAGGGCTAGTCTGATTGCAGCTTAGGCAAAGATAATTGTAAAATAGCACAATTAGGTCTTTTTAATTCTCAGTTAATAAGGTCTCTATTGTCTTGCCCAAGCCTGGACATTACTTAAGACAGAGAGATGCCATTTAGGGAGATGCCATTTAGGGGGACAGCAAGAAAAGATGGGAAACGCAGGAAGAGAAGGGAATTCATACATATTTGTAACTGGATACAAGTAGTCCTCGACTTACGATCACAGTTGAGTCCAAAATTTATGTTGCTAAACAAGACAGTTGTTAAGTGAGTTTTGCCCCATTTTACAACCTGTCTTGCCACAGTTCTTAAGTGTGATTCACTGCAATCATTAAGTTAATAACATGGTTGTTAAGTGAATCTGGCTTCCACATTGACTTTGCTTGTCAGAAATTTGCAAAAGGGGATCACATGACCCTGGGACACTGCAACTGTCATAAATATGAGTCAGTTGCCAAACATCTGATTTTTGATCATGTGACCATGGGGATGCTGCAACGGTCGGAAGTGTGAAAAATGGCCATAAGTCCCTTTTTTCAGTGCCATTGTAACTTAAAACGGTCACTAAGTGAAAGGTTATAAGTTGAAGACTACTTGTATAAGGATGCTGTTGGGAAAGGAAAGACAACAGACAAAAATAAAAGCACTGGCATGTTTGGATTGCGTGTAGATAAGAAACTTAACGTTGCGAATAGCAGGAGAGCTATATTACTATATTTAGTTTTTATTGGTTATTTTTTATTGGTGATGGAGCAGTAGTGAAATGTGGCATTAGAAATAAAAATGTTGCTTTTTTCTCCATTAGGGAGCCAAAGGGAATCAAAAAAAGTCAAGATGGCACCAAGGGATGTGATTAAAGCCCCATCCCCTTTTAACCAGCATTATAAATTATATAAATTCCTCCTAAGGAATGTTAAATAAGATAAGATAACCTTTATTGTCACTTTTTTCTGTGAACACACTGGCACACATTAAAAAATGAAATTCTGATGCCCACTCCCATGTATGTGTGTGTGTGTGTGTGTGTGTGTGTGTAAAAAAGTATTGAGAGTTAACAAGGTTGACACTCTATGGTACAAAGCTATTACAGAATGTAGTTGTTCTGCTTCGGATACTGCAAAGACCCCACCCAGAAGGTAACAAAGAAAACTGGTCATGGAGAGGAAGTGTAGCGTCCCTGGCAATACTGCAGACCCTGGTCAAGCATCGTTTATATGCCATCTCCTGGATAGAAGGAAGTGAACTTCCAATAATCTTTTCTGCAGTCCTCACCACTCTCTGCACCACCTTCCTGTCCGAAACAATAGCAATAGCACTTAGACTTATATACCGCTTTATAGTGCTTTATAGCCCTCTCTAAGCGGTTCACAGAATCAGCCTATTGCCCCCAACAATCTGGGTCCTCATTTTACCCACCTCAGAAGGATGGAAGGCTGAGTCAACCTTGAGCCGGTGAGATTTGAACCGCTGAACTGCAGCTAGTAGTCAGCTGAAGTAGCCTGCAGTACTGCACTCTAACCACTGCGCCACCTCGGCTCTTACAGTAATACCTTCAACCACACAGTAATACAATACAACAGGATGCTTTCAATCGTCCCTCTATAGAAAGTGGTAAGGATAGGGGATGATTCCCCCCCCCCGCCCCATGCTGTGCTTTAGCAAACAGTATAATTAGAATGCATGAAATAAAGCAATTCCCAGATCAAACTGCCCTTAAAATTGCCAGCTTACTGCCAGGGGCGTAGCATTTTGCTGCAACCATTGTAAATGCAAGTTGGTGGTCAAGCATCCAAATCATGATCACATGACCCTCAGGGGTGGTGTGATGATTATAACTTTGAGGATGAGTCACCTTTTTCCAAAGCTATTGTAACTTTGAACCATTGTTGAATGAATGGTTATAAGTCCAGGACCATCTTTACACGGAACCCTCAAGTAGCAATAGCACTACCAATAGCACTTAGACTTATATACCGCTTTATAGTGCTTTACAGCCCTCTCTAAGCGGTTCATAGAGTCAGCATATTGCCCCCAACAATCTGGGTCCTCATTTTACCCACCTCGGAAGGATGGAAGGCTGAGTCAACCTTGAGCCGGTGAGACTTGAACTGCCGAACTGCAGCTAGCAGTCAGCTGAAGTAGCCTGCAGTACTGCACTCTAACCACTGCGCCACCTCGTAACCACGCGGGTGGAGTTCTCGCAAAACAGTTAAAACATTGTTTGCATTACATAAATGCAACTAATGCAGTGGTGGGTTGCTCCTGGTTCGGCCCGGTTCTGCGAACCGGTGGCAGCGGCGGGAGGCTCCACCCACCCGCCCGGGACGTCGTGCACGCTCACGAGCGATGGGGTTTAGAACCCCTACTGAACTAATGGTAAGTAAAAAGGGGAGAAGAGAGGAAACAAATTCCAAGTTTTTTAAATTCTATTGCATAAGCAGCACAATTCAGTTAGATAAATTTTATCTCAGACATCTGATAACACAACTTGAAATGCTGCCTAATCCAGTGAGCTGCCAGTTCTCATCTTTGTGACGTGCTTATAGTGTGCCATTTTCTGATCTTTTGAGAGTTCTGTTTATTTGGTCTTTTTTCCCCCCAGCTCCCAATAGAAGATCAGTAGAAATTCCTAGCCCTCCAAAATCCATTTCTGATGCAGATTTGTCAAAAAAGAAAAGTGTAAAGAAGGCTAAAGGTGGAATTAAGGTAAGAGAGTTGTGATATTTGCAAATTACCGTATTTTTCAGAGTATAAGACACACCGGAGTATAAGACGCACCTTAGTTTTTGGGGAGGAAAATAGGGGGAAAAAATCTGCCTACCAGGTATTCATCTGGCTTGCGTCCTTAGTCTGGTCAGCTTCAGCACATTATTTTATCCCCTGGTTAGGGCTTAAAAAAACCTTCTTCGGAGGGAGTGGCAATGAAAAAAGCCTGCAAAGACTTAGGGCTGGAAAAAACCTTTGGAGGGAGTAGCAATGAAAAAAGCCTGCAAAGACTTAGGGCTGGAAAAAACCTTTGGAGGGAGTAGCAATGAAAAAAGCCTGCAAGCCAGGAAGAGCCAGGAGGATCGTTAGCACCTCGTTAGGGCTGGAAAAAAAGCTTCGGAAAAAGCTACATTCGGAGTATAAGATGCACCCAAATTTTCAGCTTCTTTTAGGGGGGAAAAAGGTGCGTCTTATACTCTGAAAAATACGGTAAGTTTTCAGGAGAGAAATTTCATGGAGCATATCTGGTGTTGCACAGAGTACAGCAATGTTTCTCAACCTTAGCAATTTAAAGAAGTCTGGAATCAGTCTTCTATTTTTCCAATTTCTAGACTTTGCTCCCTCGCCTCACAAGATTTTATTGCCAACAATGCACATAAAATTGTAGTAATACAGGTAGTCCTCAAGTTATGACCATAATTGAGCCCAGAATTATGGTCATAAGTCGTGCCGGTCATTAAGCACGTCACCATATGACCATGTCGGATTTCACAACATTTTTTGCAGAGGTTGTTAATTGAACCCATTGTAGCCAATGGCTGTGTTTTGCCAGAAATGTGACCACAAGACGCTGCAAACGGCCATAAAGGTGGGCCAGTTCCAAAGGCCCAAAATGTGATCACGTGACTGTGGGGGAGGGGAAGCAGACATTGGAACTTCAAAACAGAGTTGTAAGTAGAACTTGGGAAGGTTCATCATAACTTTGAATGGTAGTTAAAACAACCAGTCGTAAATTGAGGACTACCTGTAAATACGTAACAGCATCCATTTTTGGTGGCGCCATGTTTCAGAAGGTTTTGGTGGAGGTGTGTTGGAAGTAAAACTGGCAGGTCAAATCATTGCAAAATTTAATATATATGTTTTCCACTTTCCAAAATACATACATACCCAGAAGGCTGGGCCCATCTTATAGAACATGATTAGGTCACCAACTTTGTTCCCCGCAATCTTTGGAAACAGATCTGACAAAAGGAATCAAATAATAATAATTAAATCGATCTCCAGTCAAAAATGGCTTGATTGACTAAACCTTTTGTGCCTAATCCTAGGTAGTTTCTAATATCAGTTTCTGACACTCCCAGACAAAACCATCAAGGCGCAGGAAGTAACAGAGGAAGAAGAGTAAAATACTGGAACAGACAGCCACATGAAAGTCCAGACATTAGAAATTTTTTTCAAGAGTCATTAGACTTCAAAGTTAATATGCATAAATGAATTCCTGTTATTTTTTTTCCATATAAGGTTCACGGCCAAGTAAGAATTGGGCAGCATAATTGGGCTTATTCTGTAAGCCGCCTTGAGTCGCCATGGGCGAATAGGCGGCAATATAAATAAATAAATAAATAAAAACAAACAAACAAACAAACAAACAAACTTCAACAGCAACTTCAAATGCGATTCAGACAACCTATGGTTTTTATAGGCGGCAATATAAATAAATCACTCAATAAAAACAAACAAACAAACACACAAACAAACAAATAAATAATGGTTGTGAGATGACCAGTTTTAGAGTCAAAACAAAATTGACAGCCAAACCAGGATGATTTTTCATTTTCGTTTCTTTAAGGTGCGAGTTTCCAGGTGACGTCAATTTTTATAGGAAATTTAGAAATTGTCTTCTAGGCAGATAAAGGAGTCCTGAATCTCAAAACGTTTTTGTTTTGTTTTGTTTTGTGTTCCTGTGTTTTCCAAAAATAATATCCAGATTGAAGTGATGCATGAAGCGAGTCAGGGAGGTTCCAGCAGAGTCTTGGTAATAAGTGAAAGTGAAGAAAACCTTTCCACTAGGAGAAGGTAGGAAATTCCTTGTGCTCAGAAAATTGGTTATTTTTATTATTATTTTTTAAAATGGATCCGTGTGTTATTCTGATCAAGGAAGTGGTGCGTTACTACTGTGTCAGAAATGTGTGCAGTTTCAGGACCATGGGTGGGATTGGGGGAGAAGGAGGTTCTTAAGTTCCAAATATATAGGTAGTCCTCAACCTACAACCATTCGTTTAGTGACCATTCAAAGTTCTAATGGTGCTTGAAATAGTGACATATAACCGGTCCTCACTTTTACAACTGCTACAGCATCCCCACGGTCACGTGATCAAAATTTGGGCACTTGGCAATGAGCACGTGGCAGTATCAGTGATTGCAATTTGTGAGTTTCCTAGCTATCTCTGGCAAGCATAGTCAATGGGGGAAGCCGCATTCCCTTAATGACCACCTGATTCACTTAACAGCTCAGTGATTCAATTAACCACTGTAGCAAAGAGGTCATAAAATTGGGTGTGACTCACTTAGTAACCTCCTTGCTTAACAACAGAAGTTCTGGTCCCAGTTATGGTCGTAAGTCAAGGATTCCATTACTAGTTCCTTGGGTCTCTAGCACAAGATTTGAAGATAATGCTGTGTTATACTTTGTTTGTAAAAGGATGAACTAGGGTTCATTGACCTTGTATGAACCTGCGATTTAACAGAACATGGACCTATCTCAAAAAAAGAATATGGAGCAAAAAAAAAAAAGATGCAGAGAAGAATAACCAAAATGATTTAGATGTAATAAAAAAAAGAAAATGAAGCAAAAAAAAAAAAGATGCAGAGAAGAATAACCAAAATGATTTAGATGTAATAATCAGATCTCCCATGACTGGAGGTTTTTCACCTAGCATGAAGGATTGACAAGATGCCTGGCTTGCAAAATATAGAGAAAAAGGCTTTCTCCAGAATAAAACGGAAATTCAGAAGTATCTCCTCTCAAAAATGTTTACATGCACTAAAAACCATTTATTAATATTTTATTTATAAGGTAGACTTTATTTTCTATTTTATTTGTTTGTATCAAATACATATTTTTAATTTATTTATGTGTTTATAAATCAATATGTATTTTATACTTAGGAATATTTATTCATAAATATGTATTTATAAATCCTTGTTTATCTTTATTAAATGCTTATTTTTATGGAGGGGAATTTTTTTCTGAAACCAAGATGTATATAATACTTTAAAACCAATTCCCTAATTTTTAAGGGAAAAACCATGTTATGCACAACTGAGTGGGAATGGCATTTCACAATGTGTATACATGAATGCATATATATTTGTTAATGTGATATTAGTGAAAACCTTTGCATCATTATGGTTATTAATATATTTTTCCCATTCCAAGGATCCTCCAATACTAGTTCCAAAACCTGTTAATGAATTTTGTCATTGATAAATCACTTCCTTATTGTAACGGGAACTATTTTTAAATGCTCTTAATCCAATTTCCACATTATTTAGTTGCCATCTTAGAGGTCTCTAAAATTTACATCTTGAAGAATTTGTGTCTGTTTGTAACTACATACCTGGAAGAGAATCCTGTATACATACTGATTTTTGAATATAGTGGCCTTAATTCATGACTATTTCATAAGCTCCCAAGACTAGCAGTTGTATCTAACTCATCTAAATA
The DNA here is from genome assembly GCA_003457575.1 of Thermophis baileyi. NCBI lineage: Eukaryota > Metazoa > Chordata > Lepidosauria > Squamata > Dipsadidae > Thermophis > Thermophis baileyi. The sequence continues at coordinate 1,588,921 of QLTV01004294.1, read as the reverse complement.
ATCAACAACTTGGTCCTTTTTAAAAAGACAGAATACTGCAAAATAAATATGTACGACAACTAAGCTATGTTAGATGGTAGGCTTGGATAGAATTACTGATACAATTATAGAAAAGGCTAGAAATCTGTTTTTGTATTCATATATGAATTAATGGAGGATTCAGAGCTGGCAAAAATTATATTTCTGACTGCTCCAGCTGTAATGTGATCCATAAGTAACTATATAATCTTCTTTCCAGATACAGTAAGTATTAGATTATAGAACTGGGCTACTATATAAGCACACTCTTATGCCTCTTTATTCCTATAGATAAATATTTGGCATGTTTTGTAGTATGGAAGCATATTTATTCCAGAGGAAAATCTCCAGAATTATTTACTTTATTTTATTTATGAGATTTACAGCCCCACAACTCCAAAATAACTCTGGGTGGCTTAAGTCAAGAATAATAAGAATAAAAATAGTACTACCATATATATTAAAATCTATAAGCCAGTTCGGTGTAGTCATTAAGGCACCATGCTAGAAAAATAAATACTGTAAATGTAATCCCATGTGCCCTGCCAAACATACTCCCTTTAATGAGAAATTACCAATAAGCTTCCATAAACACCCTACACAAGGCCTGGGAGAACAGCCAAGTTTTTAAAGATTTTTAGGCCATTTTGAGGGTAGGAGAAAATGGCTTGAGTAATAGGCCAGAGGTGCCCAACCTTGGCAACTTTAAGACTTGTGGATTTCAACTCCCAGAATTCCTCAGCCAGCTATGCTGAGTTGAAGCTCACAAGTCTTAAAGTTGCTGAATTTAAAGACCCCTGTAAAATAGTCAATTGTTGTTATTTTGGGGGGGGGGTTGAACCATTTCCCCAAACCCAAGGCTTTGCATAATGTTTAGGGAGAGATTTAAAATACAAGATTCTTAAAATGTGTTTCTTTGGCAAAGCATATTCCTTCCAATTATAATCTGTTTTACATGAGCACAAGCATATTTAAGGTGCACATTAAAAAAAAATACATTAACGTTCAGTATTTGAATAACCGTGGAAAGGTTTTTATCCTGTAGAGAATACAGATTTCTATTGCTGCCACAAAAGAAGTAACATACTTAGTACATGCAAAATTGCTATCAGTAATTCCTATCAATATTTCAGGCTATTGAGATTAAATCAGGCCTTCTGATAAAATCAGGCTGTTTTCAAAGATATGTCCTGGTTTCCAGAAACCAAATTTGTGGCTGAAATAATGTGCCAAGAAACACAATTAAAGTTGCCTGCAATGGAGGTAAAATCACAGTGTGTGCTTGTTATCTGGTGTTTTTAACTTAGCATCTCATGTGCACACAGTTTAAATGTCCCACCTAAGACAGGAGGCAAAATCTTACTGACAATTATTGGAATTGCAACCTCAAAGAAAAACAGGTAGTCTATTCCAAATGTTCTATTTTACAAGAAGCAAATGTTATTGTGGAAAAATTACAGGAGAACATTTACAAAATACACAACATGTTTATTGAAAATAGATATTTTATAAAACACTGTTCAGAACAAAGTGTTGTGAATAAATAATTGCTGCCCTTAGATTTTTTTTTTTAATCAAATAGCTGCAAACCAAACAGGTAAAAACTAGTATAACCGTCGTGTAACAACACATACCTTGAGTGACAATTTAGGCTGATGCAAGTATTTGTGAAGTCAAGAAAAAAATAGTATTACAGCCCTGCATCTGGAACATTAGTAAACCTAAGAATTTCCTGTTTAAAGTTTTTAAAGATAATGTTCAGATCCCCAAGTTTAAGAGTCTTAAGGGGAAAAAAGGATGCTTTCATAAAGTATTTAAATAATTAAACATTCTTCTCTGTGCTAAATGATTTACAGCTCCATTCCTTAACAATTCCTTCTTCTTTTTCAACATAACAAACCTGCTATAAAACAAAAACATGCACAGCTTTTTCATAGTTAGCACACGTGTGAGTTTATGCTTTGTAATTCTGCAAAAACATAAGCATTTAATTTAATCTGACACAACAGACAAGTCAAATGTTTGCTTGAGGGCAAGATGAAGATATTCAAGCATTTTGTGTCTATGGTCTGTCTATCAGTAGTTGTTAGCTTTATATTATTTTGAAATTGGTTACAGTAACATAGAATTCTCACCCTCAATAAAATACATATTAAATTTGCCTTAATTTCAACATCAAAACTCAGTAAATAGGGAGGAGAGAAACCAGTAAAGCAAACATTTTGACAGAAGAGAATGCCTAGAGGCATGCAGACAACACAACTCATCCCATTCTGGAAATGGAAGATGTGGTTATTTTACTCATGCTAAGAAACGCAGAATGGGAGAAGTTTTCAATTGAAAGATTATAAATGGTAAAATCCCTGAAACTCTGATTAAGAGAAAACTACTTTATGAAACTGGCACAGCTTGGATGTAAACAGTTAATTTCTTTTTAAATATATTTATGCTACCTAATCAGGTATATGCCAATTTCATAGTTTTTGAAAGAAAAAAAATGGAATTAAATACTTAACATTTTAAAAGAGTGTTCTGCAGGGCTCATATTTGTGTTCCTGGAGTGTACCTTCAGTATTAATCTCTTAAAAATATATCTTGCTTAATGGGAATCATTGGGGAGATAACACAATTGCAGTGACCAACTGAATAAATCCAATGGGGCCTTGTAGATTGGAGCATTGTGGCAGGGCCATCAATTTTATGCTGTTTATGTTTTAGTGTGCAACTTAGAAATATGAAATGTAAGACAACAGCTTTGCAGCATTCATTAGAAGTATTTAATGTCAACGATAGCACCACTTGCATAGGATCAGGTGTTTTTTTAAATTCATCTTGAGTGATCACATAATAAAACACGTAAAGCTATTCAGTTCTAAAAACATTAGATCAAAATGTAATAATGTGCTTAGAAGTGATAGAACTGTGTTTGTGTGTGGAAAAAGTGCTCTTGCATTAGTATACTGTCACAGCAAGTACTTTATCTTTCTCCATGTGGCCTGCAAATATTAACATATCAGAAAATGTGTGTTTTTCAACTAATCAACAATTCCATTTCCATTTGGTAATTTCATAGTTCCAGATTGAGAAGTATAAATGTTAACTTTAAGATCTATCCAGTTCTTAAAGTTATCTGGTGGGAAACTTTACTATAATAGGAAAATTGTTTTTATAATTATAATGTACCTTTGGAGAACTGTGCAATCTGCAGGCAAGTTTTTATTGAACTTTTGCTATGTTCATTTTAATTTGTTATGGAGAAAGCAAGTGACTTCTTCCTTCATTTCTGGCTCAGTAAATCTATTCTGATACTCAAGTATTAGGAAAATGCAGCTGAACAAAGATAAGTATTGTGATTATATAATCTGCAAAGCAGCATAATATTAACTATTCTACAATATATACTACCCCAAACTCCAGAAGAAATGTTTTTCACTTTTAGATCTGTAATCTGTTGCCAAAAATACTGACGGTCTTCTACATGTCCATGAGAAGTAATCATTTTGTCATAAATGCAAGGATGATATGGAGCCTTTCCTCCCCCAGAAAAGAAGGGGTGATTCTGTGGTACAATTCCCACTTTGTTGGCACAAAATCCCATGAAAACATCATCTATGTAAAAACTTGAATTAAGAGTCTGTGAGGCTCGGTATACTTTAGCGGCTACATCTCTGGATAGAACATATGCAGCTCCAGCTGTGTAGTCAGGATAGACAGGCCATGGATACATTTTATAGGAAACATAATATTTGCTTTTTTTATCCCTCACGGGAGGTGCTGCATGATGCACGTGCCCAATCCAAACATCCTGAGCCCCCATTTGTGCTAGATTTTGGAGGTATGCAATAAGATTTGGCATGTGGATAAATATGTCATCATCGGCTGACATGACAAACTTGGCATGAGGGCAGAACTTGTTTGCCCAGCTGAACTGCAACAGTAATTTGTAGGTAAGATTGTAAAAAGTATCCAAAAAGTCTTGTTGAATCAGATCACCATGCCTCTCATCTTCCCTTTCCAGCCTCATTTGCATTTCACTTCCCAGTGAAAAATTTCTTGATTGTCCTAAAACAAATAAGGCTTTTATGTTGGCATTCAGATAGTGATGAACGTAGTCTTCATTACCCCATGTTTGCCGAATTGCATCTCTCCTCTGGTAGTTTTCAGGTGAACTCTTTACAAAGATCAAGAGGAGAACATCTTGCCCTTGACATTTCTCCTCATGATTGATCAAATATCGATGCCTTGCTACCCTGTTACATCTGCTAGTAGTTAGGTTGTCATTCACAAAAGCATAGCTGTTTATGAGGTATCTGTACGAGAGAGATTTCATATAGTGCACAAAGCTAGGGCTATCAATTTCTACCAAAAAAAACAGGAAGCACAGAACAAAACAAGTGGCAAAAATGTGCACGAACTGATATTTTCTAACTCTTCTAGAATTAACATACATTCTGGTTCACTTCTTTATATATGATTCCAATTAAAGGTTTGGATTTTTAAATAAGTTCTCGTGTAAGACTTCAACATTTCTCTTTCAGGAAAAGTGTTCATTTTAGATGCATACTGCGGCATCTGAGTTACTGGAGAGTCACCTCAATGAAATCCCAATATATTCACTTTTAAAAGTAATCTTGTTTCCAAAGAAATTTGTTGACTGTAGGAGGACTTTGATAACATACAAAGATTCTCTTGTTGCCTCTTCACCTGATGTAATATCAGCTCAAGACTGAATACAGCACCATCATCTGCAAAACACAAGAAAAACAAAATTCATCTTAAGTATAGTTCATAATTTCTATATAATATGGTAACAGAGAGGGATAATTACTTCACAGACTCAAGCAGTCTGAGAATTAGTCCTGCCCAACATAGGTATCTATGGAGATTCTCAATCATTCTGGTCATGGTAGTCCCAAAGGTGCTTTTTCTAAAAGGCAACTAGACTTTTTATTTTTTTTTTCTTTGAAAACATTTCTCTCTTCATCCAAGAAGCTTCTTCAGTTCTAACTGACTGGGGGGAAATGGAAGGATTTATATTCTTTGCAGTTATCTGGTTGTTAGCATTCTGAGGGTTGGTCATTAACCCTCTAACTCAAATTCTGGGAGTGTCTATGGAGATTCTCCGTCATCCAGGTCATGGTTGTCTCAAAGGTGCTTTTTCAAAAGGCAACTGGACTTTGTTTTTCCTTGAAGACATTTTGCTTCTCATTCAAGAAACTTCAAGGAAAAACAAAGAAAGTCCAGTTGCCTTTTGAAAAAGCACCTTTGAGACATCCAATTCTGGGAGTTGAAGTCCACAAAGATTGTAAAGTTGTCACAGTTGCCCACTCCTGATCTCTAGTAGTCAAAACTCGGGAGGAACCTGGTAGCACTTTTTCCGGCTAACCAATTGTATTAAAAGGCATCCACTTTCCCAAGCCTGGCCTCTGATAGCCTTTTCTCTCCTAATGTTACTCCTGCCTTCAGAGCCTTTCGGAGACCAGTCCTGGCTTATCTGCAATAGAGAAGAAAGGTTCACTCGCAGAAGACCATCATCCTCCAAAACTAAGATTTACAGAACAAAACAAGATCTGTCCTCAGGGCAGGCCATTTATTTCTCCAGTCCTGGGGACTCTTGGGGAAAAGCAAGGCATAAACCCCAAAGGCAAGGATGTGTGTGTATACAAGTATATACATACAGGCAGTGGTGGGATTCAAAATATTTTACTACCGGTTCTGTGGGCGTGGCTTGGTGGGCATGTGACTGGGTGGGCGTGGCCAGGGATTGTGACAGGCAGCACTCAGCCTCCTGCACCCCCCTGGGAGCAAAAACGGGCCACGGAGGTGGGGGGAAACGCGCTGCACACACCCCCACCGCCACACACCCCGTTTTGGGCCTAGGAGGCCTCCCTGAAGCCTCCTGGGAAGAGAAAATGGGCCTAGGAAGCCTCCCTGATGTCTCCTGGGAAGCAAAAACGGGCCTAGGAAGCCTCCCTGAAGCCTCCTGGGAAGAGAAAACGGGCCTAGGAGGCCTCCCTGAAGCCTCCTGGGAAGAGAAAATGGGCCTAGGAAGCCTCCCTGAAGCCTCCCGGGAAGCAAAAACGGGCCTAGCAAGCCTCCCTGAAGCCTCCTGGGTGCAAAAATGGGCCGCCACCTCCGTGCCGCCACCCACCCCCCGTGCCCCGTGTTTG